>JAPZDY010000001.1:7996613-8013906 GCA_029783645.1 Ctenochaetus hawaiiensis
TGAACGCACTCGCAAAAAAATCGGATTTCACAAAAAAATCCGAATTGAGCATTAAGCCCTGCAGTGTGAACGTAGCCTTAGTTAATTAGCGGATTTGCAGTACATTACATTACTTTTTGATAATATATGAAGCATTTACTTTTTTACTTACAAAAAAGTCAAAATGTTCTTTAGTTCTAGTTCTTTAAATGTAATATTTTTCTCTTCTTTTCGTATAAATGTAAAATGGGTGTCTTTGAGTTGGAAACTCATTTATGTGTCAGTGCTGCTTGTGACAACCTGATAAAAATAAAATGAAAACACTTCACTGTTATTCTTTCTTAATATATTACAATTTGTGTACAACATATTGGCATATTATATGATGTATCTTTCTCCCTCGCTTTTATGCATGCCTTATGTCACAGATGATGGATGTCTGTGAGAGTAACTGAATAGCAATGATGTCTGTGTGAGTTGAAAATTGAACAATCCATGTGTGCGTGAGGAACATTTTCTTTAAAGATTTGCACATACATACATAATCAACTGTGTGTGCGTTTGCATGTGTGTGTGTCTGTGTTTTTCTGTGACAACACATTCCTTTTTCCTGTTGTCTTTTTAATGAATTGGTAAGTAAAAAACCTCATTTCCCATGAGGCTCGTCTGTTTGTTACAACTGTGTACTAAAATCATTTGGCTGAGATCTGATTATGGGGAACATCTGTCTACATGCAGATGTCTGAATCTTTATCTGACAGTCGGAATACTAATGTTACTAAAGTTACAATTATTTATCGGCTGTCTGCATGGGGCAGAAACCAGAACCACCAACACACACACACACACACACACACACACACACACACACAAAACAAACTTGTTTACCAGCACTAGCTTAGTAATTGACACATCAAAGACTCGGTAGGTTTTTTTCCCTTCCGTCATTTTTTTAGCTCTCAATTCTTTGTTAACGCTTTTTATGTTTTTATGTGTTTATTGCTGTTTTCCTTTCATTGTTTCTTACTGTCTCTCTCTCTCTTTTAAACAACTTCTTTCAAGCATTTTATTATTCAAACCATCTATGCACCAACTGTGTCAGCTGAAAGAAACAAACCATCTCTCTCTCTCATTTGAAATCTCTTCTTTGTCCCTTGAAAGCTCTGATTTTTTTGTAGAATTTGTTTCTGAAATGTCCTTTAAATCATGCAGACCACCCATGTGCATTGTATAAAGTTTATACATACAAGGAATGAAGCATAACCAATGTTTAGAGTTATGATAAAGCTAAACTGAGTTTTAGACTAACTGTCTCACTTTGGATTATTTATGTTTGAAAATCTTAGCAAGATGAGATCGGATGTTTGATTGTAAAGATTTGTGATTTGTTTTCATTTAGGTAGATTTTTTTCCTGAGGCTGTGAAAGCAGGATGCTCTAAATTTTAAGAGGCAAAGAATAACAAAACTAAAAGTCGATAGTCATGCTAGCAGCTCTGGGAGGCTCCACTGAGGTACAACTATGCCTTAAGTCGGATGTTTTCATGCTGATGTTGATGTGTGACAAACACTCTGATAAACGTGTACAGAACTTTTTCTTGTTTTTCCTACATGCTGATGCTGACCATGTTAATTATCGAAGCAGCATGCCAACATTTGATAATTATGGCTAAACCCAAAGAACTGCTTAAGTTGACAAGAATAATAACAATTCTAAACTTTATTCATAAAGCAGGTTTAGAAACAGAATTATAAAGTGCCTTACAAACTTAAATAAAACTAAGACCTATCAGGACTGAGGAAGGTAAACAACAATAAAACAAATACTCATAAAAAAACAAAAAGGACGTGCTTGAAAAAGTTAGTATGTCAAAATTACGAAAGGCTTTCTTCCTGGGGGTGGGGGCGGGAGCAGGGGGTGGTGCGGGGGTAGGGAGGGGGGCTCATTTTGAGAGTTGATTAAAAAGATCTCACTGATTCTGCGAGCTTCAGATCCTCTGGCAGGAATGTCATTTTGACAGACTGACTGATCTTCCATCCAATTGAAATACTTTTTTATGTACTAAAGCTGAAAAAACGGCTTTTGGGCAAGTTGTGATCATTGAGCTACTGTTTGGTCCATTTGCATAGTTTGTACAAAGAAAGTAAGGCTTTATTCGGATAAATCAGTCCCCTCTCTCCAGTTATTATGATTAAGCTGCATTTGACATAGAACGGCTGATAAATGAATTCAGTCAAAACCACTCGTTTTAGTTTCTTATAACTAGAATAAACTTTTTTTAACCCCTGTTATAAAAGACTAGAAAAAGTTTACATGTATTCTTCCAGGTAAAAATGTGAAAAAAGTACAAACTCTTATTCAACTATGTCCTATATAAACTAGACCAAAGCATGGTCAAAACAAATGTTAGACTACTTAGTCCACTTCTTTGTCCTTACAAATATTGTTTTGCATTTAAAGAGCGTTTTTCCATCTTTAAAATAACAGAAAAAAATAATGTATTTATATAGAGCTTGAAATGTTTTCCTTTTTAACTAAATGTCTTAGTAGCCATTTACTTTATAGTATGCAGTGTTGTTTTTAACATCCTGCAAAATTTGATTCTCTCGATATTTTTAATGGAACTGTGTTTTTTCCTGTATTAAGTGATACAAATGACAAGTGTGTTTTCCAATTTTCTCTCCTCTCCTCCACTACTCTCTTACTTTACTCCTGTCATTCATTCATCATGTTGAAGGGGGCTAAATTACTTTCATAACAGCTCTGTTCCAAAGGAATTATTGGGTGTATTTTGTTATCTTCTTCCATTTTACTCTGCGGGTTTTGATAGATATGTTCCTCAAAACATTTCATCAAAAATTTTGTCGTGCTGTTTTTTTCACAGGCCCCTGGGGAAACAAAAGTATTTCCCCCAGCTCTCCTTATAATCACTCCTACAAGATTTTTTAAAGTCAGTTGTCACAGACCTTTTATTCCTTTTATTTTAAAAAGCCTTTATTTTTTTTAAAAAGAGAGAATTTTCCCTGGTTAAAAAACAACCAGGTGTTAAAAACAAAGTCTTGCATGTCATGTTTCAGTTGCCAGCGGGGTTTTGCAGGTGTCGAAGATATGTAAAAATGTTCAGAAAATGTGATGAAAGGTATTGTTGGTTCCCTGAAGCAATTTTACAAACTCCCTCTCTTGTCTCTGTTCTTTTTCTCTCTTTCTTTCCTTTAGGTGACATGTAATTGCTTCACCATCAGTGACGGAGAGCTGCAAGAGATTGGCGTTGGGCTGTATCCTAGGTAACACACACATGCACAGAGGGGAAATGTGTGAAGCATACACATCTTAAGAGCATCATTAATTTCAATTTAGCTCATAATATTTGTCAGATGGCACCTCTCTTACTGATACTTGAATAATAAAAATACCACAAAATTTAAATGTGGCTCTTGAGTTACCTGCAGGATCACCGCACCCTAAACAGCCCCACCCGCTCGCTTTCAAAGCTTCCCCCACCCCCCTCACTGTCTCCCCTCGCAGTAGTTTCCTGACAGTTCTTTGAAGTGCAACGAACAAGGGAGGAAAGGAAAGAGCAAATTTTTGTTGTGAGGCGAAAACGTGAAAATGAATGTTGACAGAATATTATAAGGCTGTTTGGGGAAGACGGAGGTTAGAGAGTGAGGCAAGAATGCATGGAGAAATACGATGTTTGACTCCAGCTGATGTGAGATTCTTGTCTGGTTTGTGGGAGTGCAACACACACAAACACACACACACACATTCACATGCACATACTCACAGAGGGAGGCGATATGCACTGTGATCCTTGCATTGAGTCCTGGGTGAAAGGAGGGATTTGGCCTGCCGTTGCACATGTTGTTAGAGTTGTTACACAGCTACCAATACACACACTCTCTCACACACACTGTAGGTATCTCAGCCAGTTTATCTGGCCGGTGTTGAGATGTCAGATGGTCACAGTGGCTTTACCAAAGCTCAGCCAAACCATGTGTGTCCGTGTCAGTGTGTTTCTGCGATTTGTGTCGTAACTCATCCATAAATGATGGCCCTGTCCACAGGATGGGCTCCTGTCTATTCATATTTTGGGTTGCCTGGCAACCACGGGGTTTTCTAAAGAGAGTGGGATTACTCTGTTGAGGCTACACCTCTGTTCATCCACATCCACATCTCTTCATTTTTCTATATGTGTCTCATTTGCTTGCCTCATCCAAACTCTGTCTCCACTCAGCTCATACTTGTCTGTCTCTGCTAATTGGCCTATTGAAAAAATGATGTAAAATCCTGTCCTCTGAGGTCTTTATCAGGGGCGAAATGATTCACAGCTGGATTTATAACAAAGACCTTTCTTCACTCGTTGTAATCCAACCCAACATTTTACTTTATATCAGCTCCCAGTAACATAAAACCATGTGTAGCTGCAGCCAAATCCTCCCAGAGCTACACTGAAGTGAAAAAGGGAAGAAGAGATGAGCTGACAATATGATATAGAGACCTAAGACATGTTTATGGCTTACAGAGCTTTCAAAGATGTCACGCAAGAGCCTTGACTTTCAAAACTCAAGGAATTTTATTAGTTTCAGCCCAACTGGATACTGTTACAATGTGGTTTTAATGCAATTTTAAAAAAAACTTGGTTATGAAACTACTGAAATCTAATTAAATCAAATAACATTATACTTGACATTATGTACTTACTTTATCAACATTTTCAGACCAAAAGTATTGATAACAGTGTATCCATCTGTTTGTACAAGGCTTAAGTTATTAAACAATAACATTTTTATATTTTACTGAAACTAGATAATAAATGCTCAAACCAATGAAGCCATCAAAAAGCAAGGTCAGTAAATTAAGGAGTACCTTGATAATAAATTTAAAAAAATAATACATTTTAATCACAATTGTTGTCCTAACACAAATTGAAGGGTGTGACGAAGTTCACCACTCTGCGAACACACAAACAGGGATATTATTACATTGGCTCGGGCACATTGAGAAGAACAGTTTTCTATACATACAGTTATTTATTTAAATCTTTTTACAGTTGTAACAAAATATCTGAACTCCTTTTAATTTGTTTAAAAAATGTCTACTTAAGGTCGCTTAATTACAGCAGATGTGATTGTAATTATCTGATCAACAGTAAAGCCTGTCATCAATTATTGTACACAGAGGTCCTTTATTCAACTCATTTTTTAAGATCTGTAATATCATTTGTATCATATAAGAGCTTTGATCTCCGTTCACACTTTAATTTTGTGCTATTTAAAGATGTGTTCTGCATTAATGAAACTCTTCTACACAACAAAGCATGAAACACAGCGAGAATCTCTCTCTGAAACACAGAAAGAACATAAATATCCATCTATAGTACTGTACTGTCTCTCACACCTGAATGATATTTGACTCTCTATCCTGCTACCTGCAGCATCAGTTGGTTTCTGCAGATTTTGTCAATGTGAGATGTGATTTACTTAATTTATCTAATTAGTATGCTAATTAGCTGCTCTCCATCAGATAAAAGCGTCGTTATAAGGGCTTGATTTCTAGTTGATATTCAACCCGTAACTTCTCCACTGTAGAACAGAGCCAGGGGGGTACTGATGGTTTTACAAAGGCTCAACACACACAAATATAAACACACACATACATACTCTTTATTTCTCGCACCCATTGTTTTACTCTATGAATATGATAAACGAGAGAAGCCGTTATCGAGGGGGGTCATAACAGCAGTCAAAACTCTTCAGTATTTTTTCCAGCCATGTGTGCAGTGACAGTAAATGTGTTTTTTATTGGTGACAGGATCTTAAAACACTTTATTAAAAGTCGTGACGTACACAACAGTTACACTCTTAGCACAGGACAAAACAAAAGACACAGGACATAGACATACAGACAAGCACAAACTAATCAGTATAGTTTCATGCTCTTATTTAGATCATTTTTATTGAAAGGTTAATGTTCGGAAGTGTGTAATTTTAATAATAAATTGGGTACAAAGTATATTTTTACAGTAATAAAAGTTAAATTCATTGAAACATGTTATTACATTATATAATTACTCATCAGGAAATGTTTCTCCAGCAGACACAAATAAATACTTTAGCTTGCCATTCTCTCTTCTCTTTTTTCTTCCTTGTAGATTTTTCCCTCACTTTACACACTATAAATGACTTGTGTTTTATTAAACTTCAGGGAAAAACTCCTGCATGCATTCGCAGTGTCCAAAAAACAATCATATTTGGCCCCAGTGTTTGGATGCTGACATTGTCAATTTGTATGTGTGTGTGTGTGTGTGTGTGTGTGTGTGTGCGTGTGTGTGTGCGTGTATGTGTGTTTACATGTGCAACTTGGGAAATGAGTCAAAAGCCTGTATTGTGACAGAAGTGGAGTACCCATTGTTTCATGATTTATTCGTATATGTGTGTCTGAGAGAGAGAGCGAGGCTGATAGATCGACATAGAAAGAAATGAAGAGTGACATTTGTTATGACAGAGGCAGAGTACTCAGTTTGTCGCACTGCACAGGGAATTATCTGTGTTTATGTGTGTGTGTGTTCAACATTTTGTCTGTGTGTTTGCTCTCAGTCTCAACTTGTATTTGCAGGATGGGAAGTCAAATGATGTTTAACCTCCCAACAGCATGTTGAACGCAGGGTTAAAAGTCACAGCTGCCACATTAAACTAGCTGATAGATAGCAGTGATCTTGATTGAAATGTGTCACCTGACAAGTGTTTTTTACTCTCTAGTGAATATGTTGGCACAAATTACCTTTTCAATCAAGACTGGGTCGGTGATTTGAGAAACCTCCAAACCTCGGGACAGGTGGCAGTTGGTGGCTCAGCAGGACGAGACTCTAGCTGTGTTTTGAGTCAAAACTAAAGCCTGCGTTCTCTATCTTCTTTGCTTACTCAGTGCACTGCAGATGATAAAAAAGAAACGCTTTCAAAGATCAGAAGTGCTGATCTCAGCATGGTTCAGGGAGACACACACATCCACATACACACACAGGGAGGGAAGGGAATGAAAGTTAAACATTTAATTGCAGATAAATTTCTCTCTGTCCTTTCTTTCTGTCCCTCACCCTGTTTCACCATCCTCTCTTCCCTCCTTCCTCCTTCTCTTCTTCCTCTCGCCCCCTGGTCCTCTCTCTCTTTTCCTCCCTCCTCCCCCTCATCATCTTGTTTGCTCTCTCTCAGTTTATCGCTGCTAAACCATGACTGTAGGCCAAACTGTGTGATGTTGTTTGAGGGAACAAAGCTGCAGCTCAGAGCTGTTCGGGATATCGACCCTGAGGAGGAGGTAAGAGAGAGTAAACACACTGCACCTTTGCAACATTAACAACATGGAATATGAGTCCAGTTTTATTGACTGTGATGTTGCCACGGCCTTATGATCACGTTGTTTATGAGCATTACTTATTGAATGTTTTTTGTTCCCTATTGTTATTAATAGAGGAGCAGATGCCTCAGGCCGTTTGGAATGATCTAAAAGTAATAACCATATTTTCCATTGTCATCACATCACTGCGGTTATTGTCTAAACTTAATTGTAAAAGATCTAATAAATGTTGATGGGGCGACAGTAAACTTAATGTCATTAGAGTGGTTCTTAAAATTGTCCACTTGGCAGTGTTTCCCCTCATTTCCCATAGTTCACCACCTCTCAAAACTAATTGTGATCAGATGCTTTCATGCCATCAGCAAGAGACACACAAACTTACACACACACACACACACTTTACTTGGCCAGCATCTCTTCCCACTGTGCTCATTTTGAACAACTTAAATTCCAAATAATTTACCTTCCTGCACTGAATTGCATTTAACTGTAATCTGCGGTGCGGCAAATATAGCAAAGTAATACAGCAAAAATACAAACAAAACGACACCTAAACAATGAATCAACTTTTTTTTTTCTTCTCAGCTAACTATAAGTTACATTGAGACGTTGTCACTGACTGAAGAGCGACAGAAACAGCTGAAGGACCAGTACCATTTTACCTGCCACTGTCAGCATTGTGACGCTCAAGACAAAGTAAGACACAAATACACAAATCACATCATCACATTCAGTGCTCATTTTACAGGTTTTTGAGAATTTACGGTTATTCATTTTCAAATTCAAATACAAACTTCATGAATGGCAACATTTACATGCACGTACTGATCCAACAAAAAACATCTCTTTAAATTATGTTGCAATATCATACTTTTCATCAGGGATTTCACTTCATACCTCAACTTTCTCTATTCATTTTACTGTGCTTTACACTTTCATGTATGAAATTCACTGCTGAAGCAACATTTTTTCCGAGATGCTGCATTTATGTTCAGCTAAATGTGCATTTATAATTATGTAAATAGTGTCTGGATCATTTTCAGAGACAATGTTTTGTTGACAGTGTTTTGTTGAGTGAATAAACACATTTACTCTGCATGGAGTTAATTTTCATACTGTAGCATAAATATATACAAGTACAGAGATATTTTTGCAGAAGCAGATGCATCATTTGGCAGTTTTTTTTTCAGGAAATTATTTGATGACCTAAAGAGCAAATCTTCATGAAGCAGCTTACTGGCTTTTTGGCTTGTTAACCACACTGTGTCATGTAAACAGCTCTGCTTATGCTAACTGTTTCTCATGCATGACAAACTGAGCCTGCGATTGGATCATTGCTGTGCAGGTGAACATGGTCATTTTTTAAGTTGGCATTAAGTTCTTTTTCTCATTTAAAAATAACTCACATTTTTTAATCTTTTAACTCTACAAAAACTGCTCTTGCTTGAAATGTGTAAATCTTTTGGTCTTCACAAGAAGAGACTTTCAAATACACACACAGTCCCTCGTAAACACTCCTGCCGTGCCGCTGTTAGCTTAGTCATCTGTGCATAACGTGTTACAGTGTACCCTTTCCTGTCCTCTCCTCCTTCTCCTCCTTCACTCTCACATTCTGTCTTATCTGCTCTCCTCTTCCTCTCCGTCACTCTGTCACGCCCCACCTCTTCACACCTCTCTCTCTCTGTCCTTGTCTCTCCGTCTGACCACCTCCCGAAAAATGAGAAAAATTATCTCGTCTTTCAGCTGCAGTTTTCTTTCCCATCCATCTTAATCCACTCAATCTTTCCATTCCAGTATCTCACTGTGTCTCTCTCTCTCTCTCTCTCTCTCTCTCTCTCTCTCTGCGTGTTTTCATATCCCTCTCTCCACTCTTTTTCCTCTACCTTCACTCCTGCCTCTGGCTTTGTTCTCCATATGCTGTCTGTGACACTTTAGTCCTACTCTACCTCTCAACACAGCAGCACTCAAAAATGTCTGTGTGTTTTTCAGATAAGGTAAGAGAGAGCACTCAGTTGAGTCACTGGGACAATAACATTCATTTTATTCACCCACCTTTGTTCTGCATACAGCACACACACACACACACACACACACACCCACACACACCACACACAAACACATACACAGTTGTTCCTCCACTTTCTCTTTAATCTTCAGATTATGATGACAGGCTCCTGGGTTGTGACCCAGAGTTGTCATGGCGACAGATGTCTGTGGACATCAAACCTGGTGTTTGTGTGTTACTTTTCTCATGTCCATGTGTCCATTTGTGTTGTGCATGCACAGAGAAAAGAGAGTTCTTTATTTTTCATCAACTAGCCTCACCATTTGTCTCTTCTTCCTCTTTTTCTTTACATTTAAACTCTTTCCTTCTTGGAAAGGCAAGAATGAAACTAAGGACCCTTGAAACATGATGCCAGATGGGCATATTTTGAATTACCACCACTCGAGCAGCAATTATTCTGCAGTATTTCGTAAATCTGTCATACTTATGCTGGCTCACTCACTCAGACAGACTGAGTACTGAAATATTTATGGTTGCCATCAGCTGTCAGTAAGCTGAGCTAAAATCTACATGTCACTTGGGGGCTGGCAAAATAATTTTAATAAACTTACTCATTTTGTCATTTTTGTGTGTTTTTAATTACAAACAGTTCTCATAATGGTCCTATGTGCCTTTGTGTGAATTTGCATTTAACTTGCACTCATATGTACATCAGTGCATTTGATAAGACACTAAAGTCTACTTTGTCAGTGTGAGTTTTCAGGTGGTCCCTCTCTTCTCTTTCCCAGGACAGACTCATGCTGTCAGGGGCAGAATCATCATGGTGCCTGCTGAAGGAGGCTCTGCCCAGGCTGGAAAAAGTGAAAGCAGAGTCAGGTATCCTTCACCTTCAAGATACTAAGTATAATCATCATCATCATCATCGTCCATGATCTAATGTATTATCAGATGGTGATTGAACAAGTTGAGAAATCTGTGCACTGCACATTTCATAAGTTCATTCTGAGTGATAAAAATGGAAACATTTTAGAGATTTATGTTTTTATCCTAAAAGAGTTTCTTTAAATCAAGTGACCATCAATGTGCAGTCAGTGTTGATTGTTTGCATGCTTTAATGTACATAAATCTGGCATTTAACAACTTTCATGATAAGTATGATGGAAAAAGTGACAGACATTTAATTATCTCTTAACAGAATCCTCAAAGCCCCCACAATGATATTAACACTTTTACACAAAGTTTTTTTGCATGAATTCTTGCAATTTCCCTATAGAGATGTGGATTAGCAGCTTTAAGTTGAACTTTTTGAGGGGTGTCCAGTATAAATGTTGCTTTTCCTTAAGTGACCCACCAGATTGGCAAAGATTACTACAGAGCTGTAGTGATCTGTTATCAGCTGCTGGCTGTGACATGCCTGCTGAAAATCTGTATAAGCTCAGGATTACAGACATGGCTCTAGATGCCTCCATTCACCTGGGACACTGGGAGGAAGCACTGGGATACGGGCAGAAAACACTTCCAGTTTACAGGTGAGTCACAGTGTATGTCTGCGATAAGGCATCACCATACTGAGAAAACTAGATGTTTTACCCATTTATACTGTAGATTATATGTTCTTAATCTTAACAAAGAAAAGACTTCCTATCCTTATAAATCTGAATATAAGTTTGGATTAAGTGGTTTTCTTCTTAGTGATTCTAGTAAAGGCTGCAGTGTGAGCAAAAAGGCAAGAGTAACTCATCCAGAGTGCATGTGAAGTGCTACTCAATTTTATACATCTTCTCTGCTAATGTGAATTATTATTGAGAGATATAGATTTTAAGATCAAAGATTTTGGTTGCTACTAAATCCTGATGCCTTCACAGTACTTCCAAGGCTTTTAGAGGACATTTTATGTTATTTTGTACCAAGCGTCATTATTTTTTTAACACACAGGATTCCAAGACAGATAACCTTCAGAGACTCAGTGGAGAACGAGTGAAGAATTTAATAAGGAAAAACATGGTATATCATATTGATTTGTTAAGATAATATAAAATAGACCCCTTTCTTGTTTTCAAGGTTAGAAGTACAGAATAAGCACTTAAAGCAGCAACGGAGTGTTGAAAGACTCAAATCTGAGGAGATTTCACTATGCCAGATTTAACTGTTTGACCTGATAAAGGAGACAAGGATTTCCTTCCGTTATCCCTGTGAAGGGAATGAAGCTCAGCGGGGTTGGTTTAGAAAGTAAGCATAAAGTCAATGTAACTGAGAGGGAAAAAACATTTGAGACAGTTTCAGCGGTTAACATTGTAATCAGCAGTGACTGAAACAGGTCAAATTGAGGCAAAACACAAGCAAATTAGGGAAGCATCCCCACCACTATGGTGACATGTAAAAAAATCTTCAAATTAACGTAAAACACAAGCAAAAAGCAAAAACTGAGACACACATTCAGTTATTTCAGGAAATTAAAGGAAACTCACTACAGGAAACTCACTTACTTACAACTCTGCAGTCACAGAGGACATAATGGAAGTGTACTGGTGACACGAAGTCCTACAGTGTGTTGAGCTCTTCGTGTTTTCCTCTGCTCTGTGCAGCTTGACGTGGGATCCATCACAAATAGACTTGCTGTGTACTCTCTGCATAGCAAAGCAGAGAGAAGCCTGTAAGACGCCTCTGAGACACGTTGCAGTGCATCCAGTGGAATAACAAGCATCCTAATTAAGTCAAAAGTTTTAGTTTGATCTACCTGTCAGGTTACAGTAAATTGCATTAACAGTTTCCATTTTTTTAAAAGTGCTGAGGACCTCCAGCCCTCGCACGTCCTCACCTCCATTTGCGTGCGTGTGTGTTTGTGTGTGCGTGTGTGTGTAAGACTAATTGATCTTGTGTGAAGGGCAGAGCTCCCGTGGAATAGCCGTGCTCGCTCTCACTCACACATACGCAGAGATAAAACCATATCCACAGGAGAGCAACAGTAATACAGCCCATCAATAAATAACCAGATAGTGAGCTGCAGAAAGAGAGATGATGATGAGGAGAAGGGGATGATTGGTGTCAGCCGAAAAAAAAGTAAGAGAAATGTGTCTCGAGGAAGTAGAATCGAAACCAAAGTGAGGGATGGTTGTCAAGGTTATAGGTTTTACACAGGAGAGAGAGGGGTTAGGTGAGGATGGAAGAGGGAAATGAAAAATGAGAGAGAGGCAGAAAAGTTCAGAGAGAAAAGATGAAAAACTGGAAAAAATGAAGGAGGTAAAATGAGGGTGACAGAATAACAAGGAAGATGGTCAAAAAGTGCAAAAAAAAGGTGTATAATAGGGAAAAAGATGGGATATAAAATGAGGAAAACAGACAAAAAGAGGACTAAAGAAATGCACTGGGGAGGAAACGATGAAAGAAAAAGAATAAAAGCAAAAGGGAGAGAAAAGCATTCAAGAGAAAAGAGTGAGAGAGAGTGGGAGGAGGTTCTTCCATATTCATCTCCTATCTTCCTCTGGGCTCTTCAGATTGCAGGGAAGAAAGATAGCTGCAGGAGCTCTCTGTCTCTCTCTTTCTCATGTCCTTCCCCTCATTCTGTATTCCTTTCTTCTTTCACCCTCTACTTTTTGGGTTTCTGTTTAGTTTGTGATGTATAGAGAGGGTTTTTCCATTCCTCTGTGTTCGAATAATGCACATCTACTGCAGGCTGTACATGCCAGGGTTATTGAGTGACTTCATGCAGGACATATTTTACTGTGTTAGACAATGCTCATGCACACATGCACACACATTATGAATATCTTAATGCACATAAAGTAAAGCAACAGTGTGCATACAGCCACATGGCTTTATCCTGCCTCTCCTCTAATAGAGAGTAACATACTTTTTCAGCAATGTGCAGCTTCATGTATTTGTATCTTTTGGCTCCTCAGTATAAGCAAACAAGAACTTTTCTATCAAGTTGCACCATTTTTGAAATGACATTCAGGATTTTTTATAGAGAGAAGTCTGTTGCATAAGATTACTGCATCAACAGCATCCTCGGTGGACCGATGAAGTGCACCCATGATGTCAGTCTTCGTGGTTTGGTTGGTGGTGGCATGTGAAATACTAAGTCAGTTTCATTTAAAACCAGCACTATTGCAGCACTGCTCCTACTATTCATTGGTGAAGACCTAATATGTGTAAGAGAGAATTTTGCCACTGATTTTGGATGAAAGGATGTTGCTTTAAAATCAAGGTTTTAATTCCTCCTTAAGGTTTTCAGTGAAGCTGTGGTCAGGGATTCGTTCTGGCCAATTTAGTTCTTCCACAACGAACTCGTCTAACTGTATCTTTTTGGACCTCACTTTACACAAAGGTGCACAGTCAAGCTGGGAAAGCAGAGGGCTTCCGTCAAACTGGAAGCACAAAATTGGAAGTGCCCAACTGGCTACAATGTCTTCTTGTCTGAAGTATTAAAAAGACCCTTCACCGGACAGGGGCCTTGCTTGTTAAAACACACAAAACTGACACAAAGATCAGGGGACACTGTTGCAAATTACCGTGGTTGCCTCCAGGCTCCAGACTTTTCTTTGGATGCAAACACTTTTATCTGCTTTCATCACTTAGTGTGTCTCAGAAAGGAGGGTCAGCTAAATAATTGAATTGTGATTTAATGTTATTTGCCACAGTGACAGATGCACAGTGGTGGTAAGATTGCAGAAATTGTGAAAACACAAAACTGAAATTACTGTTGCATTGGACAAAAAACAAAATACAATTAAGGAAAATACTCACAGCTAATCTTTCCTCTGTGTTTTTGTTCTCCTTCCTCGGTTTTCTACTTAGTAAGATAATCCATGTTTCCTTCTCTCTAACAGCAGACCGTGGATCTTTTGTTCCAAACAAGAGCCTCATTAGTTCCACTGCATTTGCCTGGAAATGCTACACTTTTCCACAACTATTAATTTCTCCTTCCTGCCCCCTCTCTTACTCATAGCCGAGAGCTATGGCTTTCTAACTAGCTGCATACGGCAAGACCATATTTCCTTTCAATTTACTCTCCCGGGAAAAAAGAAGAGTAGAATTCGGGAGACGCCAAGTTAATGAAATTATTTTAATTGCTGTGTGGCTCTATATGCAAAGAGGAAATGTAATTGGAGATTGGTGTTGATGTGTGTGTTTGCATGTCTTGGCAGCTTGAATCACTGGCTTGGTAATTAACTCAATATTGTTATGTGTTATTATTCATGGAGGACTAATGTTGTTGGTTTAGTCTTGAACTTAAGGATTCTGTTTTAAACACAGTATTTGGAGCCTCCTCTGTAATTAGTGGGCTTATCAGTTAGTAGTTTAGTAGAGCTTGAAGGGACAAACAAATGGGCTATTAGCGTTCTTAAAACTCTGCTGGAGAATTATAAAAAGCTATAGAGCTTTAAATGACTCTGACTGCGGCCAGTACAAAAGTTCCTGTTTTTATTCCACCAATTTTAAGAACCGATTTAGATTGATGCTCTGTTAGCAGCAGATGCAGTGAAGTTTCTGTTTGCATATGATTGCATTAGGACCATATCAAACCCTCTTGTGTTGTGTTTGCCCAGGAGAGAAGTGAAATCCACTGAATACATCAGGTTACAGAGGATGATGTGGATTCAAATTGACTTTATCTTTGTGTACATGTATGCTCAAACATTGGTTCTGCTGTGCATGTGTGTATTCATGAGTTTGTGTTTACTTACAGCTCTTTTTGTTTGTTTGTGTGTGTGCATGTGTGTGTGTGTGAGAGAGAGAGTGTCTGAGAGAGAGAGAATGAGCCAGACATGAAATTTAAATAGAGAAGACAGCGAGCATGTAAATGTCATCTCACAGCGCTTATATAAAATCCAAAAAAAAAGGCATGCGTAATAAAGAGAAAACACACAAACACAGAACAGAAAACAGAAACAGAGGTCAAGTGGAGGAGAGGAATGAAAAGAGCAAAGCAGAGGAGAGAAGGAAACCGACCGACCGACCAAGATCATAAGCTTTAATCCCTGCAACTAACAGGTCAAAAAGCACAATATGAACAGGGAGGATCAGAGCAAAGTACATGAAATAGGAAAAGGAAGAGAAGATTAGAGGAGGGGGGACAAGCGTCTTGAGAACTCTGATATTTACCAACAACAAAGCTGCTTCTGAAAAGTCCCCAATGTGTATTTATCTTTACAGTGTGTGTGTTAATGAGTGAACTGCCTCTTTAAGGCATGTGTGTTTATACATGTACATGTGATGCACTTAATGTGCAACGATCATTAAGCTTTTATGAGCATCATTAAGCAACAGTGTGTATCCATGTGCACACAACTAGATGCATATTCACTTATTACATGGTCATTTATACTTAAGATGAACAAATATCAAACAAATAAATGAAAGAAAAATCTGATACAAGCATTATTGATCAGGTCAATCATGACTCAGGCTCTGTCACCTTGGATACACTTCACTGATTAAAACCTTTTCATCTAAAGAAAATACTCACTATCTTTGTTTTTTTTGTATTTTTTAAAAATCAACTTCTAAGGAAATGCAAAGTGACGGTGTGCACCTGTTTTTCTGGCTAATAAACAGTATATTCATGCATAGATACACAAACACAGTGCACAGATTCACTGTGCTTGTGCTTGTCGGAGCACATTTGCATGTGTGCTCAGTGGCTCAGTACATACACGTGGTGCATACAAGTATGTGCTCAGTATGCATTTCTGCGTCTTTTCACATGTTCTTTTTGTGTGTTTATCATGGGAATATGTGCAGCATTAGTTAACTATTCTGTCTGACACACAGACATGCACAACACACACACATGTTCAGGCAAGTATATCCAGACAATAAAAAGTGAGGCATGCATAATGCACACTAACAAATACTAAAAAATCCTCCTTTCTCACACATTCCTTCTTGTTTGTGCATCAATCTTGTGTAAAAATCACTGACTTATAAAACATGTTGTATTTAATCACCTGTCTTGCTGTCCAATGTCAGTGAATGTGTGGAAGTTGATTGGCTCAAACTTGAGAGCAACAGAGAGCAAACTGACAAAGTTAAACTTAAAATTCACATATTTTAAAGTTGTTCTACTTCTAGATTTAAATTATATTAAAACTTTGTAATATCATACATAATTTGCATTAATGGCCTAACAAAAAGTATTATCTTTCACGCATGTTCTTCACTCCATTTTCCTCTTATCTGTCTGTCTCCTTTCTTAAGAGAGTACTACCCTGATCCCCATCCAGTCCATGGAGTCCAGCTGATGAGGGTTGGAAAGCTTCAACATTACCTGGAGCACATTGAGGAAGCCTTAGAAACATTCAAGCAGGTGTGAGGGAAGAACTATTGACATTTTCAGAGTTTTGTGCCTTATACCTCTTATGTTCACAAATTTATGTGCAAAGGTTTGGGGAATGTAACAAAAGATGTGATCAGAAAGATAAACACAAGATACATAAATCTATTTACTCAACAGTTCCCTTTTAAAGCATCTGTTAGTTTTTGTAGAGTTACAAAATTCAGATTCAAATTTAAAATGCAGTATGGTACCATCCAATATTGTTCTATTAATATTAACAATGACAGCAGAGACACTTTGTAAGCATTTTTATGTATTTTTTTCTTCTCAGGCCTATCAGATCATAAAGATCACTCATGGAGACAATCACCCAATGACTGCTGATCTGTTGATAAAGATGGAGGAGTGTCGCACTGAGATGGATCAACAGTCGTCCAGTTGAGACAGATCAACAGAAAATCTTTTAGTTTTAATACTATTAGTGTATTAATTGATCCCAGTCTTTATTTTTTATAGAGATTTGTAACATGAACAAGAAGTGGACAAAATGGTATCTGCTGTAAATAAATTAGATTAATCATCAAAGTCCGGTTTTCCATTTTCTCACTGCTTATCAGAAACTGTCTAAATTACAAAATTGCTCTCACTTAAAGTCTCATGTTATAAAACTGTCTGAACATC
>JAPZDY010000001.1:8014626-8042260 GCA_029783645.1 Ctenochaetus hawaiiensis
ACAGTGGCTACAAGAAACTTTCATTTTGTGTTGATTCTGGTGTCCAATGTGGACAAAAGCGCTATGAGCACCTCCACCTCCTGTCGCAAAGATCCTGATCTGGCTAATGTGAAAAGAAGATAACATTTATTTAAAACAATTTTTGTTCTTGAAGCACAGCTGCTTGCAGGATCCACAGAGATGATGCTGAGGGTAAAGTATTCTTTGTGGCTTTGTAAAGTTGATAACTGTCATTTAATGATGATAAAACAAAGTAATATTTGTTTTCGTAATGTTACGATAAGGTTACTTGTAATCCCAGAGCAAACCGATTTAGTGATCAAATGTCTGTGCATTTCTGTGGATCCAGAGCTGCAGGGTCATTAGCCAATCTTAGCACATGGTAAAGACTGGACGCACAGACAGCAGCTAACCTGGTTCTGTTTAGAGTTCAGAAAGACTGCAATTTACTCTTTAATTAACACATTGTTCCTACTTTGTTTAATCCATACCATGCTTAGTTCTCTCACACACAGAGCAAGCAGTCTGTGTGTGAAACAAAGTGAAACAATGGGGACCTGTTGGGCTAAGTCAGTCTGCACATACCATCTAGATGAGTGCTGATCGTGAGTGTGTGCGTGCATGTGGGTGTGTTGTTTTTGTAAAGGCTGGTTTTGAAAACATCCATATTTCCTCAATGCATATCCATCACATACACTTCCCACGTTAATCCTTGTTGTTGTGTTTTACTCTGTGTGACTCCCAAGATAAGCCCAGAGTGTGTCTGCAAAGGAATGTGGTGATGTGTTTCTCTGTCACACACACACTCACACACACAAGTCCCCATGTTAATCCCAAAAATTCTGCTATTTGCAAACTGATGACAGCATTTCCTCTGAGTGGGAGAACCTGTGTGTGTGTGTTTTTTTTATGGGTTATGAGAGGATTAAAGCGATAATATGTTTCCTTTAAGGTTACAAGTAAAAGGTTTTGCTTTCTAACACTTTCTGCTCTCTCAGCACCAGAATAGCCAACATGTTAGAAACCCAGAATCCCTCATCCATCCTGGATTAACCAGACGTGAACTATTCTCTGTTCAAAATGATTCAGCATGAAAATTATTTTAACCTTTTCCACCGATATGAATGACCATTCTCTGCAGGCAGTCAGCCAGCTTTTCAGTCTGAGTTGGGCTCCATCAGCACCATCCTTCGTCCATCCTTCCCTTTCATAATTTTTAATGGGCGCAGGGGGGAACTCAGAGTTGCATATTACAGATGACTTGATTCTGTTGTCTCCATCAGATATTGACCTCCAGCAGGAACACACTCCTAATGTACGAGGAGCTCGAGAGAACATTGCTTGGGAGAGAAACATCTGGATCACCTTGCTGCCACCACAACCCAGCTCTGGATGAGCAGCATGAAAAAGATAGATGGACAGATGTGTGGGAGAGAAGAGAAAAAGCTTTTTTTTAAATATGTCTTGGTGAGAATAAATGAAATGAATGTGAAAGTTGAATAGAGTAATGCAGTAATGACAGGAGTGGACTACTCTACCGTTCTTACCTCCATCACTCACTCCATTGACTTTGTTGCTTTCTGTCTCTCACTCTCCTCCTCTCCCCTCTCACACCTGTTAACGGCCATCAAATTCGATTTACTATCGCTTAACCATAACCTTCTGCCTCTCTTTCTCTCTGCCACTAACTCTCTCTCTCACTCCTCCATTTTCTATCTGTCTCACTCCCCAAAGGGTTTAAAATTAAATTCTCTCTTCGTCTGCTGCTTCTCTCACTAGCTCGCTGCGTGTTTCTACAGGCAGCCTGAGCCAATCATAAAAAGGACACAGGGTGGTTTTAACTCATTTCATTCACTCACCCTCCTGCCATTCACTCTCCCACATTTTCAATTTTTACTCTCATTTGGGAGGCTCTCCCCCTCTGTGTGTGTCTCGCCCCTGTACTGCCTCACCTATACACTCTCTTAACTGTCATTTCTCCCTCTCCCACCCCCCTGTATCTACACATCTTCTCTCTCTGTTCTTATTGTCCTTTTACTTAATTCCTAAATCTGTAATTCACATGTAAACTCACTACTAAAAATCATGGATTTAGTTTCAGGTGTTATATCATTTGCATACATATGCAACATATTTTTGAATGTTATACAGATAAATGCAATTTCATAAGATTTCCTCAGAGGTCAAAACCGCTTCTTGATAGAAATATTTCTTTTTAATTCCTCCTTCATCTCAGCCTGCAGAAAGATGCTTCTGTTTCAAGGTGTGGTTACAGTAAGAAATAGCAGATTTTATCCCAGGTACCATTTCACATTTATCTTCCTGTATTTGAGGGTGTAGTGATTTGGTGTTAATCGATATTACCGTACATATGCACGAGAAAACTCACTTGAAAACTTAGCATGAAAAAGCAAGACAAAACCATATCTCTGCTAACCCCACATCCTTACCATGTCCTCCATCCCCCTCCATCTTTCTTTCATAATCAATTGAGCTCCTCCACAATCACAGCAGACTCTGAAAACCACAGGATTGTTGAACTAAAGACTAACTGCCTGTATTGCAGCCACCTTAGCCACGTTATCAGGGCTCTAGTGATGGCAATGTTTGTCGATCCGTTGGTCCACCATTGTGTTCCAGACTGAATGGATTGCATCTCAACGCATTTAATATGCCTACGCATCCTCAAAAAAACTTGTTGAACCATATAAAAACCTGATGTTTTGCTTTTTGCTTTCTTTCTGCTGCAAAGTTGTTTGAACTCGTCATCCTACATGCCACACTCAGTGACACAGCGTAGAAAGAGGTGATCTTGGCATAAAGTGACTAGAGACAGCAGCTACTCTACATTGAACCTTCGAAATGATTTCGATGCTCTTGTTTTAAGGTAAAAAGTTTCATTCAGCTATAAAATGTCTAAATCCATAGATGCTTGATTACAAATGACAGTTAAAGAGGGAAACAGAAAGATTACAGACAAAAGCTACGTCAACTTAACAATGGTCTAATTAGTTAGCAGCTGCGGGCACAACAAAGAACTCTGGACTAGAGAGGAAAATAGTCTCGCTATCCACAACAGCAAATTACAGAGAACACTTTTTTTGTATTGGGTAAAAGATTTTAGCAGATAGATGAGTTCAGAAAGGAGAGAAATTGTCTGTTTGCTAAGAGATGATTGCATATTATTTGTCAAATTTTACCCAGGAGATCATTCTTTTGTCATAATTACAAAGTATCACTCTTTTTGTGTATCACCTGAATCCAATTTGTCTGCCTATTTCATATCACCCTAACCTCATATTTTTTATTTCCCTTGCAATGGTTCAGCTCTCCCTAATATCATCTCTTTCTTTCCAGTGTGTTTCCCTTTAGCTACCTTTATTCTCCTCTCTTGTTTCATCTATTCTCTCGCTCTTTCTCCCATTCCTTCCTGTTTCCTGCTGTGCACAGCTGATCAAAGCAGGCTCAACAGGGCAATATGTCACCTAGAAAGCTGCCTACAGGCTAGTAAAGGTACACACACACTCATACAGATACAGTGGAGACTAAATGATATCTTGTATTAAACAGGCACAGGATTTAAAAGTCTAGCACCTTTCCTTGAGGCAGCACCTTGAGGCGCCACTTGCAAGGTGACATGATGTATGTTAACAATGTGTTTTTCACAGGATAAAGACAGACAGACTGCCTTTACTGTGTCATCCTGATGAATTCAGAGGAAATGAGAAATCCCTCTCTAGAGCTGACATTGGTGCTATTATTTTTCCGAAATGCTCCTCTCTATTTCTCTTTTAAAAAAGCTACCCAGAATTTATTGGCCAATAAGAATGTTCTGTATTAAGGTTTAATACCAGCAGTCAGTTGTGACAGAGTTGGGGTCATTTATGCACAGATATATCATTTTGGAAGAAGATTTCTTAAATTTCCCCTTGAATATGTAATGTGTGACAGATATCTCACTTGTTAGCATTGGCAGACTATAACAGGAGGCTGTAGAGGACAAAGTTTCTCTAAGCTAATTGGTCTCTTTGTAAGTATGTCAAAGGAACATGTATGTGACAGGGTTTGGTCATGTCTGTGAGAAATAAGTGGAGCGTTACAAATGTAAAAACCCCTAATGAAACAAATGAGCCACTGGAATGACACAGTGATCGACAGTAAAATAACAGGTATTATATCTTATACAAATTAAACCAAAAACTAAATCTGATGTTTTTATCTTTATGGCTGCTGCACATGCACAAAAGATCCCTAAAACAAATAGTAGGTGATATGGAAAAAACATGAGAACTTGACTAAAATGTGGTCTCTCTTATTAAAAGTAGTTATGAAAATGTGAGATAAGACCCTGCAGATACATTTCCAGCGGATTTTTCTGTTCAAGAAATGAGGAATCAGATGTGAACCTCTTTCATTACGTTTCTTTATTTACATCCCTCCTTCTTGCGCTTAAATCAACGCAATGTGTCAGACTGCATTTCTCAACAACAGTAAATCTGCAGAGGATGTGTGTGAAACTATTAAGGGTGAAGCTCCCACACTTCATACGCTCTGGTTTGCACATCATGTGACGTAACCCTGGTTAACACTCAGGAAATAATTCATTCTTCTGCTCGACAGATTTTTAACTGACACACACAGCAACTGGTTTTAATCAGTTATAATGAGAATTTCCAACCACTGACTTTCTTTCTTACAACTAATCAGAACTAAAATCGTCCTCACTCAACAGATAAAACCTGCTACTGGAAAATGTGGTCTGACCCAAACATTAGCCAACATTACTCCTTGGTAACTTAAAGATGCTATGTGTCAGATTTCCAGATAACACATTATAATTCTTTAACACTCCAGCAAAACCACATAATAGCACATATGTCAATTAGTACTCTAGACTGTGTTTTTTTTGCCCTCCAACCAGACATAACAGATGGCGTTTGGTAAACGGTGTTATTTAAAGCACCAGACAATGAGTGCATCCATTTTAGCATGCTTGCTTATTGCTGAAAAGTTTACACAGACTATTTAAAACACCTTGATGAAACAGTTTGTCACAATTATTGCTAGAATTATAAAGCGCTACCACAGTAGATTTGGCAGTGACACATCAAGGAAGAAACCCCACACATAGCATCTTAAATCTGGAAACAAGTTCAGCTCATTTAGAGGTTGGGGTTCCCAAAACATCCACTGATAAATACAACTCTGATTCCAAAAAGTTGAGATTAAAACATAAATGAAAAATGATATGATCATTTGTTAATCCTGTTAGACATGTACTCCACTGAAACATTTTTATATTTATATCTCTCCTTTCTTTATTATAGTTAAATACTTGTTTTAATTTGACATTAGCAACAAGTTTCAAACAAGTTGGTCAGTGGCAATAAAGGACTAGGAAAGTTGTGGAAAGCTTAAAAAAAACACACTGTTCCACGGGTAAACAGGTTGATTGAAACAGGTGATAGTATCATGACTGGATATGAAAGGTCCATCCTTGAAAGGCGCAGTCATTAACAAGCGAGGATGCAGCAAGTTTTACCATTTTGTAGACCAAATGGTTACATAAAGAGCTTGGAAACACTGTAAATCTGCTGGTAAACACAGTTTGTTTGCATTTGATTGCATTCTGTTTTTATTTTATGTTTTACAAGCTTCCCATCTCTTTTGGAATCACTGTTGTACACAAGCCTCTATATAATACTGTAGAATATACTGGTATTCAGTGAAAACAACATAGTTGTCTTCAACTGAACCTTTTCTTCTCCACTAGTAAAAAATCATTTTTAAGTTCTTTTTCTGCATCTGATCGGCTGCAGTTTCTGTTGTGCTTAAACCACATTAACAACTCTGGATTTAAGTGTTTAGGGAAACCCAAACCCATTACAATCTTCAACAGGAACAACAGGAGCAACTGAAATCAAAACAGAAAAAAAATATATAAAATAAAAAATGAGCGTATATATGATATGTGTACAGTATATATATTTATATATGACATGGGCTCAGCAAATTATGTACAGTTCTTTTTTTCTTTTCTTAAATGCATAGTAACTTTTATGATCAGAAGGTGTAAATAAATAAGAAGATAATAATAAGCGACTCTGCTCTCCTGAGCTCAAATAAATAAACCTTCATTCATGACTGGCACGGTGGACTGAAAACGACCGCAGATGTCACAGGGCTGCTTTGCCTGCCTCCTGTGAAAACACTTTGTGGGTCCAGTCTGTCAAAAGCACCATAGTTTCTGGGGTAATTTCCCTCTAGATTATCTTGTGGTTGTCTCTGCAGGTGTGCACCATATGGAATAAACGGCTGTCACCAGGAGAACATCAAAACATTTGAAGTCATTTCCTGTTTATGTGTCAGTCCAGCGAAAATGATAAAAAGACAGAGCTTCTTCTATTCAGATAAGGATAAATTTAGCTTTTGACGCCTTTGGACGCTTTTGACGAATCACCCCATTATCATTACAGACAGTGTCTATTCCTCCTTTTACCTGTCATACAACAAACAGGATGCTCCCAGAATGCTCTCTGCTAGCTGGGCAAAAGGCATTCAGAGGAGAGGGTTGTGGTGCTGAGAACAGACATGATGACAGCGATGCAGAAGAAGCATTCTATAGGTATTGTTCAGTATTTCAGAGGGAAACAGGCTCTTTCATATATTTATATTTGTACAAACATTTAGATCATAAACATCTCAAGCACCATAGATAATAATATGAACAAATAAGTGTTGCTATTCATCCGAAAAGATGGAACCAGGTAGAGATCTTTACCTCATAATTTTGGTCATCGTCCTTTTCTTTCTTTAGTTCTCTTTCATTCCTTTATAGTTATATTTTTAGTCGATCCTTTGTGTCCTTTTAATTAAAGACAATACCGGAACTTCTCAAAAAGCCCATTTGTAACTAAAATTAAAATCCCAAATAGGTATTTTAAGTCTAAATTCACTACATTGTTCCAAAACTACAAGCAATTTAAAAATGATTTTGAACGCTCTATCAAAGGGCTCATCCTGTGCCTGTGTCTTTCTCACAATTAACTCTTAAATATCTCTTTAACTTATTCCCATTATCCTACTATTATACACAATCTCCACGTGGTCCCATTGCACTCAAATAAAAAAGGATACCTTATTATAAAACACACACATTGACAAACCATTCGTTTTCTTTTAGAGTAGAGCAGAACAACACAGATACAAACAGCAGACAGTCTGTCAGCCAGTCAGTCAGTCTGACAGCCAGTCAAGTAAATCAGTCCATGTACTTCACACTGAATCTGAGGAAAAACATGTTTCATTTCACTCCCGTGTGAGTCAGGCGTCTCATTGCTTTGTGAACATGAAAAAGCCGTCGCATGTTGTTCAGGGGGAGCTGTACGGGTGCCCCAGAGGGTCAGAGTTCAGATGTGCTCTGTTTGTAAGTGAAGTTAAAGTAAAAAACAACCACCACAAGAAACTAGCGTTTGTTTTTTTTTACACGTTTAAACACACACAAAACTCTGTGTCCTGGAAAAATCACACTTATCATTTCAAATAAGACATTTGGTCCTTAGTGTTAGTCTCAATGTCCTGTAGTTTTTCTGTAACTTTATTTGCTAGTTTGAATTTAGTCTCATTTCTCATCACTGTAACAAAGTCTGTTCAAACATACAGTATTAGTTTGTCTGTGTTAAACTGGAACACTGACCCAGTTGAAACATCACACTGAGAAATGGCTATAAACTCAAAGATTTTTCAAGGACACTGACCTGCTGTGTTTCTGTACTTCTATGCTAGCACCATACTTTACTGCATGTACACAAATTCAGAGAGAAGGAGAAGCGGTCTTGGTATTGTGGATATGTTCACAAGGCACTTATCTAAATCATTTTTCTTTGTCCATCCATCTTTTTCTCGGTCGACTCTTTTATTAACAGCAACAATACCAGGCCGCTCTGCAGTCAGCACTTCGTATTTACAGCCGATGGCTCTCAACTGCGGGAACTCTAAAAAGTGCTCTTCTGAAATAGTGGGAGAAAAGTGGGAAATTGTCCCTCTCCTCTCTCCTCTGGCAGTTTGTGTCCCCCCCTCTTTCTCCTCCTTCGCTCTCTGTATACATTCCTAAATGTTCGACTCAGCCTAGGAGGTGTCTGAGCAGTCCAATTATTCACTTCTCTGGAAACCATGTGGTATGTGTGATGTTTTCTCAGATGCAGAACCATCCGTCTGCCCCTTTGGGCAGCCATGTTTTTTTGAATGAAAGTTGCCCATCCATTATATGCTGTTTAATATGATTCCAAGCCCACAAGAAAACATCTACAGACTCATCTGTGTTTTGGCTTATTAGATCTCGTCCTGTATCTCCATTATTTTCATCCCTCCATCTCTCTGTCCTTCTACCGGCTTACATCTGGCGGAGAAATGAGGATGACATGCAGGATCAAGTAGATGGTCCATTCCTGAATCCCTCTCTCCACAACTATCCAGCCTTCTAATGAGAAGTTTAGGAGATATTGTCTGGAGTGGTCTGATTAATTAGGGGGCAAAGGCTTCAAATGTTGACATCTAACTGTGTGAGTCTGCCTCTCTGGCCTCCAGCTCTCCGCCCCCCCAGTCTGTCTACCGATGTCTTGAGGAGACGTCAAAGCAGGTGATCATCATGAGGTGGGCTTTGCAGAAGTTGACTCTGGTCTCCAGCTTGTCTGTTACTGTCTCAAGAGCCTCCAAATACTCCAGAGAGTCCACTTCATAGACCTGCTGGAGCTCAACTGGACATTAGAAAACAGATGGAGAAAAAAATCAGCCCCACCATACTAAAACAATGTTATATTTACTTTGTTTGAGTGTCTAAATCATTTAATAGACAATTCTGGTAATATTTTATATTTTTCTTACCTTCAACAAATTCAGTGAAAATTTGACTGAATATGTTATAGTCTGCTTCTGGAAAAAGTCCCTAACAAATGCTTCTGTTTACTCATGTTTTGAAAACATTTGCTAAGTACCGGCCAGCTGCTTCAGGAATTTACTGAGGCTTTTAAAGAATAAACTGAATATATATGACTCATTTTATAAAGAGGAGAACCAATGAGCTCATTATCTCTGAGCACAAACATGGTAGGGCAGTCAGACAGTATTAAGACAGATTAATGCTTTGTTGGTTTTGGTCTTTTCATTGTATTTGTTGGAAATAAGAAAAACTATGGAACAACACAAGTGTTGTTCTCTGAAAAAAAAGTAATAATTATCATAGAAGGTCGTAAAATTGGTCACTCGCTCAAACTTTTAAAACAACACAAAGTAATCAGGCGGAGCTGCTTTTTTTCTCCGCATATGTGAAGTACTCTTGAATTTTAAAAGTTCGCTCTCACAGAAGTTGATGAGAGTAATTAGGGACAAAAATAGGCACACAGTTGATGGCATGCTGTGTCTACCTCACACACTCAAAGCCACTCCCTGATGAGTGAGAGTCCCTACTTACACTCGGTGGTCCATTTGTGCGGCTCCAGCATCAGGTGCTGTTTGGTCTGTTCCAGCTCCTTCTTCAGACACTGATACTTGGCTCTGACTTCACTGATTCTCTGCTGACGGTGCTCCAACAGACGGAGCTTGGCACTGACGTACACCACCTCCTGACACACAGACAGAAGAGAGGCAGATATGGATTTTGTTTCGTCTTTATTTAACCGGAGAAGTGTGTTGTGAAACACACGTGGCTCTCCTTCAGCAGCTGCCTGCTTAACATTCACACAGTTACATACATTCACACCTCATTGGCTCTCAGTGTGACCGCAGTCGAGTACTTCTGGACACTGAGAAGCTTCGCAGCAGCAGTGGGGGGTTAAGTGGCTTTCTTAAGGCTGCTGCAGGGAAAATCTATTTTTCATGGTTTTCTCACCCACCCTCTTTCCTAAAGCCTACAATCCTCCTTTCACTGAATATATAAAGGTTTATATAAACCTGCACTATGCATTAATTTGCATGTGAGTTTTACAGAACAACTCTTTATCCTGCTAAATCTTGAGAATATTTAATATTTTCTGAACTTATACTTCAGAAATAACACATAGGGTAATAGAATGTAAATTTATTGAAAACAAAAAGTTCACTTTTCATACAGAACATAGTTTTAGTGTTGATTCATTCATTTTGTGAAAGTTATTACTGTTGCATTTTTTAAAACTTTGTGGTTTTTCTTTTTTCATAGTTTGGGAGTTTAGTTGAAGCATTTCTTGTCTAATGTTCAGGTTCACTCCTCCTCTCCTGATTTGTTTTTGGTGTTTTATATTGTGTCCTTGTGTTTTTCCCACCTTTTTGACTGCTGTTTGATTACCTGTCTTTGTGAGTTGCTAGGTGTTTTTTTTCACTTCTACCTTGCATTACTTGAACATAACCTGTTATTGGATGGCTCTCTGGGTTTTGACCTTTGCCTGCCTCATGATTCCATAAGCCAGTTCTGCATCATCTTCTTCTTATGAAGTCATTTAATCTGAACAAGCTCTGCCTCTGTATTCATTTGCATCCTGCTTTTTGTTTCCCTGTATTGTGCTTGCATAATATGTACATTTCCTCATTGACATGTACAGTAGCTCATATCCCTTAGCTTTCTCTCCATTCTTTTCCAGCTTCCTCCTCTTTTTCTCCTCCAGCAACAACATCCAACAGAACACTTATTGCTTTTTAATGTCTCCCACAGCTATTATTCAACAAATCAATTTCATTGACATCAAGTGCAATATGCCTCCTGCCCTTGGGGCCTCCTTTTTTTGCTCTTTGGCTCCCCAGTTTCTCTCCCCACATCATTCCTCATTCTCTGTCACCCTACCATCATACAGTATATTGTCCTTGCTCACTTTCTCCTTTCTTAACCCTTTCCTTGGCTCCCTCTTTTGTTTTCAAACACTTGTTCCTACACTATTATGTATTTTGCCTCCCTTCTCAGTTGCACACTCCTTTTCCAGCCTTATTGTTCCCGTTTCTCTCATTTTAACTAGATGAGTGACTTGTCTTTCTCTCTCTCACCTTGTTCCCTCCTTTATCTCTCCTCTTCTGCAGTCGCTCAACATCGTCTATCTCGTACACCTTGATTTCGAAGGTTTCTGTTGTCGCAGCTGCACCCCTGAGGTTTGAGGGAGCTGGCGGCCCCAGTGGGCCATCTACCCAGCATGCACCTGGGCTGGAGGATGAGGAGGAAGAGGACGTGACGGCTTGTTTGGAGGAGCGGTGAGAAGGTGAGGATGAGGAAGAGTCCAAGGTCAGTGCTGGGATCAGACGACGACGCTGGAGGCCTGAAAGAACAAGCAAGATAATAATCACGAAACAATACAACCCCAGAGTTTATTAGGAAGTTTCCCCATACATTTAAACACAACTGGTGTTATGAACCGTAGCCTTTAAACTCTCATTTATTCATCACATTGCATATTGCAATTGTTCAGTGCTTATTCTAACAGTTCCTCATAGATGGATGTCAAAAAATGACAGAAAATGTGTTTTTTCTTTTCAAATCTTTCTGCCAGTGATTCATTTTATTTGTGACTATTTGAGGCTGCTGGGCAGATATTGTTACTTGCGGACAGAGCCAGGCTAAGCTAATGTATGCTGGCTGTATTGCCTTTGATCTTCTTATCTAACTCTATATAAGAAAAGGAATGAAGGTATTTCTGAAAATGCAAAACTATACTAATAGCCTAACATAGCAATATTGGTGGGCTCCCAGTGTTTAGTAGTGTTTTTCTCACAATTTAGTTACACAGGGCCATGAGTCAAACACAAGGAAAACATGTTTTCAGCTGTGTGTGTGTTTATGTAACATCAATAGCCATGTGTAGATATAGTTAACAAAGGGTCCTTTTGCTCATCAGGGAAGTCATTGAATACATATCTGACATGGAAAACAGGAAGATAAGACTTGAAAGCAGAACACTGGAAGCTGAGGAAAGAGATGATGGGTGGGAGAGGAAAGAGAAGGAGAGGGATGAATCACTGCAGAGAGAACAGAAAACTAAAAGAAAAGTCCAGAGTGATTAAAAAAAAGCAGAAAAGAAATGAGAAACCGATAATGGAGTGTGAAGTGAGATAAAAAAAAGTTTAGCCTCTGTTCATGAAGCTCATAGATAAGAGCAGCAGGTCACTCTAATCTGCCCACTACGGTACAACGAACACACACTCAAACGTGCACACACATTTTGCATAGAAATTGCCAGCCATGTTGACAGGAATGAGACTTATCAGATTCACCAGAAACTGAGAGATAAGGTGCACGAGAGAGACGAACTAGAGAAAGAGGTGATTTTAATGAGGTTGCAGCTGTCATTTGGTCTCACTGGTTCACCGAGAGGTCAGCAGAGACGTTTGTATTTCATTATGTAGTGGAAATCAGAATATAAGGGGACTGAGAAAGAATAAGGGTCTGCAGGGAGGGGAAGGTGCAAGGGGAGAGAGTTGGACAAATGAGGTAGAAAATGTGTGAGAGGAAAAAAGATGAAAAAAGATGAGCAGAGGTAGAGACACGGGAAGAATGAGATAGAGGTTGTGAATCCAATCTAATGCAAATGAAGCCTAAAGAGAGAAATCAGATGGAGATGTGATTAACATATCTGTCACTTTAGTCTGCCCTTTCCTTCTCTAACTATTTGAACTCTGTCTGTCTGATTTGGAAAAGCTGAATTGTTGTGTTCACTCTCAACAAGTGTTAAAAAACAGAGTAAACCTCTCTGTCTCTGTGTCCTCTTATATCGGTCTGACAGTGAAGCACAGAATCAAATGTGGTTAAAGGAAGAATGAAGGTAAATCCAGACTTAACGCTGCGTAGCCGGAGGTGAGGCTGCAACCTGTACATATGGATTCAAAGGGTAACTCCAATTTAAACTCACCAGGAAGAGCTGCCTCTGTCCAATCTGATTTTATGCACATATCCATCCTCCTGGTTAGCCAGTAGACTGTAATTCAACGGGCACATTAGCAGTCTCTCTCTGTGGTGTTCTGGTGAATATATATTCATTACAGCTCACACCAGCAGATTCTCCTCACTATTTCACAGATGGATGGTCAGGGTCACCTTTCCTACCTATTTCTTTCTGCAACCACAGCTTTCTTCACTTTCCCTCTTCTGATCATTGCTTTCTCATTCTGATTTTTTCACAGAGGTCTTCCTCTTTTTTTGTCAGTTCTACCTTTATTTCTAAGCTTTAGAAATGTTCTGATCATATCTTGTCAAAGCGCTTATCCCTCTACATTTCATTATAAAATAATATTTGTAAATGCTTTCCAGCATTAACACCTAGGGTGGTTTGCTGGAAGTAGGCAAAAATTGTACATATATAGTGAGAACAGCATAAACTGATCTTTGGATTTGGAATGGGAGTGTGTTCGCTGATTTAGAAGATCAACAGTGTTTGCTTTTCTTGTTACTACTCTTGATCTAATTCAGTGAAGATGTTATTAAAGAAAGTGTGGTAAAAAGCTTTAAATGTTGTCACCTGTGTTGCTCCTGCTTTTCTTGCTGCTCTTGGAGCTCCGTCTGGAGGAGTTGGTGGCTGAGCTGTGCTCGCTGAGGGAGTCCTGAGCGGAGGAGGTACTGCCTGTGTTCTCGCTGCTGTCTCTCAGCATACTCTCATAGCCACTGCTGCCTCCGCTGTGGTAGAACAGGGCCGTCTTCCCCATGGCCGGGGGCAGCTCACCACTCAGTACACTGCTGTTAGAGGCCAAATGAGACCACAGTTAAAGGCAAAATTAAGAAATCTAATGCCTTATGTAGAATCGTTTCATGAAAATGTAAATCTTAACGTTTCTTAACAAAAGTGAGCTCATACCTGTTGTCACTGGCATGGCCGCTGCTGCAGCGGTGTGGCTTTCTGGGGGCTGTGATCTTGCTGTAGGGAGAGGGCAGCATTTGGACTGCTGCCCTCTCCTCCCCCATGCTGCCTCCTCCACCACCTCCTGCTGCAGCTCCCCCTCCACTGAAAACAGTAAAATTAGCAAAGAGTTTGCATCATAAACTGCTTATTTTTCAAATTATTTAAACAACATTTTCCTTTCTTAAGTAAATGGTTGACAGAGGAGAGCTGAAGGAGTAACGTGCAACAAAAGTCCCTGATGGTAGTTGAACGGTAGGTTTTACAGAAAAAATCAAGTGAAACTGACCTTGCCCCTCCAACACCTCTTTCCTCTCCTGGATCTGTGCCTGTTCCCTGTGTGTGACTCCTGGATCTAGAGCCTGCACTTCCCTGGAGCAGCTCTGAGATTCGACCGTTGACGGCCCTGAGAGGCAGCTTGGCAGCCAGACTTCCCCCTCGACTACGACTCAGAGACTGGGTAGACCAGGATCCAGGGGAAGGTCCCTGCTGCTGCTGCTGCTGCTGCTGCTGCTGCTGCTGCTGCTGCAGAGGGCCCTGGACTGAGCTCTGATGCTGAGGAAAAAGATAAATAGCTTAGATGGGTGGAAGAGGGATTTCAGATCATATTGGTTTGAAAAATGGCTTCTTACCTTTCCATTAGGAGGAAGACTGGAGCTGCGGCTGGCAGCTTGGCTTAAAGACTTGGTAGAGAAGCTCAGAGTCTTGGTGCTGGAGGCAGACAGACTCCTGGCCTTGGGACTGCTGGTCATCAGCAGCTTACTGACTGCTGAGATCTTTGACTGGCTGCTGGTTTTGGCTGGTGACTGGGGAGCACTGCTTGGACTGGGACTGGTGCTGAAACTGGGGCTGCTGGTGTTTCCAGTGGGAGAAGAGACCGAACCAGCACGGGTGAGGCTGCGCCCAGTACGAGGCATGGTGCTGTCCCCCCTCAGTCCTCCTCCTCCTCCTGTCCCTCTTAGGCTGCCGCCCCTCTCCAGAGAGAAGCAGTCATAGTGATGGGAACCACTGTGGGAGCTGTGGACTCGGCCCAGAGAGTTGGTTCTGTTTGCAAGCTGTTCTAGCTTGGCACTGAAAAGTCTGCTACTGTCTATGCTGGAGCCTCGCTGTCTGATGACACCTCCAGGTCCAGAGACTCCTGCATCATCTACTGAGCTGCCCAGCAATGGGACTCCATGACAGGGTTGGTGGAGAGGGCTGACTGCCCTGTTCCGCTGATCCAGGCTGGATTTCCGTACTGGTGGCAGAGGTGGGATCCCACCCTTCTTGTGGGACAAAAAGCCCTGTTTTCCAGTGGAACCCCGGCGGTCGAGTGTGGCGCGGGGACTGCAGGGGGTTGAAGTGGTGACGCCAAGATTGCGGTACTCCACTCCATTGTCTAAACCGTCATGGCGGTTGAGACGGTGCCAGCCGCGGGGCAGACTGGCAGTACGGTGGATATCTGGGCTGTAGAAGCTAGTCAGACCTTCTCCCTGGGCAACAATGGCTACCATCTCACAGCCATCCACCACCCGCTTAAAGGAATCTGGAGACGACACAACCTCACCACCTGAGCTCGAGCTGCCATGATCCCCACCTGGTGACGGGAAAAAATAACATTTAAATTTAAGAATCTGGGACATCTTTTCCTTTAACAATCAGTAATTGCTTTTTCTGAGGGAATTTTTTGAGTAGTAAGTGAATACTGGCATAAACATTAAAACTATGTTGTTTCAACAAAGCGGTAACAGTATGCATGGTCTGTTGTCAGTGTGTGGCAACAGACCTGGGACAGTGTTTCATTCCCTGCTTACCATCCTTGCAGGAGCTCCGGTGATCACCAGTTCCAGCTCCTGACTGGCTCTTTGAATGATCAGCCTCCCTCCTCCCTGGCTTCACTTCACACACGAGTTCCCTTGACCTTCCCTCCTCCATGCCGCGTTTCAACCAGGGGTCCTCAAAGCTCATCTCACTGGAAATAGATGCTAGAAGTGGTGCATTAAATTTGCCTGTATCTTTCATTAAGCTGGTCTTGGTAGGTGAGGAGAGGATGGTTGGTTCCTGTATAACCATGGGTTTTACAGCCACACACGGGTGAACACTGATGGTGGTCTTGAAGGGAGAAAGGTTACCAGGTCCTGTCAGAATCTGGATGTTAGTTTTAGCCATGGATGGAGGCAGTTTCCTCAGCCTGTCTTTGGTTGGTGTTCCCTTATCACTCCCATTCTCTGACAACATCACCTCTCCCTCCAGACTCCCTCTTGTTGGGCTGCCACAGCTTTCATAACCACCCAGCCCCTCCACTCCGAGGGACAGGATTTGGTTGGGTTCAGGTTCAGCCAGAGCCTCCCCTTGCTGGCTCTGAGACTGACTGAAGCTGTGGAGAGACTGTTCAGCTTCACTGCCCATGCTAAGATCACTCATCCAGGAAGAGATGGGCGAACCACAGTTAGACATCACTGTGGCTAAGGCTTCACCTTCTATCCGCAACTTGGCCATCGCCACCTATGACAGGACACAGTTCAAGAGTAAGGAATTTTAAAATCCAAAACAAAATGATTTACTCATGATTCTTACATTTTGTGAAAAGAAATTAGCTTTGTATGTAAGTTTAATCCGTACATGAATTAAAAAAGCTTTTTTATTATCTAGAGAGAACATAACGAATGTAGTGGCAGCCATGTTGGCCTCACAACCTTAGTCTATGGGCTTCCTGATGGTGGACACTGTTCTGTATTGACTCAAATCAGCAAATATTAGCTTTAGTTCAGGACACGTCTACATGCCAAATAATATTTGCCACTGCAAATACAAAGAAAGCCAGTCACACTAACCTCTGCCATGGCAACAACCTCTGTAACCCCTGAGATTGTTGCAGGTCCTACATGCAGGTGGTAATCCTCCACAATTCCATCTCCAGCAATACCACTAGTGATGCTGAAGGCATGAGAGCCCGAGTCGAGGGCTGTGACAGAGCAATGGTCGCCATTGAAGCTGATGATACTCGCTGGACGACAGGTCGTGTGCTGAGTCTCCATGAGAGCTGTAACATCCAAGTTCTGTACACCACCAGAAGCTACAGTGTACACAAGTTCATCCTCCCCAAGTGACAGAGGTGCAACGGCTCCTGCAGAAACTGTCAGTCCTGAGGCTGCAAGTGGAGGAGAGTATAAGAGCCACACTTTTTTCCTATTTAAGCTTCAAGTGACACATTTTTGCTATCATCATTCTGACGGTTTACATATGATTCATATGATTAATTTTACATTTCTCCCCTCTTTTTTTGTGTAAAAATAACAGTGTTTTACTGCAACTCACCGTCTCTGTGTGTGTCCAAGGGTATTGGTGGGACATCATCGTCACAGAGTGTCTCAGCTGAGCCCAGGCTGGCAGACAGAGATGGGGTTGGCTCTCGGACCTGTGGGCTCATGCCCACCGGAGAAGTCCTGGACAGCAGGGACTCTGTGGAGGACCGGCCACTGTCTGCAGCCAAACTGTCTGCAGAATCAGAAACACATGCTTGGCGTTGCATTTTTTTTTCCAATTGCAAAATACAAGACAATTAGTGTCACACTGTGATGCCAATTTTGAGCATTGGCTGTGTAAAAAATGAATGACGCAACAGCTTCTGAAAAGTAAGGCTGAAGCATCTCGATCACCCTCTGGTGACTGGCTGCAGCACAAGATGTGAGTCTTGCCTCTTTGTACAAACACATAAGAAATGGGCTAAATCAAAAACAATCAAAGTAAACATGAAATTAAATGTAAGGATACCAATCAAGAGACTATACATATATTGTACATTATAAAGACATGAGCAGTACCAGTGAATTATCAAAGCATGTGTTACAACCTTAAAAAAAGCTCATAACGGTGTATAAAAGAAAATGTCAATCGAGTCAATAGAAACATTTTCAATGCATTTGATTGATTTGGTGAGGTTGAAATTCCTCATTTCCACTAAGCGTGGCATCAGCAATGGACAGTGCCAAAGTATGACTGTTAAGAGTAAAAAGGAACAGAGAGAAAGCATTAAAACTGTCCCAGTAACAGGACTATTTTTCAGCATTAACACATAGAAAGATACATACTGTCTGAGGTCAAAGCATCTGCAGCCTGGCTGTCTTGAGCCAGAGTGTGTGAGGACAGAGGGGGTGTTGCTGGCATCACCCCCTTCTGGGTGTATACTTTACACCGCTGGGAAGGAGACGATGGAGGTCTGAGGAAGAGCACAAGGATCAGATATTATGGAGTCTGCCTGATACTGCTGTCTTCTTACACAGCAACTCCTTTGTTGTGCTTATGGTTTGATTTAGTCAGAACTATCGGCAAGTTTTTGGGGGGGGTTTTGTTAGTATTTCAAAGTTTGCGCATTTTCCACATTGAGTTTTTACTTACTAAAGCATGATAAAAGGAAAGAACATACAGTTTGCAAAATGGTCCATGTGTATGCATGCATACTTATAGTCTGAAGTTTTGGTCAGGCTGGCGATGCCGAGGCGAGGTGATCCCAGTGGGCGTGCCTTCCCATCAATGTTATTGCCCAGATTCAGACTCTCATGGCTGTTTGCAGAGACAATAAATGAGACAGGCTGTTAAATGAAGTCAAATGCTTTCAGTAACCCCTATAGAAACATCTGTAAAAACAGTGCTGCCCCTAATCATGGGCACACAGTTTCACCTGTCATTCAGGTGGGAGCTCTTGGTCCTGTGCAGGGGGTTAGAGGTGATGCTGCTGCTTCCTGTAATGCTCCTGGTACTAGTTACTATGGGTGAACCAGAGCTCTGGGTCAGGCTGTGGATCATCGTCTGAGCCAGCTCTGCCTCCTCCACCACCTCCTTGATCTCCTGCAGCTGCTGATCATTGGTTCTCCTCCTGGACGCTGGTGCTGCTGGTGAGGAGAAGGATGACTGCACTGCACCTCCTACAGCACATGCAGAGCCTGGAGATGTTGGACACGACAATGATTTCCAAAACTGTAAAATTAGATTTGATACTGAGTTTCAGGAGCAAACCTGTCTGTTCTATTAAAGCCTTTTTGCCCATTTTTTTGGCCACAAATGATAAAATTCTGGACTACAACATATAAACACAGGACAGGCAATCAATCAATGAACCTGTTTTTGTTTCTGAATCCAACACAGCAGCAGAGCGTGGAGCAGAAGGAGCTGATGCTGAGATGGCTGAAGATAGACATGGCTCTTGTTTGGCACCTTGTTTGCTTGCTGGAATCTCTTCAAAGGGAAACTTTGCCACCTGAACAAAAGGACACAGAGAAAAGGATGGATGAAAAAGGAAAGGCTCCATATGTGAGAATACCTGAGAAAGTTTGATTTGATGTTTGCCTTTAACGTTGTTGGATAAGAATAAACAAGATAAAATGAGATACTTTCAACATTAAAGCATAGTGACATGAAAATAACGGGGTCCTTTACAAATGTTTTAATAATAATAATTAAGTGCTTTTTCAAATGCTTTACTTTGTAACACAATTGAAAGCGTATGCTTATTGAAAGGGGCAGAAAATTGCTACTACAAACACAATCTGTGACAGCAAGCAAAGGTTCTATGGATACATGCAAAACATTTTGAGCAGATAAGACAAAACCCATTTTTCGCTTAAACAGATAAAGTCTTCCACTTCCAACAACCTTTCAAACTCTGTTTACCATCAAATGCATAATTACACTCACACAACAATCTTACTTTTCTTTAAATAATAGAAGCTAGAAGGAAAGAAAACTCTCATCACCTCCTCACTGCCGTCAATGCAGTCCAGTCTCTCCTGCAGTTCAGCAAAGGTGTTGCACTTCAGGCACTCGGCTCCCTCCTCGGGGACAGGGGCCAATGGCTGCCCAAGCAGTGACTGGGAGGGCTGAGGGAGGGGCTGAGAGGGGCCACTGGACTGGTCCTCTGGCTGAGACTGCACCTGTTGGAGCAGAAAACATGGAAAAGTGAGTCATGTAATGTGTCTTTACAACAACAGTCCTTCAAATTTCTTGTAAGCATCTAAACTTCAGATGTAAATATGTTTGTTATACCTTGTTTTGTGCTCCAGCTGTCTGACTTTGGGTCTGCTGCTGCTCTGGCGCTTTACCTCGGAGCAAAACAGGAATAATTGGCACAAACTCTGGTGGTCCCTCATTGTCCGTCAGCTCTCTGTCTGACACCGCAGCTCCATTCGGGCCCACGTAGATCACTGTGTCACATGACTGCTCACTGCTTGAGTATTCATCGGGATCACTGGACAGTCGCAGCAATGGAACGTCAGAGTCAACGTCACCTCTGTGATGAAAAGGTCTCAGGTGTGTCGGACGACGCATGCGGCCCTCCTCACAGGAGCTTTCTCCTCCAGAAGAGCTGGAGGTATATTGCTGAGAAGAGACAGACACAGGCAAGGAAGAGGAAGAGTAGGGCGGTGAGCAAGAAAATATTCCCTTTTTAGTCCTGCAGAGAGCAATTTTTTTTTAGTCCTTAATTGGCAGTTCACACCGGAGAGAGAGAAGAGACATAAAAAGACTGACATCCAGACAGATCCTAAAACCAACATGCAACCTAATCAAGTAGGAAAACAGAATTAAGATTAAAAAAAAGTTTGACTTGATTTAATTATTCTTTGTTCTATCACAAACTTGCACTTAAAGGTATCTCATGACTTTTCTCTAGTTGGAGCTTTATTTTTAGACCTCCACAGCCTTCACCTTTTCTTTTCAGCTGAACAGCTCTGAGATAAGTGAGGATGAAGAGGGATGGTGTTAGCTGCATGATGGGCGCGTGTGATGGGAAGGGAGAGGAGGTGATAAAATGTTTGGAAATGAACTCAGCACAAACATTCAAAATAAGTCATTTTAATTTGTTAGTAATAGATAGCGAGGATTTTCAAATGAAATCTGTAAATAAAGCATACAGCGCAATGTTGACAATGAGCTGGATGTCCTTCTGTTTCAAGTATCTTACCAGTCACAGTAGTTATCTCTATCTTGAACTTAATGTACCTGAAGTTTTAGTTTTACGAGATGAAGAGAAATGATCTCCCAGTTCCCATGAAGCATCATGTTTTTATTCAAACTCACCACAGTGACTTTAGTTTTCTTCTTTTTCATGCGGAGGACGCGGGAAGCAATCTGGACTGTGGAAAGGGTTTCCGAGAAATCTCTGGGTGAGGCAGAGATGTGAGCAATCATGGTGGTCCGGCAGTTCATGTTGCCTAGCGACTCCCTTAGCAACATGGTCAGCTTGCTGTCCCTGGTAACACACACGTACAGTGAGATGTGAGCTATAAAAGACACGTTGGAAATGCACACAGTCAATCAAACATGTGACAAAACTGGTCGATATTTCAAAAGACGCCCACACATATCTGACATTTGACGAAGGATTATTCATAGTCTTCTCGTCTTGGTCACAAGACCACTGCACACTTTCTAACGTTCGGAGACAATGCTAATAGTCTATGTAATTTTGATAAAACACTAGGCTAACCTTCTCTTATAAATGAAGTTTTAAAGATTCAAAAGGCAAAGTTATTGGTAAGTATTGATTATGTTTATCGATTAATGCTGGTAAAACACATGAAAGGTTTCTATTCTAGACTAAAGCTAACAAAGTCTTAACAGAAGCACTCTGGATATTATGCAGTCTAATATTGGGAGATGATCTATGTCCCGGAGAGATTATACTAGCAGATGGGAGAGTAAAAGTAGGCTGTGTGTTTAAGAAAAGACTTTCTCCTGGGTGGGCTACTGCAATCAGTCATAGCCTTTTCCCTGAGTGTGTGTATTTGTGTGTGTGTGTGTGCGCGTGTGTGTTCGGGCCTGCAGGCTGGCAGTGAGTAAAGCTCCTCTGTGGCCCTATACCTCACACTGCTGTCCCCCTTTTCTAAAAACACAGCCTGAAGGCATGTCTTGCACACATATGTGTACATTCACATGCACCCACACACACACACACACACACACACACCCTGGTATGTACATACTCCCATTCTGACCTCCTCTCTCACTGATGCTCAACTCCTCTCCTCTTATTTCTTCCTTCTCTGCGTGTTGCCTCAGGCTTCAGCAAACCCTCCTCTCTCCCCCTCAGTCTGTCCCTTCTCCCTCTACCCCTCTGTGAGATTAATTTAGGTAAATTCATGACTCATGAAGTATTCATTTGCATGTTAATTCAAGTGCTTTTAGCCTCTGCTAGATTTAATTTTTTTCTACCAGGAAGGACGACTATACATGATACGATGCTCTCTATGATTAAAGCTAGTTTTCAGTGAGTGCAGCATCTAAATCCTAAATCACCGTTATTGCAAGAAAGTAACACTTGAGAGCTCAACTGAAGAAGCCACACTGTGAAACATCTTGTTTTTGTGCTAATATATGCTGAACTAGTAAATCAAGACAATCTAGATCTTACTGGAGTGCACTGGGTTTTCTATGCTTATATGGTTCAAATTAGGAAGGTAATTGTCAACAGAACGCTGGGGCATAGCACAATTAAATATGTCCCTAAAGTACCCTGTAGGACACAGGGACTCCAGATAGTAAGGGAGTGGGGGTGCCAGTGGAAACATTTAGGGAGCTGTATTACTGAATTGGGACTCAGGCAGGAGATAGATACATCAGCCCAGATGGGAAGTAGTCTGACTTTGGGCAAAAAGCTGTACAGAGTCCCAGAAGACAGAGGTTTATGTTAAGTGAATGTAAGAAAAGCCTTTAAATATACATGAGCCTGTTGTAACTAAAACATGGGTCTTGCATGACTGTCGTCTGTCTAGCATCATGCTGATATAAAATGCTGACTTTGTGGTTAAAGTCCTCTGCCCTTTTGTCTGAAACAGGGAAGCTACAAACACATGATAATGTCCAATGTTTTACTGATCGTTGGTTACCTAGCAACAGTGCTGAGACAGGATGGGGAATATAAAAAGAGGATGGGAACGCATCTATCCCAAAAGTAATGAAGCCCTGGCAGACAGGCTCAGCTTTTAACTGTGATGGAATAAATGGAGCAGAGTTCTTGGATTCAAACTGGATTTCAACATGTTTGTTTTTGTATTTGCTTCCAATATTTTCACACAGGACAGACAGCTGGTCAGTGGATCAGGTCATCACTTAGGTCCATACTGAATATTTCAAGAACAATTAGAGGAATCACCGTTAATATTAATGATCCCCAGATGATGTATTCTAATGACTTCTGTGATCCTTAAATTTTCAATAACCCTGTGCTTTATGAGCCCTGCTGACTTTACAGTTCTTACATCATACAGCCGAACAGACAGGGATCGTACATTGTTCAAAGGACTCATTATCTTGAACTCTAAATAATACTTGAAACCCAGCTGACAAGCTGGCTAACTTCAAATTCCTGTGTCGTATGAAGATGAAGACCCCTCCTTCCCTTATATGCAAAAGAACAAGAAAATTGAGCTAAAAGCTACCCGCCATTACAAAACACCGACAACCATGTTTCACTGACAGCTGTTAGCAGGTCTTCTACATGCTGCTGATCACAGGCCTGCAGTGACACTCTGTCCATGTCCACTGACATCCATGGTAGCTTAGCTGTGCTCCTTAGCCTTTGCTTAGTGATTAGTGAATCTGTGACTGCTCTCAGTCCTCAATTATAGAGAAGTGGCAGTAACACAGCATACATTGCTAAACTGGTCCAAATCCCCTCAAAATCCGACAACACTCAGCAGTGCCAAACTAGACAGCTTTGCTTGTGGCTTCAGTTTGAGGTAGCAGGTTGTTTTGCAATGTAAATGCAAAGGCTGAAAAAAATTACACAGCAAGAAGCCACACAGCCTTAAGGAGACTCCGAGAGCAAGGAGGAGGGTAAAGAGAAGACTTTTGAACTAATATTTGGCCCATATACTGTAAGTACTGTATACATCACACTTAACGTTACAAGAGGGAAAATGGCTGTTTTCCCTTTTCATTTATATTTATTTTTTACCTGCTAACAAATTAACTGTGGATGCAGACTCTGCCTGAATTACCTCTCTCTCTTTTTTCTCTCTCTCATTTGCTCTCATTGCCAGTCAGTTTACCACAAAAATGAAAGTGATGAATATGTAACAGCAGCTGTTGTTGTTTATAACACTAAGTCCCTCAAACCTGAAGTAACTTAAGAGATTTCTCATTTGCTTTCTTCCGCTCCTCTCCTCCATCTCCCAAAACATCCTGCTTGTTAACTTTCTTCTCATTACTTTGTTCAAAGCATCTTTAATCTCTCTCCCCTCCTCTCCTGCTCTCCTCACACACACATACACTCGCACACATGCCAACGTACTTGTAGGGAATGTGCTTGCTTCCGTTGACCAGAGCCAGGATCACATTGCCAAGGGCAGACAGAGAAAGGCACAGAGGAGCCGAGCTGGGTGAAGAGTTCTCTCTGCTTTTCCCTCCTCCTCCTCCTCCTCCTCCTCCTCCTCCTCCTCCTCCCAGTACTTTGACATCACAGCTGCCAAGGTCCAGCAGGTGGAGGCGACTACGACCACCTGACACTAGCAAGGTAAAAAAATATGGAGGAGGAAAAAATGAGGACAGTAAAAGGTAAGGATATAAGAGAGATGGTAAAACGAAAAGAAACTAAGCAAAGTCAAGCAAACATTCAATTTAAGACACATTCATCTTTCAGTCCTGAATTTCTGTAATTATCATTTTTCAATTTTAATTTATTATATAAAAAAAGTCAGAATAACATGGATATGATCAATTTATTTGTGAGGAGGATCTGAACTGCTAAGTTTACAGAAATGTTAAACTTACACTTTTCCTCTAATTTTCACCCAGTTATGCATGTAGACATGAGTACATGAGTGAACTGGTGTAAACTAAAATTCTGTACTGGGATCACACAGTCTGTGATGGTTATTTGTGCAGCTCTGTCAATAGTTCAGATGTTTAAGCCCCCTTTATTTCCACAGCTTTCATGGATATATATGTTGATCTTTCTGTTTTTGTTGTGATCACACTTCCTTCTGTCTCCTCTATGTTTTGCGGTAATAATGTCATGATAAATGGCATACTTGTGACTGCTTTTACTCCACTGTGATTATTTAATGTAGGACACACAGCAGGCAATGTGAGATCTGCTAAAAAACTGGGCTGATAGTATCTGCAGCAGCAGAAGTTGCTATAATGGTTAATTTGTTAAGTACTAATTTTTATAATTACACTAGAAAATATGGCACTAATAATAACAGTAACAGTAGCATAATATTAGTATTAGTACAAAAAGAGTACTTACTTCCTCCTTTGCCTGTCTTTTCCATGCGATATTGGTATATGTGTAACGTAAACAGCATGTGCGAGTTCCTGTGTTCTTCTTCGGTGGTGTTGGGGTGTTGGCTACTGTGGCGAGCTGCTATGGCTGCATCCAGAAACCAGGCTGCTTTTTCTGGGGTTGGAGCTCGCAGTTCCGACTGATTCTGGAGCTGGAAAAATGTGTGAGAAGAGGAGGGTTGTGTGGATATTGCCCATAATAAAGAGCATTAAAGAAGGACAAAGCACCAAATAGCAGGGAAGGTACCACTGAACTTGTGTCCAAACTCTGATATTAATGTTTACTATGAGGATTCTGTGTCCATGGGACTGATTGGTATATTCAAATAAAGCATTTTCTAATTTGACTAGGTGTGGGAGACAGAGATAGAGGGAAGCAAAGATGAGTAAGAGAGAGAGAGAGGGGCGAGAGTGAGTGTGTGGTACTGCAGGATATCATTACTGATGAGATTATGTCAGATTAGTTAAGGATTACACAGATGTTCTTGTATCAGACCCTATAATCCTATAAACATATAACTGCAGCCACACACACACACACACAAACCCACACTAGCTTACCCTCTGTCACTCAGTCATTTTTGGCACTCTTTTTCATAACGCACACATTCAGAGTGAAATGCCTTACACTGAGGGATGATGATAATAAAATTTGTAATGTTGATGAGAGAGTTTTACATAGTCAACAGTAAATTTCACATTTCACAATGTTACTGTAAGTAGGCAAAAAAAAAGCTTGAATATAACCAGACAAAAAAAAAAACAAAAAAACACTTCTTGCTGGCTATTTTTTCATCTTTGTTTGTGTCCTCATGTCTCGCACTGGGCACTAATCTTTGTTTCTAATTCAGCCAGTCAAAGGAAAAGATCATATTTTAAGTTAAACAAAAAAAGGAGCCTGGAGCTTTAAATGATTCCTTGTTGATATTGGAAGAAAAGTGAGTGTGTGTGTATGTGCAAGCAACATCTGAGACAACAGAGCCTGAGGCTAAAAACCAAAGGTAATGCTCATTCATACAAGTCCTAAGGCGCTTCATACACACACTCATAGAAATGAATGTACAGCAGCTACAACAGATAAAGTAAAGCCATGATCAGTTGCACTGTGTGTTCAAATATGTTCATGTGTCTGTGCGTGTGTGTGTGTGTATGTACCTGCATGCCACAGATGGGGTCCTCACACAGGTAGACTCCAGGTGACTGTCCGTCTTGTAAGCTGCCTGTAGCCACTTCAGACAGTAAGTCCTTAAGGTTCTCCTCTTTTCCCCAAACCTACACGCACACACACACACACACACACACACACACAAACCTTGGTTTTTGGCCTTTATTAAAACCTAGATAGATGTCTTTATAGTAACAGCGAGCCAACAGTAAAAACAAATACACTTATAATTCCCCAAAGACAGATGCTACACTGCTAGCACTACTCATTGGCCTTCTTCCTCAGATGTCTGTATCAGTAATGGCACCTGTTTAACTCTGTGGGGAATGTTTCAAAGTGAGGTCTCGTCAGCAACACTGACCTCGACTGCAGAGACGCGAACAGAGAAGCGTGCTCCTGTTTTCTCCTTCCTCTCGTTGATGAGCTTAAACAACCAGGAGATGGCACAGGGGATTATACCCAGAGTCTGAAGAGAGTCATCACGGCCAATCATTGTGTAAGATTTACCTAAAAAAGACAGACGAAATCACGAAATTATGAAAAGTTAAAAGAAAAAGTAGGAGAGACAAATCAGAGAGAACATTGTAAGGAAAGACTCCTGTGAGAGAAACGTTTTGCATGAATGAAAGCATGTGCATGTGAAATGTGTGTTTGAGCCTTAAGATCTGTCCCTATGAGCTACAAGATGATAATTAGCCACCCCCAGACACAGACACACACCTGCTCAAGCTGTCAGTAGTTGGAGATCAAACACACACCTAAACAAAGCCATATGCCAAATCTAACAATCACATCGACACGAACATTTACACGAAAGGAGAAGACATCAAAAGCTTGACTCATGTGATGCAGGGTGGAGAAACATGTTCACATTTGTTCAGAGATGGGACAGAGGAAAGATTGTCACTTACACCATAATTTTTTCATCATTCTATCTCAGTGTTTCCTGGAACATCTGAACTTACTTTCAAAACAAAGAAGCTTTTTGTGATTTATCTTAAAAAAATTCTTAAAATTGGAGGAGAATTAGAAAACATGCTTCACAAAAATAGATGTATTGAGTGTCAGAAAAGATTTACACCATTGAAATTGTGTTTATAAGGTGTGGAGATGAAAGCTTTCAAAGTTCTCTCAAGCACAGGGTCCAGACTTTCCTAGATAATGCTGTTAAAGAAAATGCTAAAGAATGAATTGAAATTTGCAACTTGTTAAAAACAACACTGGTTCATTTTCTTCAATCAAACTGATATACCAACAAATTTCTTTTTATTTAACAAATCAGATGGACTCTTTTAGTCATAATGGCTCTGTTTTGTATCACTGCCATTATATTTAACAACCCTTCTTTCTCTTTTTTGGCAGG
>JAPZDY010000001.1:8093939-8105719 GCA_029783645.1 Ctenochaetus hawaiiensis
GGTGTCTGTGGTGTCTGTGGTGTCTGTGGTGTCTGTGGAGGAGGAAGCAAAGATTAAATCGTAAAAAGACATCTGTATGATGCGTGGCCATTATTTACTGAACCAGTGTAGCTACAGACACTGATAGCACAATTAGGGAAAACCTCCTTCTTCATTCTTTTTTCTAACTACTCATTTTTTCCTCTGTTCCTCCTCCTCCTCTTCCCTCTCTCTCTACCCCTCCAAATTTAATCTTTTTTCTAATTTAACTTTCTCCAGAACCTTATTTATAGAGTGTGTGAAAGAGAGAAACAGAGAAGAAGAGAGATTCTGAATAGCTACAGTGAGAAATGGACAGTAAAAGCATAGACATTGAAAATACGGATGTATGGGGTCCAATAATAACCCCAACCCCTTCACTGCATCAGAAGTTTTTTTTTTATGTAATATTAGAAGGGAAGGGGGACATGAGTAAAGGGGCACATAAGGTGCACTTTTCCTTACTCAAAGACAAGCCCTGTCTGAATGGTCAGGATGAAAGCATTACACTCCACTCACTTAACATATCTAATTCTGTGAGGAATCAGGGATGATTGAAAGAAGATCGTCCAGACACATAAACAGAGCAGGAACAGAAGGGCAATATAACTCACTGAAACAAGAAGGTTTAAACAGTCGAGGATAACACAACACACAGTGTACACACAGTACGTACACAAACACATACTTACACACTAACACACAGCGTAATATACAGACGATCACTACATACTGTGACAGACACAGAAATGCAAATAAGTTAGAAGAGAGCCTGAGCCTATGACAGCTTGCAGTGCATGTATCAGCTTTCTACAGTGATGGCTGTGTAAGTAATGTGCTAAGATAGAACCTAATAAAATGACACAGTAAAGCCAGTGATGCTGCTGCGCATACAGCTCGTATTCCACGGCCAACCTTTAAAGCAAAAACAAGGCTCTAGTAGAGTGGACACAGTATCAGGCGGGGGGGTCCTCCCATGCTACATACCTGTGCGATAGCTTCACACAGTCAGTGAGCCAAACACTATTTTTGTCAGAGACATTTCCTGGAAAGGTTTTTATAATTTAATATTTGTATCTTTAAGGGCCTATGATTTGCTATGATTTTATCATTTGTTAAGTTTTGATATTACAGGTGAGTGACCAGTAGCAAAGAAAGCTATGAAAATGGTGTTTCACAGCACTGAAAAACTTAAAATATAATGAGGTGAAATGCCAACATATGTGAATCTGAGGATGGCATTCTTCCACTGTTGGAAAGGATGGGAATAAAGGGCATTGTGGAGTTGGCCTGTTTTCTGTCACATGCTAGCAGTTAGCTTAATTAGCTTGTTTGCTAAGTATGGGATTTTTCATTAAAACATGTACAACGTTCTTACAACGGCAGCTTGCAGTGCAAGCACACACTAAATCTCACCATCCACCAACACAAACAACTTCTTGTTTTAGAAAAATAACCCTTGAGATCTGTGGTGTTGACTTTGAGGTTTGGATCATCTATTATCACATTAGCCACACCATTTACTGCGGTAGGCCCAAACCAACAAAGCAAGTAGATCAATCAGTTTGTAGCTGTGATTTCAGTGATGCAATTTTATATATACACATTTTATTCTGAGCATGTTGGTTTCTGTCTGCAAACTCTGCTGAGCCAGGGAGGAGGGGTCAGATTTGGGTGTTGTGCTTACAAGCAGTACCCATCAATACCTGCATGGTATACCTTTAAACTAACACACAAGTCAAACAAGAGTATTGTTTAACAAAAAAAAAATTGGGTGAAAATCAATTAAGTTATCAAATTAAAAAAGAGAGAGTACAGTAAGTAATACTTTATGATGTGTATGTATGTGCTCTTGGGGGTTGGGTCAAATTGACATAAACCCAGAGAGAAGCTTTGCAATTCAGCATGCATCAGCATCCCTCCCTCCTTCACACACACTCATCCATCCATCCACACCGGCTTGCTGTTATTGATGAAGCCACCTCTTTATATGGTAATGTCTTTCACACCTGAAAGGCATCAGGAGGACATGATTGCTCTCTCTGTCTTCACACACACACACACACACACCCACGGAAACACGCACACACACCTGCACACTCACACACACATATATCTACACACTATCACACTACTGTAACTATATATTCTCTCTTACCTGCCAAACACACACACACGCATGCTAACATATGCTATTATTCACATGAACTCTATATATTTTCACCTCTCTCTGCCTCTCACCAACACGCACACAGCTATAAGGAGCACATTAACGCTGATGGAGATATGTATGCGGCTCACATCTGTCACATGTCGCTGCCGTGGCAACGCCAGCTGCCGTGGTTACCGGAGGCCTGCTTCTGCAGTGTTATGGGATTTGGCTATTACAGGATAGCTAGCTACCTGAGTGCAGAAATACATCCTTTGAGGACAGACTGAAAAGCAATAACCCTCCACCAATTGATCTGATAAGTAGACTAATTACACACAAATTACTGGCTTTGGGTGAAAATTACCCAGTGACTGGGATTAGTTAAATAGATAATATCCACAAGAGTGCTAACCCCATTTGTGTTTGTGGGTCAGAAGGCATCAGAAACAGAGGACAGATGAAGAACCTCACTGTCTAGATGTGGGGCTTTTTGTGTGGTATTAGAAGGACGTGGTTAACAACATGAGGGTTAATACTTTCAACTGCAATTCTGAACCCTAAATGACAGGATTTAAGTGTTTAAAAGCATCTTGATCATTATATTAAGAGAGTAATAATCATTGTGGAAGGTATGTGTATTAAAGACAGCGCTGGACGTCCAATGGGGTGTATGTAAGGCCACAACTGACAGTTATTTCCATATTAATCTGTTACATTTATTTTCTTTGAAAAATGTCCACACACGTTATGATATCAAATGTTGCATTATCAGATTACTTGTTTTATCCAATCAACAGTCCCAAAAAAGATATTCATTTTTAAATAATATACAGCAAAGCAAAGTAGTGAACACTTGGAGCACCAATCAGGTGAAACCTATACTTTGTCAGGTAGTTTGTAATCTAACTTGTCCAGATACAAAGGACATTTCTAGAGGAAACTCAAGAGGAAACTGATAAATGAAACTCTTGCAAGTTCAGCAAGAACATCTAGGCAGATACATCAATAGATTGTCTTTTATTTATATATATGTTTGTGTGTGTGTGTGTGTGTGTGAGAGAGAGAGAGAGAGAGAGAGAGAGAGAGTGAGTGAATGTATTTTTGTGTGTGTATAAACTCAAATCATCTGCGCTTCACCTAACAAATAATAAATCTTAAGTTAACAGTGAGAGGTCCTCAGGGAGCGAATATATTCACAAACATGTCCTTTTTTGGTTTCTTTTTAATGTCTGAAGTTGAACTGTATATGTTTCACTTTATAAACATACATGGTTTTGACTTTCAGCAGATCTTAAACAGACACTTTGCTATTGACTGAAACACACACACTCACACAAACACACAGTGACCCACTTTTCTGAGCTGAACTGGACCAACCAAAAACAGCTCAACCAGCATCCATTTATGATTTGGGTGTGGATATAAGGGATGAATACACATACACAGACAGATACATGGACATGCACACCAGTGGAGCATGGACAGAGGCCTTAAGTGAGTGCAGCTGTGTAGCCAGATGTGCTTTTGAGTCCTGTGGTTACAAATAGGTTCTCACTTTGTGCGTGTGTGTGCGTCTCTAAACCAGGAAACATACTCTGCCTAATCCCTCCACAGAACACTCACTTGTTCAACACACAGCCATACTGCCCTCAGCAATACAATCTGCCCCTCTGTCCCTCTCCTTACTTATTCTCCAGCTGATCGAGAAACACCAGTGATAAAGGTAAGGAGACAATGATCTTAAATGGACCTCAGTTTAATGTTGCATTTATCTGTTTTCTTTTATGTTTGCCATCAATAACTTTCAGTACAGATTTACCTCGCTTCATTCACATTGACTGTAAACCGTCATGGCTTCCTAGAGCCACTAGGGAGCAGACTACTCTTGAATAATTAATTGAGTGGATGACGGATCTTCTCTAAGACATTTGATAGACAGCAAACAAGCACTAAACAAGTAAACATTTGCACTATCTAATTGTCGCTTATCCATCAGACAAGTGGATGAGCAAACATATAAACACTGGTCTGTCTGCCACAATCTAATAACTTGACATTTGGGCACAGTGACTAGTTTTTACATGGCATGTGTTTGTATTCATTCAGTGCTTTAAAACGCATACATGCTAAATGCATGCACAAGCACAAATGAAAACACACAGAACAACAGACAGCCAAACAGCAAAATATTTAATATAGAAGACCAATGAAGGTCATCATTTGCATAGTATTAACATTCCTGAGAATGTGTGTGTGTTTGTGCATGTGTGGGTGTGTTTGTGTGTGTGTATATATGAGTGTGTGCTTGTGTGAGTGTGCATGGGTCAAGCATGACCTCTCGTGTATTTATATCAAGAGAAAAGGACAGGTATAAATCACCTGGGGTGTGTGTGTGTGTGTGTGTGTGTGTGTGTCTGTTTGCGTGCATGTGTGGATGTGCCTGTTTGCATGTGTGTGTATGGTGTATGTTACTGGGGTATCAGTTGGTAGATGTGTGTATTTTTTATTCAAGCTGTGAGGGGTCACATATGTCCTAGTGTCCTGTGGGAATAACATGAGGTCTCGTGCTGACAGCACAGCAGGAAGGGACATGGATATGAACACACACAGACACACACATGCACACACATGCACCCACAAAGACACAAAAATACACAGACACACAGAAACACACAAACACACACAGCTTAAGTGCTGCTCAGGCACATTTGGTGAAGGAGAGGGATTATTAAGTCACATTGCTTCACCAAGGACATGAGTTCAGCTTTTCCCCGGACAAAAAACACCTGTGTGGGTCAGCTCACTCTTGCAAGAAGAGTAGGACAAGGATGCTAGGAGCTGCTAACTGGCTAAGACTGTGATTCATGCCAATAAGATGTACCATGAACCCAGTATTAGCAGATCTGATTGATAGCTCTAGTAATTCATTTCACTCACACTTACAATGGTTGTAATGTAATTAATTCCTGCAAGAAACTCTGAAGTCTGGATCCTCCAACAGCTCCTGAGTCAGATGACTCACCCGACTTACAAGCAAGAGCAGTTTATCAGAACCACATTGTACATGTACTCAGTCTACATTACATGCATGTGCATTTTCCAAAAACACATACAGCTCCAACGTTTTTTTTTTTAAGTCATGTGCTTGTGCTTATTCTAAAATGCAATAAAATTAACCACAATGGGGAATCTTTAATCAGCCTGAACTAAACTCAACCTCACATATAACATGTTAATTAGTGGTCTGCACTCCAAGAGTCTTGATTAATTCCCACTTTTCTTAACCATTTCCAACTGTCATGCTCTTGAGCTAATCAGAGCCCACTGTGTCCACCTCTGTCTCTGTCTTGCTGGCTGTACAGTGAGTCTTTCTGTCCCACTGTGGTCCTATATCTGACTCCCTCTCACTGAATACACTTTATTAGCCCTGTGGTGCATAATGCATGCTAATTTGTTACCAATTAACTCCAAGTCTGATGTGCGGCCCCACTGTATTCATAACTAAAATCCAGTCAACTGCAGCAGAAGATCATCGAACCCACAGGCAACATGTTTGAAAATTATGCAGAGTCAAAAGCCCTGCCAAAAGGGCTTTCAATATGTTTTTTTCATGCCTTCTATATGCACAACCACTCCTTTTTAATGAGCCAAACTAATGTCAAACCCTAAATGTACCTTTTTTCACACTAACCCTTAGTACTTATTTCACAAGGCCTAGCAGAAAAATGTGATATGATATATAACAATAAATGTGTATATTATTTGATTTGATTTGATTTTAAATAAATTAGCAGTACTTTGGGGTTTCAGATCTTTCTATTGAGAATCACTGTAATAATGAAATTAAAATTGATTATATGGATTACCCACAGAAAAAATGAATCATCTGTCAAAGAGAATTTAAAAAAAGGCAGCAATCTCCACGGATTCATATCTGCTATAAGTGCTCTGTCTGTTATTGTAATCCATCATGTTAATTTCTTTACAAAGAGAAAATCAATGTAGAATAAAACTCAAAGAGAAAAGTCAAAATCTGCCTGTGTAGTCGATTATTTTGGTTTTGGCACTATGACACCTATTGATTAACAGCTTCAGATAGGATAATTATCCTAAATCCCACAGGCTGTTTGGTCTCTTCTCTTTCCACAGCTGGTCAAATGAAGGTTGGACAAATTGCAGCATCCTTAAGATTTATGGCAACAATAAGTCTGACTACACAGTAACACAGTAAGCAAGGGAATGATTAGAGGCCCAGTCTTTCATGAGCAACCACGTTAATAAGTGTCACTGTCCAAATGCCAGAGTTAATAAAGGAACAGGTTATTTTTGGAGGCCATGCTACTGAGTGTAACCAGCTCACCACTGGGTGACAAAACAGGCTGAACAAAAACATGTTCAGTGAGACTCACACACTCATTGATTAACACCACATGGTAGAAAAATGGGCAGACAGTCTGTTTTTTTACCTTGCTGGAGTAAGGTCCAGGGATGAGCAGTTTCAATGCTTGTCTTTTCAGCTCTGTCAGTGTAGCATTGCAGTTCTCACACCATATCCCTCTTTCACTACCAGGGGAACTTCCACTGCCTGAGGCTGGTGATCCTGTCCCAAAACCAGGGGAGCCACCCAGAGACCCGGGCGATTCTGTCCCAATCCCTGGGGAAATGGTCCCTGGTGATCCAGAGAATGAACCTGGTGAGGAGATTCCTGAGCCTGGGGACGGGGTGCCTGTGGAGCTCGGCATGGAGCCGGCACCCTCCGGGGCAGGACGTGTGCTGGTGCGGGTGGTTTCCTCATAGGCTTTTCTGTACCATGTGTCCGGGAAGAAGGAGGCAGATTTGGTCGGGGAAGTGTCAGGCACCTGTGAAAAATTAAAAAAGAGGAAGCATGTCTAATAGGCCCTTTAAACAGCATGCACATCAATATGTTGTTGCAAGAGAAGCATAGTAATAATTTTAATTAATAATGACTGAATTCTCCATTGGTTTTGAATATCTTGAGGCCTGCTGTTATTCACACAGGCTTACACTCATAGGTCTTAACAGGGTCGATAAAAATATTAATATTGCAGCTATTCTTAATGACACCTTTGCTTTTCTGCTGTGGCAAGTTGAATTTTTGCCACGAAAAAAGCCTATATTGTGTGAATATGTGCATATGTACAACATCCCACTCATCCCTGGTACAACAGGTTGCACATGTTGGGATGAGAATACGATGATGATGAGGGGTGCAGAGCGTGTTTCTTGCATCATGCAAAGTAAAAGCATCCACCTAGTTTTACTGAATGTGCTGTTTTGCTGAATTTGTCAAATCATCCATTGTGTCGGGTCTTCTGAACATGAAGGTCTGTCTAAATGTACGAGAGAGAATCAAAAATGACAATTCCCGCATCTACAAAAGCTGTGAATGTCTCATTTGAAAAGGAACTTGCAGAGTAAGTATGCAGTAAGTATCAATATCCCAATGTAACAGGCAAGCAGAGTCAGTAGGTAAACAAGGAGTCTAAACTAACACTTCTGCATTAAAATGGAAAAGTAAAACAGTTTTTTAAAAAATCAACAAATGGAAGCTATGTTAAACATATACTTGAAAAGAGCTTCAACCCAAGCCAGGGCAGGCAAAATATTGGATGCTGCCATTGCCATCTAAAGGAAGTCAGTTTCCGTGCAGAGACCTGTGTTATTTTGCTCTATTCCGACAGCCACATGCCGGACATCAAACGCGCCACAATGAGTTGAAAATTAGATCGTTTGCGACTGGGTAAATCCAGTCACAGAGAAAAGATGCATTGATGTGGTGGTGGCATGGAGAGGTTGGGTAGGCCTGCTATGGCTGCTGTATTTCTTCACAAGGTCTATAATAAGGGACGCAAGCAATGAGTGGGCTGACAGGAGGGACTGCACAATCAGCTCCAAGTGAAGAGGTGGGTATAATGCGAGTTATAAATTAACGCTAATCAGGCTGCAGGAGGTAGGCAGAGGAACAGCTGTGAGTGTAATACCTGATTTAGCTGCTTGGTCCTCATTTAGTAATAATTAAGAGATGTGGGAGATCACTCAGTGAAAATACACGCCACTGTTGTGAAACCACGAGCACTGATGTGTGAAATATGATCCTCACAAAGCAATCAATCAGCAGCACGGGCACAAGTCTACTGCAATGAGCTTTCCTGAGTTTCTGAGTCATGCCAGCCTGAAGAGAAGGTGAGCAAACTACTGTTTTGTATCAAAAAATGGGTGAAAAGGAGTGAGATGGGCTGCATGCATCACCGAACCGATGAGAAGTTCTAATTTTAAACCGGTTTGTAGGAAACAGAGGTGTGTCCACCCCTCGGCTACTGGCATTAATAACCTACCCCATATTTTCTGCTCCGGCTGCTCACAGATCTCTCCTTAGTCCCCGACAGTGAAGTCATGTTGGAGGTGAGAGAAGGGGGAAAGGAGAAGAGGACAGGAGGAAGAAGCTCTGCTACTGCTTCACATTCAAAAAGGGGATCACCGGATCGATTTCAATTAACCACAACGCCCCTGCAGTTTGCGCTTCTCAATCTGGACGCAACCTCACGCCACTTCCAAATGATGCATGTGGAAACCGCTTGCATCCCAGTCCAGTCACCGAGATATGTAAAATAAAAATCCAAGATTGGTTTTTGTTTTCTTTTTTTCCCCCACGAGGTTGTTGCTGTTAGAGAGAGCCACAAAGTGAAAATTCACACAGGTCGTGCGAGTAAGCGGCGGACCGCTCCCTGTCAGCAGAGGCTGCTCTGCGCTCAATGAAGGCTCACTGCTCAACAGCGCTCCGGACGGGCATCGCACTCAGCCCTGCCTCTCTCCATCAGCTCTGCATCTGAGGCTGGCCAGGTAAAACAAAACCACCCCCGGGGCAAATTCCGCCTCATGGGCCGCCGACAAAGTCACGACTCATTAGACCGATAGGGGTAGGAACTGGCTTGTCAGGTCCTCTTTGTTTATAGCTACTTCAAGTGTTACTACACTCTCTGTGCCCTCCTGTTGACTTCCCGAGGCTCCGCACTCTGCTGGAGCCAGCAGCGGATTGGAGAGAGGCGCACATCTGGAGGAAGGCGGAGCCAGCCCGCTCCTCATCCACCACAGGCCAATACACATCCAGAGGTTGAAAACTGAGCGGCAGGTACATTGCTGCCAGTGTAAAAGGACAACACTGGACTTTTTGGATGGAGGCTTGTAATATTGGGCCCACTTTAAGCTGTTGTTTTGATAATGTGGTTGATCTGTTTTGTGTTTTTTAGTCAAATAATTTTTTTCGCTGCAAATTTTTAGGTTTGAGTGACCCGAGGAGGCATAACTACACGAAAATAAACCAAGTCTTAAGGTTATTTGGGACAAATTTTCAGTAGGCCAATTACTAAATTGAATCTCATTATGTTTGCTGTCCTGCAGGGCAAAACAGTTAAATAAATAAAATTTGCAGGAAATATAATTTATCAGTCAACGAATGAAAAAAGAAAAGAATGAAAATTCTGACTTTTGCATTTGATATGTGGTCAGAAGTTTTAAGGTGAGGTGGGCGCATTGGTGGCAGGGGACTTTGGAAGAGAGGTGATAGAATAAACAGGGCTCTCATATAATAGAAACCTACAAAGGTATTAGAAAAAAATAGCTTTGGATGTGAGGAAGGGCCCTTAAGGAATGCCTGTGTACCAGGTCAAGAAATTTGAGCTATGTCTGGTTATGGGGAGTTTAAACTCATGACCTCAGAATTTCTTAAAACCTGACTCTAGTATTTCCTCTTCAGAAAGTAAGCCACTGATACCACTGATAGAGTTAAAGCCTTTGGGGGCAGAGGGAATGGAGATGGAGAAAAGTAACGTGTTACTTATGAGTGCTGCATGATGCTTGATCTGCAGCTATGATGAGGACTGGATGTGGATGTTATCAAATGAGGTACATAATGAGTGTCATGAGGTCTCCTATCCAATCTTTAGCTCTGCCAAACAAATAACAAAGCATTAACCTCATCTTTTCCCGACCAAGGTTCCCTTTAGAGGTGTGGTTTTTAGTCATTACTGTCAGCCAAAACGTAAGTGGACTAAGTGTCTGTGATGTGCCTAGTTAAAGTGATGCCTTGCAGGAGAAGGTAAGAGGAGAGGATTATGATCCCAGTCTTTGGAAGAATGCAAAGGACAATACAAGAGCAGTTATCTGTCTGTTTGTACTTCTATAGTCTTATTGTAATGGAGGAGACTTATTTGAATCAAGTCACCTAAGTGTTTTTATTGTATTGTGAAAGAGGTCAGTTTATGTGTGGTTACACAGTGCCCTCTACTGGTATTATAAATTTACTGCTAGAGACAAACAGATATTCAGTAGCTAAATAAACAAAGTGCATAATGGACACTTCAGACTACCATTTTGGGTGGATTAAACCTTTAAAACTATAAGAACTTGGACAGCAAGTAGTGGTCTCTGCTTTTCCTTGTGAGTGCAAGGAGCATGCAAAATTCACTCCATCTCGCTGTGCATTTACTCATAAAAACTCCTCTCTAACTGTTTGCATGGGTCATAAATCTCTGCATACTGAAGAAAAATGGAGAGCATTACACTGTTTTCAATAGTTCAACAAATCCAGCATTAACTTGCTCTGTGGTTATCAATACATACAAAAATCGCATATTTTAGTGATGTCACATTTCAATGACTGCAGTATGGTATAAAGAAGAAATATATATGACTGTGAGAGCTTTGATTGAAGTCAAGAAGCACTAGTCAAGGAGGTCTTAATCTCTTAAAAACTCATCATTTGATGCAAGAAATATCAAGCTTAAAAACTGTTAATGCATTCACAAACTCAGCCATTTACGTCAATATGAAGTAAGAAAAAAAGGCTGAAGCAAAAACAAACAAATGTAACAGATCTTTGTATATCATTTTGTTATATTTGAGTCAGTATAACTGAGTCACAGTTGCTATGTATATGGATTTCAAAATAAAAAATTTGCAATATTACTCACTTAAAAACTTGACATGAACATTCACTTTACACTAATGATTAAACCTTTTTTTTTAATAAAATAAAAACATCTGCCTTTGGCTGCCTGTCCACCTGCAAAAGAGACCCTCTTACGTCAGAACAACTGCATTTAAATTTATTTGAGCTTCTTTAAAACATATAACACAGATCAGGGTTAGTTCCTGTTTATTTGTGTCTGATAACTGCAATCACAGAACCAATGAGAACATAAAACAATGAAAGACTTTCTTTTTTCTGAGACATCTAGCAATAGGAAAAAGATTTCTGTTTAGTTCAACAAGTACATTTATCATCAAATTTACATAGTAAGCGAAACCATGATGGAGACTAATGGATCCAACCATAAACATTAAACCATTAAAAACTAGAAATTTTACAGCTCAAACTGTAATATTTGTCTTTCAGGAAATCACAAATCATGGAGCATTTGACTTAAAATCACATAAATATCATTTTGCCTACATTCATTTATTCTCTACTCTACTTTGCTCAAACACACACACACACATGCTCCAACGCACCTACTGTGACACTGTGTCCATTAATGTGAGGAGGGTGCTGGTCATTCATTAGTCTGGTAAATGGCCTGGTGTCTGCTCT
>JAPZDY010000001.1:8132496-8160966 GCA_029783645.1 Ctenochaetus hawaiiensis
TCCTGAGACACGTCAAGCAGCGCTCCCACACTGTGGTACTCATTCTGCACCTGGCTGCTGCCGACCTGTTGGTCCTCATCACCCTGCCTGTATGGATCTACTCCCTGGCTCATTCCTGGGTGTTTGGAGAGGTCCCCTGCAAAGTCATGGTGTACATGATTAATGCCTGTATGTATAGCAGCGTCTTCCTCATTACACTCATGAGCGTGGAACGCTTTGTGGCCGTGCGTTATCCCTTTGCTTCAGCTGGCTGGAAGAGGAAAAAAGCCTTGAATAAAGTTCTGCTGGCTCTGTGGACTCTAGCATTCTTGTTCAGCGTACCTGTCATCCCTACTCAGGTTGTAGGGAATGATTCTGGTGAAGAGCACTGTCTGTACCGGTACTACACATCTGATACCCAGGAGCTTGTGTGTTTGCTGCTAGAGACACTTGTGGGCTACATACTACCTTTCTCCATCCTCGTTGTCTGCTATGGCTGCCTGTGCAGCCGGATCACTCAGATGACCTTCAAGTCCAAGCAAAAGTCCACAATCCTGATTGCCAGTGTGGTGGTTGTGTTTGCCATTTGCTGGACGCCTCACCACATAGGAAACATCCTCTCACTCGTCATCCTGGCCACTAAAGATTCCATCCCCGACACAGCAGAAAATCTGGAGAGTGCCAGGAGCACCATGACCTTCATTGCTGGGGCCATGGTCTTCATCAGCAGCACTGTGAACCCCATTCTCTATATGTTCGCAGCTCGTTCCTTTAGGAGCTCCCTGCGTGACACCGGCATCCAGAAGCTCTTCCGCCACATCTCCAGCACCAACCCAGGTGAGGGTAACAGAGAGGTGTCCTTTGTATGCAAGCGGCAGAGCAATCAGACCCAGAGCTCTCAGTGCTTATCTGAGTCAAGAGACCAAATGGACATATTAATAAAAATGTGTGAAAGCAATCCATCGTGATGTTGAGAATGTACGGTGTCAGTGCTGTGTAGATAATGCTGTTTATACTCTATGTATTTTATGATAAAAAATTTTTTTGCCCAAAATGAAGCTTGGTGTGTATGACATTACATTAGATGAAAAGGAAGTTTGTTTTTCTTTAAAATACTTGCCAAAATCTGTAAATGACCCATTTTACATGTTTTTTAAATGTTGAACATATATTTATAAATATGTTTTATATTGTGCTGGACATGGCTCAGTGGAAGTTTTGTGAAAATATAGTATTTTTATTATTTTGTTGATGTTGAAAAAAGGGAAACTGCATTGTTATTCACTCTGTGTAAAAATTGTTTAAATTGTTTGTAAGTTTGAGAACATAATTACATAAAGAACAATAAGTTTAATCATGGTTGTCTGCCACTTCTTCCTTCTGCCCTTATCTCAGAGAAACATTTCTTTCACAGCTTTTGCTTTAGACATAAAACCTCAAGAACATGTCAATCTTCCTGTTTTTTTTCTTTGTTAAAGAACTATAACATTTTCAATATGGTCTCATCATGGTTGTGAACTTGTGCAACAAAACCTTCACAATTCACTTTATGTGCTTTATACGCACATATAAAGTCCAAAGTTTACGACTCGTGTCAAAATTTTTGTGACAAATTAACTAACAATTGTCCTGGTATTCCACTACAGTCATGCTTTTGACTTCCTCCCAATGAAAAGATTGCAAAATGAAAAACTGCATGTTCCCTTTGCTGGGCAGCAAAAAGCGGAATCATGTCCTGGTGTTTGCCACAGTCTTAAAAAACCCCTATCTGCACCTTCAAGTGAGAGAGTTTAGCATAAACTCATAAACTGATATTTCTAAAAACATTTGTTGTCAGGACTTTAAACATTTCTTTCTAATGTTTGACTACATAAAATTTGGTCTCACCAAGTGACACAACCAGTAGATGGCAGTGGAGGTGCTTTTTTAATAAGAGTCTTTATATCTTTTTAATGTGATATAAGAATATTTTTAACTCATTATTCCATTGTATGTCTTGTATGTCTTTATCCAAAACAATCTATCCAAGGAATGTATATAACATTGATTTATTTTGAAAGGAATCAAAATTACCTCAACAATCATGGCTTGTGTCCTTTCTGGGCAGTTTAAAGTAGACTGGATGAAGTTTGTGACATACAGAGTGAAAAGTTGAAATTCAAAGTTTTGAATTAAAAAAGAAAAAAAAATGAACATTTGAAAGAACCAACATCCCAAACTATTGATTCTCTCATTTATGTGTTAAATGCTATGAGAGTCTCAGAGAATAAACCCACTGTCATAGTGCTCATTTTCTCTATGGGGCCACTTATTATAAATGAGTCAGGATTATTTTAAACTGAAACCTGTGGTGAGCGAGTGACAAAATAAAAGAGTGTGAAAAGAAATCTCACAGCTGACATACTTGACCTTTACTCACAGAATAAGGAAGCAGTATGTACATGAGACAACGGGCATGTGCCTGATGAACCCTTTGCCTTTCATTATGAGCACATTCTTGACATTAATGTTACTTTAAATCTAATTAACACTTGGTCTTTGGTGTCCCTAATGGTCTTAAGCAATACAATATCAAGGCATTATTAGCTACAAAGGTGAAAATGTAGGCACTCTGACACAAAATACTCTGATAAGCAGTATTGGGGTCATAGTAAATTGCTTACTTTTTGCCTTCTGTATAAAAAAATCAGGTTATTAATATAAGATTACTGGTAACCCTCGTACCTATGTAATCCATACTTCCTCCAGCTAAAAGCACACCACAGGACTGGACCTGTCAAAGGGATTATGGTTCACAGAGAGCTACTGGACGGCATAACAGTGTATTTGCCACTGACTCCACTGAAGCACTACAAACATTTTACACTACATGAAACAAATGCTGACACTAAGACAGAGGTATTTACTGGATCTGGTGGGGGGCCTCTTAATAAATTTCATCTGAATTGTACAACTTTTTTTTTTTTTTACCAATTACACCTGTTGAACAAAAACAAAGACCTAGTTTGTCATTCTGGTGACACAGAAGAGACGACGTGTAAAAGCATGTGATGTTATGAAGACAAATGTTCTCTTTTCGTTGTGTGTGGGGGGGGGTCATTATGTGTCTAGGATTTCAGATGAAGTGTTTCCCAGTCTGTCCCTTAACCAGTCAGACTGGTTGAGTTGGAAAGAATGATTCTGCATGAGGAAGGAGACACTGGGAATTACTCTTCAGTCTGGGGGATTTAAAATGAGTGAAGGGAGGTAAAGAGACAAAAAGCCTTGCTTTCACTACAGTCTGCTGGCCCATAGCGAGCAGAGATGGGAGTGTCAGAAGGAACAAAAAATGGCATTCTGGGAACCAGGCCAAAGACTAGTGAAAACTCCAGCAGGCCAGTAAGGACCTGTGAAATTATTGACACTTTGGCCCTTCTGAAGTGGCTTTTTATTTTAAATATGCTGTTGTACATTATACACTTTAAAAATTATGAGACCTATAGTTGAAGAGAAAAACTACTGCTGAGCACCATAAGTTAGCTACTGTGCTTGCTGTATTTCCTTTTGTACCTTTTAACTGGAATAACCTCGCTGCAAATAAAACTGACAAAAATATTGTTAGGTGAGTGAATAAGTGCAAATCTTCCTAAAAATGCCACAGTAGCAAACAGTTATTGTAAGCCCACTTTATATAGTGCAGGTGTAAAACTTTTAACCTGAGAGTACTTTAGACTGATTACATAAATGCCAGTTTGTCAGAAGAAGTACATTGCATTGATTATGCCAGAGAGTAAAATATTTTTTGTGCAGCAAAATGTTATTTTAGTGTTGATCAGCTCAGTTGCAGCAAAAGACTAACAATTCCCATAATGTGTATCCTTCAATAGCCTCCTTTGTTTTCTACGTCCTGTCCTTACACTTAACACTCTGTCAGAACTGGGTAAAGAGGTTGTTTCCTGAAAGTGAGGCAATGTAAATATAATGGTTTTATCAGTGTGAAATTATGTGCTAAAATACTTCTTGTGCAATTTCAAGAAAGAAAAGCAGATGATAAATAGATAGATGATGCAAGCAAATAGCAAATGTTCTTTGAGCAAATAAATAGAAAACGGTCAAAAACTCTTATCCCCAAAAGTTTAACACCTGGCTACATAACCTTGGACAAGAGATAACATTTAGTGAAGAAAACATATATCAACAGACTGCACAAAACAAGTTACTAAGGTTCCACGTTGATTACACACTTTTGAGGAGAGACTTTGCACTGCTCTAAGTCACATTTGTAGAGATTACTATTTGCAAAGAAACACCTCTAAAAACACAAACAATAGCAAAACACTCAAAAACTACCCGTCGGTCTACAGATGTACTTTTGTGGCAGTTCCGTATTCAACACCATTACTCATTCACTCTCCACTACCACCGCGATACAGACGTTATCTCGTACGCCTCATGGAGGTATTACAGTCCTGTTGATCCAGTCCACTTCCTGATTCAGCCGATCTGACTAATGAGATCGCAGTACTCACCCCAGCGTCCCGCCCTCACCTTTCTAAAGCAGCCAATGGCTGACACCTCTGAGACTCTCCTCGCGCAGAGGCCGCCCCACACAGGTAACTCATAAAAAAATAGAAAGGAGGAGAAAAAAAACTCCAGGGCTTGTTATGGAGTTCGTGTGAAGGAAACACGGATTTCCACCCTTCTTTACCAGTTAAACCAGTATCTCTGGATAGAACACACTCAAGTACTTCAACAGGTAGAGTCTCTGACCGCAAACTCTTTCGTGGCTCCTCTGAAAATAATCTCCCCTCTTCTCTCTCTCTCCGTTTGCCTCAATTGAGTTTCCAGTCCTTTTGTTCGCTCTTCTTATCACTTGGAAAAAGGTGAACCCTCGTGTTATTTTTATTTTAATCTTTGCTTTAATTGTAGTTTTTACCCTTGTGGTCCCTGATGGCTTCGCACAGTGATACTCTGGTGGTGTTCTTTGGGGCAACAGCTGGTGCAAATGGGGGTAAACTGGGTTCGGATGAGAGGGAAATAATTCTCTTGGTGTGGCAAATTGTGGATCTACATGAGAAAAAGGTACGGATCTTTCTGACCTGTTCGTTCGTTGTACGGTTTCTTATGTATCCAGAGTGTTTGTGGCATAGTGTCTACCTGTAGTGAACAGTATGTTTGACATTTAAATCAACATGGTGTGCTCTCTGAAACCGTCTGTAGCCTGCTTCTCTCTCGTGCTAGCTAACGCTACATCAATTCGCTGTCCGGCCGCCTCGTTAGCTCACCTTGTTTTACAGGTGTGCGACCAAAATTGAACAAGCAGGTGAGGAGGGTAATTTCACATTATAGAGAAAACACACCTTTTTGGTTTGGCATGTCAGCTTCTCGATGTAAACAACGCCGTATTGACAATTAAGTGCTCATTGCAACTATATTGTCAATTTGTTTGTTTGACGTTGTTGTTGTTGTTGTTGTAACAGTTCATTTCCTGAATGCGGGGGCTATAGCCTGTAATTTGCCATCAATTAGCATGTTTTGTTTTGTTTTGTTTTGTTTTTCACAATTCATTCTGCGCCATGAAACGCTGAATACTTTAACAGGTCGGGAAGCTTCAGAGATGTCTTGTCAAGCCAGACACTTTGGAGCTGACAGACCAGTGTAAAGAGGAGACGGGACTGACTCTGGACGACGTCGTCAAAGCTGAGCCTCTGGATAAAGTTCTGCAACAGGTGAGTCTTGCTGGTCACTTGAATGTGAGGGGGGCATTTTCCATCTAAAATAGGCCTTGCAAGTCCTGGTGCTCACTTTTCACACACATGAAAACGACAGCAATGGCTCACGAATAGCTCATAAAATCTCAAAAATCCACTGGTTTATTAAACCAACCGTCCTCTAGACATTTTTCCCTGCAGCGAGATGAGACATGACAAGCCTGACTCAGTATTAAGTTGTTATGTTAGTGCTTGGAGTGTCAAATTACCCTGACGACCTTTAAGAAATAATGGTCTTCCACCTGGTTGAGATGTGTCATGGGATTGGCCCTGACAGTTGAACTCTGCTGACAGTTTGTAGAGGCTCGGGGGCTAGGATAGGCAGAGCCAGAGGCATCTGGAGATAAGGAGGAGTCGCAGGTCTAGTCTTGCCTCAGCCTGATGCGTGCTGCAGACATCTGGAAGGCGGAATGTTTACCTGGGACCGCACCTCTGTTTGAGGCTGCAGGACAGACAGGAGGGGAAGGCCTTCAGATCTTGTGCCTCATACTCAGCAGTCAGTTACGACACTTCTTGATACCCAAAAAATTGCTTTCTGGTTCCTCCCTGTCAGGAGGCGTGTTTTGACAAAAACTGCCTGTGTTGCCAAACGTGTTTTTCTTCCACCCCCGCACAAGAGTGTTTGTATGCAATATTCCCACCCCTGCAGTATTCTGTAGTTTGAAAACCCCTCATTATCATTCTGGAACAGTGAGCTTTGGTTGATATAAGTTTTGCTGTGACTTGAATGCCATGCATACATAAGCAGGTTGGTTTATGGTAATCAATAGAAATGGAGTTTTCCTAAATTTCTTCTCAGGGTTTTATAGCAGTGATGCTGCTTGGGTTATGACATTCAATGCATAGTCGGAACACAGTAAAAATATTTAATCTGAGTTTGGTCTAAATGCCGAATTCATTCGTGCCTCAAAGACCTGGTAAGACTTCAGCTCCACTGTAGGTTAGTTTGTGTGCTGAACCTTCAAATATTAACCCAAGCAATCAGTTTGTTCTTTTCATTCCTTTGTCTCACCAGTTACTTTCTCTCACTCTTTGTCATTCTAAGATTAGTTTTATCCTTGTTGATACAGGGAATAAAAGGAAAGAGACTTTTTTTCAGACAGTTTAAAGTGGTGTTTAGTTTGTTCTTTAGATGGGGTTGTCCATTTCAACTTATTCAGTGAGAGAGAGAAACAAGCAGCTCCCTCTGATCGGTGGGCTTGCCATATTGACCTGTGTGGTTTGGGCCCCCAAGGACATCTGTCTTTTTTTCTGTGGTGAAAGATTTATTAAGGTAGAGAAGGCTGGAGATGTTAGTAAGGTTGTTCAACACTTGGCTGCCATACAGTTGGCCAGATGAACCCCATAACACTGAGATTTAAAATATTAATAATCAACAAATTTGTAATGTTGGATGATGTGCCATGTTACTCTGTCCTGTCCATCAGTCAGTTAACCTACTCATGTCTTTTATAATGCTTATCCCTTATACACAAACTGATCCACATTAAAACTGAGAAGCGGCACACTGCACATTAATGAAACAATGTAAAGCCGAACTTAAGTTAAAGAATTTATATGAGCCTTTTCTGTCTCATCCTTTTTTAACATGTGGAGCAGTTCTTGTTAATGTGCTATAAAGATAATTAATTAATTACTCTGCAGTTATACTGATCAGAAGCTCTGAAAGTTCACGGTAATGAATTTAAGTTGAGACATTCTTAAAAAATTCATAATGAAGTATGAATGCTAGCCAAAACATATAAGAGCTGTGTTAGAACAGAGTAACGTCTAAGATAAATGAATCACAAGTACCAAAGTGAGGTTGGTTTTTTTTTTCAACAGGTAGTCACTCTTTCATCCCATCATTGTGGGTGCACGTCACGGCTGCAGTGCACTGCGGCTCCTTGGTGAGGGTTGACTGATGGTTTAGCTGTTGTTAGGCTGCTGATTGCACAGGCTCGGTTTAGTCTGCGACAGCATGTAGCGGCCTGTGTGATATGTGGCTTCACACACACCTTGTTGTTGCTGTTGTTGTGAAACTGAAAAGATTGCATCCTCTCACTTACCATGACACTTCTCTTGCAACTGTTTTACACCCCAGCCAGAGATGCTGACTACCAGCTTTGGCATTAAGTTACTGATGTTTGGTGGTGGTTAACAAAGAAAGCAATATTGTGACACGATTAACATGATGAACCACATCTTAGACTGAGTCACACAACCTGGATTTCAACACTACAATAAAAGGCTGCATAAAATTGACACATAAAAATCTGACTTGTGCGAACCAAAACCTCATGTCATTTCTGCTGGGTGTGTCTGAAGATTAATGTCAAGTTAATACCTCTACAAAAAGAATTTTGATGTTGACTTAAGTGTGTTTACATTGGCACAAGAAACAAGTCAGTAGGAGAAATCAAAGTCAGACATTTTTCTTGAGCCCAGGCAGTTAAAAAAAAAACAACTACATTTTCACAATGATTGGGAAGGTGGGTTATTAAGGAAAAGCGGTGGTTGCTATAGTAAAGTTCATGTGAACACATGAAAATGTTCGAGAGCATCCCACACTGTTTTTATTTATGATGATTTTGGCATAATTGGAAACTATCCTTCTGACTGTTTGATGTACAGCCAGGATAGAGCGATATGGCAGAAAAAATAATCACAGTAATTTTTCCATATTGATCATAATTGGTATTAATAACAATGTAAAATTTGGTAATGCTGCAGGTTTTAAGAGTATCAAGAGTAAGAGTAGTGGTCAGACTGACGCCTAAAGAAAACAGAGGGTTCATCAGTCAAATTTGACTCTAGTTTGTCTGCATAAAAACTGAACAGGATAACATAAGCTTTTAACTCTGGAAACGTAGGTGAGGCCCACATTTTATGCTCTTGTTTTTGTGGCTGGATTCATACCTTGTGAGGTGATGAAAAAAGTTTTTTTGTGTTTATCTCAGCTTTGAGGTGGCTGTTGTGGCTCAGAATGTAGAGCTAGTTATCGACTTATCAGAAGGCCAGTGCATCAATCCTTGCCCCTCCAGTCTGCATGTTACAGTGTCTACAGGCAATTTACTGGACCACAAATTGCTACCATTGGCTTTGTCTTTGGTATGTGTGTATATTAGTTTCTGATGCATGTTTGAACGGGTGAACGTTGACATGGGTAAATGTTGACATGCATTGTAAAGCCCTTTGAGTGGTCATAAGACTAGAAAAGCACTGTATAAATGTCATCCATTCCATTTACTTAAGAGGCTAACTTAAGTTCAGTTTCACTGTTGCTTCTCTCCCTGTTCGGTCCATTCATTTTTTTTTACCTCTTTTCCACAGGACTTCCACCTTCACATTCGCTTTCTTCATCAGTAGCTCAAATGAAAGGAAATGTGTATATGCTTTGATGTTTGATGCAAAAAGCTGGAGACCAATTAGCTATTGTCAGCTTTATTTGATGTTTGATAGGCAGCTAAATCTATTTCAAGTTAAAATTAAAAAAAAGGCTGAGATCATATCAGCTGTACAGTGTCTTTAGAGGTGCTGATATGCTATGTTGGGCTGGCAGCAATGTGTGTTTTAGATTTAGTTGTCTGTAATATATACTTTAGGAACTACCCTAAAACTCCTTGCTGCCCTTATCGGAGTTTGCTTCAGCAGCGACCACCCTACCTCACCTCTATATACAAACAGTTCAGCTACACTGGAGGGCAGACGCTGATAGGACCATGTTCAAAGGCCATTTCCTCCCCCTCATCTGTGAAAAGCCTTTCAAAGGGTAGAGTGAGAAGGAAAAGTGGTGTCAGAGAAATTGGTGTCCATAGTATGTGAGTCCTAAAATAATATTGTACAAACAAATAAATAATTTTTTTCTTCAAGAGGTGAAATGGCATATAATACAAAGTGTGACATGAATTATCACACCTTAATTGTATTTCACAGTGGACATTAAAAATCCTGTCATGCACCAAATCTGTTACTGTAGAAATCGTGCTCTTTGAAAACGAAATGTGGGTAATTTAAGGTTGGAGCTCTGTGGCCTATTTTTTTTGTAGTCTGTTCATCTGTTGCCTCATTGGCCTGTTGTCTTTGTCTGTTGTCAGTATGAGATTTGTCATCTGTGAAGCTTGTTCTCTGTCGTTTTTGACGTAGAGGTGAATAGGAGAGGGCGTGCCATCATGTGCTTTAAAACATTTACTTTTCTCTCAGTGATCCGGCTTTAGTAGTTGACCTAGGTGGAGCCGCATGTGCAGCTATGAGCAAACATTCATCCTGTTATCTCCGAAAATGTGAAATGGTACAGCATTACTGTGCTTTAAAATGTGTCTGGAATTAATTTGCAGAATTTTTAAATATCATAGTTTTTGGATTTTTTTGTTTACCATAACAACAATGGATGCTATAGCTTAAAAATGAGTTTGGATCAAAGATCTTTTTTTAAAGGTGACATTGTGAATTTTAAGACACATGAAATCCTTTTTCGTAGTCTTTTTTACTTATTCTTGTTACTTACTTTTGAAACAATAACACAATCATTGGCTATCCTGATGAAGGCTCCAGTTCAACGTGGTCTGCTGATACTGTGACCTGAACAGTTTGTTTACTTTAGCAGTTTAATATGCAAATTGATTTAGGCTGGGGTTTAGAAAAGAAGGATCAGATTTTCCATTACCTAAATCCACTATTTATAAGTATATCGTGACTATGATGATCAACAATTTGACCAAAGATGGCTGTGATATTTGTCAGTGATCTCCTGCAAAGCACTTGAAGTAGATCTTTCCCCTGTGTTCCACAAGTTGTATTTGGGCTTCACCTTTAAGTTAAGAATAATATTGTCACAGCATGCACAATTAAGTATGTGGTTCATTTTTTTAATGAACATTTACCTGTGGAGTTATCGTTTTCATCTGCAGTTCATATACTGCATCCCTGCCAATTTACAAATAATACTAGATTTGGATTAACTCACTAACATTTGCTATGTACTTATTCAGTAGCTCTTAAAGAATGAGAAAAGCATCTTTACTACCTTAATTTGTTTTTCCCATCAAGGTTTTTGCCCAGACACATTGAAACCCCCCTCGATCTAACCCACAAGCATTTGTTCCCTTGTCAGCAGCTGGTTGATGTTGCCAAGTAGCCCTGAATTTCTCTCTGAATGTTAAAGAGCAGGCCTCAACATGCACCTCTAATACTCTCTTACTGTCTGAAGACCTGTCATATATAGCCAGTGGCCATGTAAAGCTAGTCAGCACCCAGACAGTCTGATTATGTACAGAGTTGACTTTGGGGGTCCAAGGAAAAAAAGGTGGAAAAACTAGCTGTCTAAAGTAATCTATCTTGCATTGTAACATTGAGTTGTAAGTAAATAAAAGCTGTACTCAAGCAAATCTGTCTTTTGAAAGGTTTCAAAATGTCAAGGTTGCCAAATATTAAGAAAATTATCCGTGTGGCACCCATGCAAGTGATACCACTACCATTTATAGATTTCTCATCCCCTCCAAACACCATTTTTATAGGTGGATATTTAAAAACAAACAAACAAAAAAAATGTAACTTTCTGACTTCTCCCATCCTACAGCCTGTATCTGCTATTGTTAACTATAGCTCATTCACAGCTCCCCAAACTGTCACCAAAACCACCAGGTATTTTCGGTCTGCTTGTTCTGTTAAGGGCATCTGCCGGGCATTACTGAGCTCTTTGATTGCATTTTGAACCATTCACACACAGCAATTGTAGCCAGTTTGTGAGGGCAAGAGAAAGCCTTGGATTGCCTTTACTTCTCTACTTTAAAAAGCTCTTTATTTTTATTCCTGTAATTGGTTGATTGAGTTTTACTGAGCAAATAGATTTGCAAGTGGACTTTGATGCTGCAATGTTGTTTTCATATTTTATCTACTGAAAGGGGAAAGTGCCCAGTGAAAATCTAATCACAAAAGATGGGTCAAGCATGACATCGCAAATAATTTTCAAGGTCATTCCTGGTTCACTTTACAGCTTTGACAAGCATGATGTAGAATTTTGAAGTCACCTGTTCACATGTACTGAAAATGGACCTTAGAGTTAAAATAGAGGACATGTTGTGTCCAGCAGGCAGACTTTAGAAATGAACACAATTACATAATAGTAGATAACAAAATTTTTAATAAGGTTAAAGAAGTAGATGCCATCTTAATGTGGAATTAATGTGAGACAAAAAATCAGACGTGCATGCTTGTTTCAAAACCGACAGTTTGTATATTTCTTAATACAGGTCTGGGGAGAATCTTTAGGCTTGAAGATTTCCATTGAAATTAATCAACTAAAACTATGAGGGATCATGTATCACATTCTCAGAAATGCTGTTGTTCTACCTCAAATGTCATTTGCTTTAGTAAATGTTGGTGGTGGCCTCTGTTGATGGTTAAATGCTGCCAGCAACAGGTTGACACAACAAAAAGAAATGGACTCATTGAATATGGTAGTTATAAACAAACATGTACATATGTGGGAGTTGCTGGTATTTAGGCCTGGGTGTTGTAGCCATAAGGGTTTGCATGAATTGGAGACAGGCAGGTTGGACACGTATGGGTTGTTTTTCCTCTTGTCTGGCCGTGACTGCTGGTTGTGCTAAGAGGAAACTGTGATCCAGGTGATTAGTGGCATGATCATTCCTCTCCTTTGTCTGCTCCCTGCCTCACTGGGCAAACACTGAAACCTGTTGGACAAGCTGTGTTCCTAATGAGAAACAAACCCTCATTCACATGACAAACAACACCACCTTCACTTGTCTGCTTTTAGATTGCAGTCCAATTTAATTCTCACTTTCATATTGTAAATGGTGTTTGCATAACCAGTGCTTGTGGTATTCACTTATTATAAAATCCCTTAATGTTTGGAGATAACTGGGAGTTAATTAATCAAATATAAACAGCCTTTTTTACTTTTGAGGTACACTTTTTAGCTCTCTTCAGATTTAATATTGAAAGTCAGGCTCTCATATTATGGATACAAATTCTAAAATGTATGTTTCCATTTCTTTTCTCCCTTTCTCCTGTTTTATTGTGCAGTTCCAGCAGTCAGTGTCATCAGAACTGAAATTCCTCGGCAGAAGCTCTTACACACTTTGTGTGAACGGTCCTCCCGTCATCCGTCAGGCCCTCCACCCAGAAGCTTCCAAAAAGGTAACTGATCCCCTTAAAACTGCAGACGTGTCAATAGAGTAAATTAATTTTAATATTTATTATATGCAATTAAAATACATTTCCATCAGAATTAAAAAAAAAACATATTATCTTGCAAGCTCAAAGTATAATCACATGTTCTTTAAAAGAGAATATTTTAGTTGCTTTGTCTGAATAAAAAAAGTCTTAAATGTGCATGTTTTCATGAGATATTTTATGCCAAATGCCTAGTATTAGCATGCCATACTTTACCTTGGAACATACTAGTTGTCCTGCTAAATAAAGCAGTTGTTCCTTTCTCTGCTTGTGGCTCTAATTAAAGTGTGTGAAAAACCATATGGAAACCTCAAACATGTATAACCAGTTCTTTTCTAGGAATTTCTCAGAGTTAAATTTGATAAGTTTGACTGGCGTGACTTATTTCCTCATGAATGTGGGCATTGACCCGTACAAAGAAGTGAAACATTTCTTTTGAATGAGGTTTCCCTCTTGTTGGTAATTCTTTGTATAACTCTGACTCATGAAAATGTCAGCATGTAAAATCTTTTTGTCTGAATTCTCACTTTTTCATCTTTGTCTGTTAGCTTCCTGGTGTATCCAATACCCATATCAGATTTCATGCTGTCATACTAAATCCTTTTCTCCCTTCCTTTTCAGAATCTTGTTCTTCCAGAATGTTTCTTTTCATTTGTGGACGTGAGGAAGGAGTTTCACAAATGCTGCCCCAGCGCTGGCCCTGTGCAGAAGCTCGAACTTGCTTCCATGTTGGAATGTATCCTTTGCTAGCCTGTGCACAAAATCTATATTCATAGTCTCTTGATACTATGTTATAATTAATTTTCTAATTTGTGATTTCAGGAAAAATACCATGAAAATTATAAATATACACCCCACTGATTAACAAAGTATACAGGCAATTCTGTTTAGGTTTACTGATGTTAAAGCGAGTAGAAACAGAATCCTAACAGCATGACACATTTACAAGTCATTTAAAGACAAAATGAAAGGTTAGCTTAAACTGTTCAGAGCCCTTAACTGTGTGTGCATAGATGTTGGTCTTCCTGCTGTATCAGAGCAGATGATGGGGGTGAAGGAGGTGAGGAGCATGGTGCAGCTAACACTCCACATCCTGGCTGAGCCCTACAGTAAGTGACTTTGTACACTAAATGTTCTGAAATTGAGCAACAATTGAACTAATCTCCACCATCTCTCATGGGATTGTCTAGTAGCAGAACCTAAACTACTGGTACAGAAAAATATAATGCCAGCACCATGCACTGTTTGCAAGTGTTTATTAGCATGTGTTAAAACCTTCTTTGGCGACATGATTGTTTGCGTGCACATAATTAGCACTGTGACTGCAAGACAGAAGTTTGCATAGTACACAATGCCTCTTGCAGTTTTGAACTCAAAGGTGGAAGCATCTTAGTAATGTCATTTTTGGTTAAAGTGCTCGAAATACTTGGGGATTTTCATTGAAACAAGATCTTAAAATCTATCTTATCTCTTGTTTGCTATTAGGAAATTTAATGCACACAGACTAAAAATGACTCCACATATGCTACAGTGCAAATAAATCACTCTTTAATCTGATATCCTCTGTCTCGACTGTTACCTCTGGCTTTACCCCTTTAATAACAGCTAAGTATGTCTTTGGGTGTGATGGGTAACAGGAATGCAGACTGCTTAAAACACATGCTGCTAGGCAGGGTGAACCTGTTCGCTACAGAAAACAGAACAGTGTTTGGCACACCAAGTATCCAGCAGCACATTTAATTAAACTTTTTTTTCTTTTTTAGATCACAAGTTTTCCTGTGTTGAAACAGTGAAGTACAAGTTTGACTCCAGCACTTGGTATGTATGAACTTTTCAGTCAATGTTTTTTTACCTCATTTATTCTTTGTGTGCGTTCTCTCACACCCATAAGCTGGCAGTATTGTGTTCAGACTGACTACACCCCTTTAGACATTTTCAGACCTCAGACCTTGCGCCCTTAGCATTGATTACAGCAACAAGGAAACCACAAGTGTGTTATTAAAGCTGTCCAACTTTGCCATCAAGTGCTTACCTGGCTATCTGGTAGCAGAACACCAAATCCTGCTGCTCTCAGACAGTCAAAAGCCTATCACCCTGACAACCCCCTGACATTTAATCGTGGGAGTGTGTTACTGTGTTAAGCACTCACTGTGAGTGGCCTCTGTGTGTACAGTCTTTGGACAATTTGTTCACATTTAACCAGATTTATGCTGTTGGTGTTTTTTTTCCTCAAAGCTATAATCTTCTGCAGGCATGTTTTTACATTACCTGGTCTTTATATTTTTTAATTTCCAAATAAAGTCAGAATGTCTTAAATGTTTATTTTTTTTCCCACCTCTTCAGCAGTAAGACCGAGCCAGTGGACAGTGAGACAGTGATCAGAGCGCGGGGGCTTCCATGGCAGTCCTCAGACCAAGACATTGCTCGCTTCTTTAAAGGCCTCAGTATTGCAAAGTATGTTGTACTTAATGGATCTTCACCGTATACATCTTGCAATATATATCTGCAATAATCTTACCTTTTTATTCTGCTGCAGCAAATAATTTTTAGAGTGGTTTAAGCATGACAGTCAAAATGGAGATTCTCAGTTTTGGTAGTAGTGCTTTCAAATTTGCCATTGTGACTGCAGACTTTGGTAATTAACACTGAAGGTACCTCTGATTCTACTGTGTGTGTGTGTGTGTGTGTGTGTGTGTGTGTATTTATACTTTATTCATATCAGATTTTCTACGTGGTAACTTATTTAAATTTGTTAAAGTGTCAGTCACAAATTTTGTCTCTTTGATGAGAGCTAAAAGTAATAAAAAACTATCCAATTCTAATACCATCATACTGTCAAATACCTGTCACCAAAGTTTTACTTTGAATCATTATCCATACAATTAACTCTGCTCATACTTCTCTGTGAACTTGTGTTTCAGAGGTGGCGTGGCGCTCTGTCTTAACGCTCAGGGCAGGAGAAATGGCGAGGCTTTAGTTCGTTTCATCAACTCAGAACACAGGGACCTAGCACTCGAGCGCCACAAGCACCACATGGGAAGCCGCTATATCGAGGTTAGATTCTGCTTTTATTTCAGTAATACTCTGCCTTACTACACCTTACTGAACACCAGACCCTTTTTTAGACATTAGGTAGTCAATGTGAGCCTGTTAAATTGTTCTCTAAACTAAATCTTTTTTTAATTATTAAATTTTAAATATTTAATAAATATTCTCAAGCTTGATAGATATCACTTAAAAGTAAGAGATAAACATATGTGATTTGTCACTGTCAGTTTTTAGGCAAAGTTTGTTACATTTCTATGAGTTAAGTTGTTCTTAATGGCTAAATCTAGCTTCCCTTCTCTCAGGTCTACAAGGCCACAGGAGAGGAATTCCTCAAGATTGCAGGAGGTCAGATTTCAAATGTTTTTTTTTCTTCTTCTCTCCTCTCTGCATGTTTGTATGAAAACTTATGGTGAAAGGCTTTTTGTTAGTGTGAGGCAGACTTTAATTTCAATACTTTCCCGCATCTTTGAGGAAAAACAAGACCCTTCCACATCTGTAAAAGAGCAGTGCTTTAGTGACCATAAAAGCAGGGATCTCATTTGCGCTCTGGCTCTCTCTCCTGTTACCTGTGTCTCTGCCTCATCCCCGTGGCTCTCCAGCAGCTTATCTTGGACTAATGAAAGACGCTTTGTGAGAAGCTTCCCCAACTCATCCCCCACCCCTTTCCTCACCTCCTCACCCCCTGCCCAACCTTTCAGAAGCCGGTTGGAGAAGAAATTTCACTCTCGGCTAACAGCAGTTCACCTGTTCAGTTCTGCCTCGAGCTGCTCTCCCCTGAGGGAGAGAGGGCTGACGGCCGGTGAAAGGACGGGCTCGGTGCTGTTACAAAGGGGGTGTGAAGAGACAAAGGCAGGGCCCGAGGCCTCTGGACCACAGAGCAGCAGCCAGCAGTAACACAGGACAAAGATAGCAGACAAAGAAACACAGTCAGTCAGAGCAGATAACTTAGAGCAGCCGCAACCCTGACTGTGGACTTTACTCAGATGAGTTGAGGTCAGAACAGAATGACAGCTCGTTGGACTTTAAGCAAATAGTTGTATCAATAGAAATGAAAGTGGTTCACAGTGTAATTCAACAATTGCAATATCGGGCAATATCAGTGCTGTTTTGGAAAATTAAATTTGTTATTGTAGCTGTTTAATTTGATTGTTTGACCTTTTATCATAGACTAAATATAACAAATATGAAACACAAAGTTCAATATCTCAAGAAGTTGATGAAAGTCAGTCAAAGGCCTTGTAAATTTTATTTATCTGTTCAGAAGTAGTTTAATTTCTTTCATCTACTGTATACTTCTCTGCCCAGTGACAATCAAAGTGATCAAACAAGCCTGAATGGTTAAAACAAAACTTAACTGAACATGATGCTGTATTGTATGAATGCAGTTTGGTGACCTGGGGTTGGTTGGTTTAACGGCACCACACTAGATGGGATAACTTGCAAATTGAAAGGTTGACTGCAAGATAGAATGAGACTATTTGTTTTTATTGCCCCTATTTGCATTGTTATTGAGTCAACATGGACTCTCAGCTTTCGCAAGTCTCACCTCAAACTGGTTCTTCTTAAACTGTAAAAATGAAAAACAGAGTAAAGGGGAACATGATGTAAACACAGGAAGCAAACTAGAAACCATATGCAGGTCATTGTGTAATACGGGTCAGTAGTTTTATCTGTGTGAACTCTCTACCATGGTGTAACTGTGCCTGTGCACATCTCAGTGCACAGAGGCAGTGTTATACTTTTTAGTGGCACAGTGGCGAGTTTCCATGTATGAACATCTTGGGCTGGCCAGTATTAGGATGTTGTGATGTCATATCAGTGTTGATCTTTCCTGCTGTTACCGGTGATCTTCTTAAAAGCTATTTGAAGAATTTCTCAGGAAATTTGGTGCCTAAGTAAGTTACAGTAAGATTGATGATGTGTCATCTTTAGTCATTTTTTTTTTGTTGTTGTTTCTTTGTTTCCTTAATACTTTCCCATCAGCCTCAGCTGTATTTTGTGTTTAAAGTCAGTTCTCAGTGTTAACATGCTAAGATGAGAGTGATCATGGTAAACATTTTGCCTTCCAAAATTTAACATGTTCGCGTTGTTATTGAAAGTATATTAGCATGCTAACTTCAGCATTTTGCTCAAAGTACTGCTGTTTGCATGTAAAGTCCCAAAGAGCTTTTATTGTGGCTGTACACTCTTTGATTTGCTTTATAAAAAGTTTCTTGAAACTTAAGTCCAAATGCCACAAAGCAAGTTGGCCAAAGAAAACAAAGCAAATACAAAACTTGCATGTGAATAAAATGAGCATCATGGTGATGGCTTTATGATGCCATGTATTTATTCATTGCTGTCCTCTAAAACCAGGTACATCTAACGAGGTGGCCCAGTTCCTGTCCAAAGAGAACCAGGTGATTATCCGTATGCGGGGGTTGCCGTTCACTGCCACACCACAGGATGTGATGTCCTTCCTTGGCCCTGAGAGCCCAGTTACAGATGGTGCCGAGGGTCTGCTCTTTGTCAAGTACCCTGACGGAAGGCCCACTGGCGATGCCTTTGTGCTTTTTTCTTGTGAAGAGTATGCCCAGAATGCCCTGAAGAAGCATAAGCAAATTCTGGGGAAGCGGTACATCGAGCTGTTTCGGAGTACTGCAGCTGAGGTGCAACAGGTAAATTCTTCAACCTGTATGAACTCAAAAATCTTTGAGCAGCTAGTTTGTCATTACATAATCTATCATGATGGATTAAAAAAACTGGGAGAACTTGTTGACAAATTGCATCAAAAGATCCAAAATGGATGCGAAATAAAGTGGCTGTTGGTGTTGTGTATATATTTTTTTTTTGGATAAAGAAGTGAGTTTAAGCTTCCCTGTACAAGATGGTTAATAAATAGGCTTTCAGTAATTCCAAAAATATCAGTTTCACAATAGCATCAAAACTAGTAATATGAAGAAAATATGAAGAAGGGAACTTGCGGTTTAGACTCAGACATGTCCATGTTTCAGTAACTGGACTACTTTTGATATATAATAAACTTATGAAAGATATAAGGATCCATGCAGTTTGTTTTTTTTTTCACAATTTGAACCAATAAAAAAGCCTTTATAGTAATCAGTGAACAATCTAGTGTGTGATACCGATCAACATGGACCGAGGGCCACAACAACTGCTTCCCGTCAGAAAGTTATTTTCAAACATCTGATGTCATGGCAACTAAAAAGTCAGCAAACATCACATTGAAAATATGTGACAGTAGAGCCGAGACATCCAAGAGATGAGGTGGCTGTGGAGTTTTCACAGCTGAAAATAAGTTATTTCAGAATGTTTTTATTGTTTTCACTGAGCAACTTTTTCTCTTTTCAGCTTGTTTCTGTTGAATTATGAATTGTTACCAACAAGATGACCATACTTGATTCAGTCTTGTTCATTTTTAAGTTTTTCTGTATTAAATTTTGAATTTTGTTGTTTCGGTTCATGTCAAGTCTCATCAAGAGAGCTATAGTGACTCTGTGATGTATGAAATGTGAAATGAACTTTATTTTCCTGATCTTTTAGAGGTTTAATTGAATGAGATTTTAGGTCAATTACAGGAAAATAGCAGTAATGTATTCCCACTTCTTTCTCTCTCTCCATTGTTGTTGTGTTTGCCAGGTCCTTAACCGCTACATGTCCACACCTCTGATCTCAACGCTGCCCCCATCACCGATTGTGCCTGTCCCGGTCCTCGGCACCCCTCCCTTTCTACCAGCAGCCAGCAGCACCCGAGACTGTGTCCGTCTCCGTGGCCTGCCCTATACTGCTGGTATTGAAGATATCTTGGAGTTCATGGGAGAGCACACAGTTGACATCAAACCCCACGGAGTCCACATGGTCCTCAACCAACAGGTCAGACTGGTGCAGACTGGTGGGTTCAGGCACATATTTAACTGCGAAGCTCCATGTCCCCAAAGTTTGTTAGACATTCCTGTTCACCATCGGTCAAGTATCAAATGTCTCAAGTGTAGAAGCAGACATTGCAAGGCAGAACGAGTCTGAGAAAATTTAAGTTTTTTAAGTTATTTAAAAGTATAAACTATAATATTGTCCACATACAACAAAAACCGAAGAAAAAAAATTTGCATGGGCAATGTTTATAGCAAAAAAAAACAACTTTTCTTTGAAATTATCATTCCCTTGAGTGCCCAGATTTTATTTTTTCCTTTTTTTTCTCCTGACATTCACACTTAAGCTGTTCAGACTTTCCAGCCATCACATAATACAGAAGAAAATAAAATTGATAGGTAACAATCCTACATGCATTGAATGTTTTTGGTTTTTGCTTTTATTTATTTCAGAATAAAAGCCTATATCTTTATTTTAAAGTATTTAAGACCTCAAGTTTAACCAAAATCTGTCACATTGGAAGTTAATAACCTAGCATTTTCTGATTAAGTTTATCTGGTTAACTAACTAATTTACCCAGATCCATTATGTAACTCTTGCTTTGAACTGTGTTTGGTAGATTTTCTTCTGTACCCTGGTGCTCATTTCAGCTATGTCTGTTTTTGTCTTCCGTGCAGGGCCGACCCTCAGGTGATGCTTTTATTCAAATGAAATCATCTGACAAGGCCTTTATGGTGGCCCAGAAATGCCATAAAAAGACCATGAAGGATCGTTATGTGGAGGTGTTCCAGTGCTCCACAGAGGAGATGAGCATCGTGCTGATGGGAGGAACCCTGAACCGCAGTGGCCTCTCTCCACCACCCTGCAAGCTTCCCTGTAGGTGAACGCCAACAATGAAGTTTGCTTTTTTCTTTATATTTTTTTTGTGTTGATTGCAATAATTCCAATGAAACACTGTTAAACTGTATAAAGCTTCCCTTTTCTTGTCAGTGGGATATTGCACTTGGGTGAAATAGGGATGCTAGTTTCGACAGCTGAATGAAACTCTGTACTTTGCTCTGTCATGACTCATATCTGTGGTGCCGGAGATAAGACTGGGATTGGCAGCCACCTGAGAGGACCTTCTGTGATTGTTTCTTTTAATGATCATTGATCAACAAATCTCAACAATCCTTGTCACCTTTAATCCTTATTAGAATTAGAGTTAAGGTAATCTATTCTTGCAAATAATTTCACCCAGACAAACCTGGAAGTGCTTCACAAGGTCAGTGTGTTGGCACTAACGTGGGCCACAGCTGTCCAAAGCCTTCCACAGATAGTGGCTGTTTGTATGTAAATACAATCATACCGTCATTTGTGTGTGTTTACATTGTGAGTATGACAGCCTGAAGGACACAGTTAGCTTTGTAAATAAAATTCCTGACATACAGAGAGTGCTTTTGGAGGGCCTGTCATGTAAACCACCTGTTTGGAAGGAAGATTTAAGATGAATGGTAATGGCAGGACAGACAGGGATTCCTGTCTAAATGTCCATCGGATTGTTTAGCATTTGTTTAGCAAATTATACGTTTGTGATAAATTATTATACCAAAATAAGCATTTTGCTTACATTTCAGATTTTTTTCAAACTTTGTTTGGTCTTTTATGCACCTGTGACTGCGAATGCCAAGTGCCTGTGTGTGTATGTAATCTTGTTTTGTTTAGACATATTGAATAATGTGCAAGTTCACGGATGTAAAATTGAAAAATCTCTCAAGTCTTTATTAGATAAAATGCAGTTAGAAAACATTTGACACCTTTTCTCTGGAAGAAATTATTTTCTGAGGTACCTACACAACTAACTAATGTATTGGCTTCATAATTGTATATTGCAAGCTTGAACTTCCTTTATGGTAAGATTTGTTTTCTCCATGTTTCACCCATACACAAAAAAATCCCCAGGCAGCATGTTGTAACCAAACATGTACTGTAGTTCTCTATACCACCCTTTACCATGAGAAGGTCTGTACATGCACTGAGCACAACATATAAATGACCAGACACTGTTTATGTATATCTTGGTTTCTTTCTGCAGGTCTGTCTCCCCCCACAGCCTATGCTGCCTTCCCCACCCCGCCTGCCATTCTCTCTGAGGCTGCTCTCTACCAGCCCCCCCTGCTGGCTGCTCCAAGACCTCCTCAATCCACTGCGCACAGCCCTGCTCTGGCCTATTACCCTCCTCATCCACACCTGTACATGAATATGAACATGAACTACACAGCTTACTACCCCAGGTTAGTGCATCATCAGCTACAGCCAACTACTTGGTCAGTACAAAGCCGTCACATTTATTTGTCCCTTCTGCAAATCTCTAACTTACTTTTGTTCACCTACATTCTCTCTCTCCAGCCCTCCAGTTTCTCCTTCCACCGTTAGCTACTTTGCAGCCCCACCAGGAGCTGTGGCAGCAGCAGTTGCCGCTCAACCCCACCCTGCTGCAGCCGCCACCTCATCAGTACTGCCTCAGCCTGGTGCACTGGTCAGGATGCAGGGCCTACCCTACAACACTGGAGTCAAGGATATTCTCAACTTCTTCCAGGGGTACCAGGTCAGTACATGTGCAACCCTGGTTCCCTTTGAGATGTTTTGTAAAACATTAACAAAATAAAAATAAATTTTAGCTTTATTTAAAAGTGCTTGCACACTTTGATGCACATTCTTTCCAGAAGAATTCCTGCTCAAGTGTTGCACTGTAAGTTGTGCCGACCATTTATTGTGGACACTTGATTAAGATGGTAACTTGAACATGGTAACTTGAACATGGTACAGTATAACAATAAGCAGTGGGTCTGCTGTCATATGTTGCTGATTTTTGAATTCTTCCCACAGTCTGCTCCCCGACATGGTAAAATCTAGAGCTGTTAGAGCACTGACCTCTCAGCACTGCGGCTAGGAAGATTTCCCGTTGGTGCTTGTTATTGCAAAATCACACCACAACAGTATAACACTAAGACACTAAGAGACTTGTGTGCACTTGTGTCCCCCTCTCCCCCTGTGCTTCCCATATTTTTTCACTGGCAGTCCTGATTGGGTGGAGTCCTCTGAAGCAGGTATGAAGCCTGACAGGTGTGGCTCCAGACGGTTCCTCAACTTGAGGAAGGAGGGAGGAAGGGAGGAGAGGGAGGCAGAGAGGGAGGAGTTGAGCTGAAGGTGTTGTGCTGTTGTTGTGGTGGCACACAGCTTTGGTTTGCTGTTGGTCTTCATGGCTTTTGTCATTTAGTGCTGGTGCGCCCCTGTACATCTTCCTGGGGTCCTTATAAAATGCTCAGGTTACAACAATACACAGATCCAGGTACAATAATAATAAATATAAAAAATAACATAATATTAATAATGACTGATACTTACAAAAGCACTAATGTGTATGTGTGTGTGTGAAAGAGAGAGTGTAAGTGTGTGTAAAGTGTGAGTAAAGCTGTCTCAGTCCTTGGCTGAACTACTGCAATTGTATCTTGAATAGAGCTTGTGTGTGGGTTTGTTTGTTTGTTTGTTTTTGCTTGTTTTTTCTGCAGTAGTGTCTCTCACTCTGCGTGAGAAATGGTTCTCACAGTCTTGCTGATGTCCTTTTAATACACAAGTTCATGCTAATGAAGCCTGTTTAACCAAAACTTGAAGTATTTGTGTGTGTTTCTGGTTTTGTGTGTTAACACCCTTCTTTTTTGGGTAAGTGTTAGGTAGAGTGATGAGAGCACTTACCTCTGCATCTTGTGTGTATCTAAGACTGTATGTGCTGTCATGTGTGAAACACTGTGGAGGCCTCCCACCCTGACTGTGCGTTCATTATTATGCTGTCTGTAGTACGCCCCTGACGAGTACAGCGGCATGGTTCAGATGAGCGAACAGGCCAGGAGTCTGATTCAGCCCAAAGAATGGCTCTGTCTGTAGGGACTCACCCCAAGGTAAGAAGAGTCTCCAGCAGAGAACCAAAGTGGACAGAGAGGGCATTTCCTTGACTTAAACAAACTCTGTATGTGCAGGGTGATGCACAGCTTGCAGAAATGAACTAGCATCATACCATCCAGTAAGCAGTGAGCTGTTGATTTGCAGATCAAGATGTCAAATTTTTTTTAAATCAAGTGAACTTCTTTCAAAATGTCACACTAAAGGCAACAAAAACACAATCAAACATGTAGTAGATGTATGCTTCACAGTGAAATGTAGCAATTCAACATCTCAGTGACTGGACATCTCTCAACTTGCAAATCACCAAATCAGTGCTTACTGAAAGTTCGACCAAAGTTTCCAGAGAGGTCAGAACTTTGCCCAAGAAACCTGAATTATGTGTTTATTTGATTGGAAAAGTAATGTTTTTTTCATCTACTGGGCCAACAGAAGTATTGATTTAGGATCTCTGATAATATGCAAACTACAGTGTTGGTTAGTTGGTTCAGCACTTCTTCACTAAACCACCTCATGAAAATGTCTTTTGTATCAGAGCCTACATCACTGCCTCGATCATTTCCAATAAATGCTTTATCCTACTAACACAGTCTCCCTCTCTCATGCTCTGACATCCAATCTTCTAACATGTAGACTTAATGGGTTTTACTGCTGTCATTGCCAGTGTGATCTGTGAGTTGTTTCAGATCTGCATATCTAGTGAAACCTGATTTATTTTTTGCATCACGCTTGATTTTGATGCAAGTCTTGGATGCATGCGCACTAACTGATGATGTGTGAGGTTCAGTTCCTTCGAGAACAGCATGTACTCTGCTTTTGCTCTATGATCTGCATGTTAATCCCTACATTTTTTTAACCTAACTGGACCGGTTTGATGAGACGATCTCTCTCAGCGTTCAGCCTCTGCTTTTGGGCTCCCCCTGGTGTTTTCCCACTGCAGCTGCATTAAAATCAGCGATGCTCACTGTTTTTTCCCTTTTTTTTCCCTCTGCAGCTCCAGTCAGACGCCATTCTCATCTTGTACAACTTCAGTGGCCAGTGCAGTGGTGAGGCCTTGATCACCTTCCCCAGTGAGGAGATCGCCAGGCGGGCTGTAGCTGAGCGCTCCAACCATCCCTTCTACGGCCAGCAGGTCCACCTGGTCCTCTGTAACTGACCGCCGGCCCTCTATCCTCCTCAATTTAACCTTCCATTGATGAACACAGCCTCACAAATATCTGCTGCCACAGCTTTTTCAGATAGCTGAAAAAGTTCCAGTTGATCTCAGTGCCACTTTAAACAACTGCTGAACATTTCCCTTTTCCATGATTTGCAATTTATTTAACACACACTGAGACTGCTGGCCCTGACACTCCTGAAGCTGCTGCTGGAGTTTGGACAACCACTGGTGAATCAGCTGAGGTCATCATAGCTTCACCTGGAGCTCATGACTTTGTGGATGTCACGCACACTAATTCTGTGTACTTGCACCTACTGTAATAGCTGGTTGTGGAGACGAGATGGTGTGGAGCCTGAACACAACGCTCTGCAAAGCCAAATATGCATGTATATTTAAATGCTCTATATGTGTGTCCTTGATAAAACTGTACAGATGTTCATCCTGAAATGCTTGAGGCTGTACAAACTACTTCGGTGTACAATCCTTTCTGTATATTTCTAAATTTTCGCTCTTAACCACTATAAGATTTAGACTTCTCAGAGTTTATGATCGCTTGTGTTCTGCAGCTCTGTGTAAACACAGAGGATTGTGTGTCAAAATGCACAGTTTGTTGATTGGATGGCTTCCAGCAGTGTAGTGGTGGTGCCATTAAAAAGAGAGAGACAAAAGCCATAAAGACAGACTTAGACTACTGAAAAAAACAGGGATTATCAAGCTGTACTTAACTGTCATAGATGAATTTGAATTAGTCTTAAGCTGCAGTGACTGTCAGTCAACCCTGAAACAACACCAAGTGCCAGCAGACTGACGAATTATTAACTGAATTATTTTCTGTAAAAAGCATTTATGTGTGACATCCAGTTATTGTCATTTCATTTAGTTCTTTTTCACTACAGATTTATTTGCTCCAATCAAAGTGTTAATCTTTAAAGGACTGGAATGACAAATTAATTCTATTTTTTTATCCAGTCTCCTTACAAAAGTGGACATTTTGTTATTAAATGTAAAAGGCAGAGGTGTATCCTGAAGTCTTTCGTAATGATCAATCTCAGCTACAAGATCTCTCCTGTTTTGTTTTCCAAGCTATTTATCCTGATCAGTCTGTAGCATGCTTTAATGACCGGAGTACTGTGTAAAAGCTGCATGAGTTTTTTGGGGTTTTTTTTTTTTTTCCTGTGACAGGCCTGCTGACAGCTGTCTTAGTTATTTTCCTTTTTACTGTGCCTACATCAACCAGAGTGCAATGCTGACCCAAATGAGGCCAGGGACACCTCTGGTGGAAGAGATGTTTGCTTCTTCTGTTGCAAGTTTGAGACTTGTATAAATTTAGATCTGTGTATAAGACTGTAAAAAAAAAAAATAAAAATAAAAAAGGTTGACCATAATCCATGTTTTTTTGGTCTCATTTGAAGAGATTAAATTCACAAGGCATTTATACATCCAATAATAGCTTTGTCCTGAACAAAGCCATAGTATTGCAAGTATGGCATCGGTTATGTGGTGCCATTTTACCCATTGATTAATATGGGGAAAGGAATGTTTATAGTTCAGTGGAAAAATTTTCTGTAGGTACATAAATTTACCAGTACAAACGCTTAAGTAGCCCTTTCTTAAGTATGATGTTTTCTTCCTCGTTTTTGCCCTTGTGTCAGAGATTGGAGGTATTTTTCTCAGCTTGTGAGCACGCATCAGAGCCTCAGAACGGCACCTCCCTGCATGTTCGTGTGTTACAGGGCTAATTGCAGATATGTAGTCTATTTGTAATCCACCACTGATGTACTCTGTTGTCTTTTACAATAACATATTCACATATTCACTGATGTAGAAACGTTAACATTGGTAACGTTTCGATTTTGTTTAGAGATTATGATTGTCAGTTTTTTTAATTAAGCTTTGATTGACTCTTAACAATCAGTTGACTTATTTTCTTGCAATGAGAAAGCTTGAAAAAAAACTAATTGCAACTAATAACAGCAGATCAGAAAAGGATCTCAGTGTCTGAAAGTGTTTTTGAGAGGAAAGCTACAATCCTGCTGGTGTGTGTAGGTTAAAATACATTTTCCTGCTCGATGGTGTAGAAATGGCATCTGAAGAGTTTCATCAACCCACACAGAGTTTTCTAGAGGGATAAATTTAAATCCCCCATGATTCTTACAAACAGAGCTGAAATCCAACATTTCTGATCTTGCAGTCATTGTTTTGTTCCTATCAAACGGAGCATCAAGCTGTGCCAATGTCTATCAAAGCTCCTGAGACTGGAGCTGAAAACAGTCAAACCACAGTCAAACTGCAAGGAGACACAGTGAGGGCTGATTTATTGAGGTTGTAACAACTGACTTTATTGTCTTGGTGTGTGTTCAGTTGAACTGTGACTGAACATGAAAATGCCACAGCAAACTGAAGTTTTTGTTTTCCTTTCCAGGTGAATCTTTAGATTTAGAGATTTTTCATTCACTTTTCAAACAAAGCATTAAACAAGTGATTGTGGAGTTGAGAGCAAAGAGCAGCTCAGACGTGTTTCAATTGATTTACAAGTAATGATTTAAAGTTTAGTGGTGGGAAAAGTCGGTCTGATGAGATGCATCAGCCCTCTTTAGTGCACAGAAAAAGACAAAGTGCTGTGAAAGATAAAAATGTGTAATTTTAGATGATATCTCAAAGAAAACAAAATAAACACATGACAGGTAAGCCAGACAGTGTTTCAACTCAACTTTTTTTTCTGAGCAAATGCAGTGTTTCTGACACACTTCCCTTTTTAGACTAAATCACCTGGGAGGTTGTTGGTTTTTGGGTTCTCCGGTGGCTCAGATTTGGACCTGCTTGCTCCTTGGGGGCGGAGGGTGTTGTTGAGACCCCCCACATCAACTACCAACCACAACCAATGACAAACCTTCACACACACAGAGTACACAACTAATACTCAATTACACACAGAGGACACAACGATCACAAAAAAACAATCTCATTACTGTTACAGTTATTTTGGAATAAAATATAGTTTTTTCTACAATTGCCGGTGTAAAGGCTTGTATTTTGGATGAAGTTTCCTTTTTCTTACCGCCAAAATTAATGTTCTTTTAAAGTCTGCTGTTATTGTTTTTGCTCTTGTTGTTATAGTTGTTGTTTTTTTTTGTGTTTTTTTTTTACTCCATTCTGCCGAGCAGGACAGGTTAATAAAAAAAAAAATTTAATCTAGTCCAATATTTGAAATAATAATTTTTAATACATGCAATGATTTGGATATACCAAATTGTGTGTTGTCATTGTGCTCCAAGTGTCCTAGTTAAAGTAAATGAATAAAGCATTAAAATAATAGTGTACATGGTTTGAAGTCCTGGAGGTGAAAGACCCTCAAAAAGATACAACTGCGCAGGAGGTTTAAAGTCCTGAGAGTTGAACTCCGAAAGCTACCACAATACTGAGAACAGCGCACATGGTTTGAAGTCCTGGAGGTGAACGACCCTCAAAAAGCTACAACTGCGCAGGAGGTTTAAAGTCCTGAGAGTTGAACTCCGAAAGCTACCACAATACTGAGAACAGCGCACATGG
>JAPZDY010000001.1:8190747-8206267 GCA_029783645.1 Ctenochaetus hawaiiensis
GTATGTACCTGAGAAAAACATGGAGTAAGCACTAGCAGAGCAATAGTGCTTGGTAACAAGATATTTACTTTTAACCCAGGATCTACACTATGTATAGGTGCCAATAAATTATTAGACAACAATCCAAAGTTTTTATGATCAACTATTTATAATTGTCTCTTATAAACAGCCAATAAAATGCAGCCAAATTGCTTCAATTGACTTAACAGGAACAGCATCAACACATTAAGTAGGAGGTAATATGCACCTTTAAATCTGGCTTGTGATCTGCCAATAAACACTGAGAAGAAGAGGTAAGATAAGAGGAATAAGCAGCAGGCTGCTACTGTCTACTGCTGTCGTGCTCATGACGTCAAGAGACGCTGCACCTGGGTAGAGCCAGTGTAGAATAGAGAGCCGTTGCCAGCGTGGATTTTTTTTACAGCTTTCAGGGAAGATGTGAAGGAGTAAAACTGGTATTTGAAATATTTGTTCAGCAAGGTTCAGATAGGAGGGAAAAGTGACAGCTTGTTAGTTTGATTTGGAATATTAAATTGTCCTTCTCGCCCTCTACATCTTGTCTTTCTTACCTTCATGTGCACATAAAATACTAGTTATCTTATGTGCTACTTTCGAGACGGTCCCCTGGAGTGAAAGAAGTCAAGGTATGGGGGAAGCAGTGGAAAAACCTAAATGTGCTGTGTTTACAGCAGGTTTTGTGAGGGGACGAGCCTCCAGAGACAGATACTAGGCAGGGAAACTGGCTGAGCTTAAATCTTAATAATGCTTCAGTGTTCTTAGCTGAATAAAAACCTTGTAAGGTTGTGCTACAGAGCTCCATTAAGACACTTTAGTTCCCAAGTGAGGGCTGAGTTAAATAATACAAGGAAAAATCTAATTTTGTCAAGTAAGCAAAACTTTTGTTACAACTTAAACCCAAAATATTTAGTAGATACAAAACTCTTACCTTAACCTAAGTGTTCTAACATGTATCTAACACTTCTGTAGCTTTAATTTGGAGAAGAATAATAATTAGAAGAGGTCACAATAACATTTGATATTATTGATATTATTGATAGTAATTTCTCCACATACAAAGCATAAGTAAGATGCATTCGCAGGAAATTTAGGTAAAAATCTGAAAAAGCTTTATAGCGCTACAGAAGAAAAAATCAACAATAACACAGAGACAATCTCAAAGAGGCATATGTATACAATCAACCTTACACTAAAATAAAACATCAACTTTATTTAAATTAGAGAGGGTTAGACCATTAACTGAGAGAGTTGATCTCTATGACTAATATAACCTGACTCTAAACCTGTCTTTTGGACCTTTACATCACCAAGAATCTGTGGGAAGGAAACATTACTGTATTGTCTTAAGGAAGTGTCATTTAATGATCCATGTGCTTTTACTGATCAGTGATGGAGGCATTTTCAAATTAAACTGAGTGAGGAAACTTAAGCTGTGTCTGTCTTTGTGCTTTGAAGATAGGCTGAAGGCTCGCTGTTTGCTCTGTAGTGCAGAGGGCGCTGTAGGAGACAGAATTAAATCTGTGTGACACTAACCACAGGGATGATGGTGAGAGAAGGCAGCTTCCTTCTCATACAAAAGTACATACAAACTCACAAAGTGAGCATGTAAATCAACCCTCTAAACCTAAAGTGACTGCAACAGCCTACACTGAGACGATTCCTCGCTTTTTCTCACCATCAACCGTGTCGAACTGGAATCGACCCACTCAATGTGGCACATGAAATGTATCTGAAAGGAAGTTGCACAGGGGACCAGCAAGTCTTAAAAGACCACATTAGATCTTAAGAGCCACATGAAAGTACAAATTGTGCAAGGAACAGAGATACAAGTAATTATGTACCCTGAATGGATCTACGGCTATAAATGACACATTATTCGGGATTCAAAGAAACACAGAGTCACAGGAATCAACAGTCTTGTGGCTTGCGACGCTTGTTTTACGATCATGACAGTGGAAGTGAGCACAGTCAGACAGCACTTGCACGTGTGTATTTGTATGTGTGTGTGTGTGCCTCCATAAATCAGGGCATGTTTATTCGCCGCACCATGTGCGTTCCAGACAGGATAAAATGAGTTAACAGCATCTGGAGGAATGTATCTGTGCAAGAGGACAGATGGATATAAAAAATCTGATATTTTCTATTTGAGCACATGTGTAGTATTGACTGAAGTAGAAGTTGTCTAAGATTTATTTTTTTTTCCAGTATGTCAGTTCTACGCAAATCAACAAACTGTCAACACGAAACAAAAACTTTTTTTCCCTTTCCTTCCGTTTAGCCTCTTCCTCTCTGCCTCTCTGCGTGTCCTCTTGTACTCATACTTTCTTTACTTCTCCGTCCCTGCGCATGAGGGATTTAGTGTGAAGTCAGAGTGTTGACAAATATACACTGAGCAGGCCAGGAGTTCTCTCCAAATCGAATAATCAACTAGGAAAACCTGATTAAAAGGCCAGAAAGAAAGGGCTCATTTCAGCAGTCCCAGTCAATCAGCACTCCCAGCATGGACACATACCACACAGCTGGGCTAATTCAGTCCCTCTGCCATTGTCACAACTGTCAGTAAAAACACAATTATTTTTTATGTTTACTCGACTGTGCTCAATTTGAATCATTAAAAAAACAGAGCAGCTTTACAACAATAATTTTACAAATGTAAGCCTTTTAACAGGGGTAATTCAAAGAATAACATGTACTTGAGCAACAGGGACTTGGTGCATGGTGACATAAAGGATGAAGGCTGGACAGGAACAGAAACAATGTCAGAGCAGCTGGGAAGTGTTTAGTACGAGTTTTTGTACAACCTCAGAACCATATCAAATGATTTCCATTGATTCAAGCATTTTAAATCAGAGCAGTTAGCTTTCTAACACTGTATTTTATATCCATAGGACAGCACTAAAACTGTATGACAAATACAAAAGAGTACAATGATACTATAAGCTCCTCAAATAGTAGTCCAAGCACACTTCAGGTGCCCATTTGCACCTTCAGTTCAGAAAATGGGTAAAGTGCCACCTGCAAACAGCAGGACATGTAAACAAGACACATGGATAATACCAGGTGGAGGAGGCTTCACGACAATGAAATACACACGACACACACCCTTGGCTTGCTTCACATTCCTGAGTCACCCCTCCGCCACCACCTAAATCTGTGCTTGAGTGTGAAATACCACAGGAGGGTGGTCTCTGCACTTTAACTCCTCACCTTTCTGCCTGTCAAGAGTGTACTGAGCCCAGCTGGTCAGTCAGCAAGTAACTGAGGCCTGATAGAGATCAGTTCTTATATTAAACCACACTGACATTAAAACCAGTCACATGTGCCCGATCCTGTGCTTGTTAGAGCCTGCATAAAAACTTAGGGCTGCCTCTTCTAACTGTGGATCGAGTTTAGGATCACCTAAAATAAAACCGCTGGATACAGTTACATACCCAGCTCCCACTAAATAAAGTCGCTACCTATTTTCGGCCATCATCTGTTCCACTGATCCAGTAATAAGGCGATCAAGCTGAGTGGTGTAACATCTCCCATCACAGCATACACACATAAACAGAAACCCAGGCATGCATACACCAAAGCATCGTAATTTTTGGTTAAAATAGAAAAGTGACAGCAGCACTGAGAGCTGACTTAGGCTCTAAAAGTTTTGAAATGGGATATTTACAAGCAAACAGGAAGAACATCACCTGCTACTTGCAGAAAAACACTGCCACTTCAGTAACTACTTGTTTGTATTCATTTATTGCGTGTGTTTATCTCCTTTTGATATTTCATCAGTTCTCTGCTTTTTATTTTCCCTTTTTTCTTCCTCTTTCCACTTCACTCGTTCCCTCTCCTATCCTCATGACTTTCCCTCTGTATTTCATCTCTTCTCTCTTCTTTTTCCTTCGTCACTCTCTTTCTCCTTCCTTGTCCTCGCCTCTCACCTTCCTCAGCTCCATCCCTCTGCCGTAATTCGACACTTTCTCACAGCGAAAGCCTCACTCTGCCAGGTTGTTTCCCTGTGTTGCTCTACTGTTGCCATGGTGAGACTCTGTGTGTATGCAGGAGTGTGTGTGTGCGTGTGTGTGTGTTTATAAGCTTGCAGCAACGTACACTTACGCTGGTGTAAACTACAGCCCCGGAGCTTGTGTAGGAAGAGTGTGTGTGTTAGAATGTGTGGATTTAAGCACACTAGCTTTGGTGTAAACTGTAGTCCTTGGAAAGGTTTGTGATGTGTGAGAAGAGAGAGAGAGAGTGTATGCGTGTGTGTGTGTGTGTGTGTGTGTGTGTGACAGGCTGGCTAGCACGTGTGAGCAATAAATGTAAAAAAAAGAGGAGCAAATGGTGGTCAAGGTCACGAGTCGGCCCATTTTATCTGGCAGTGGTTTCCCTACAGTGGCACCGTGGCACCACAACCTGGGATCTATGGACACACACACACAGTGCACAGCTCACACAGGCTTGCTGTTTGCCCAGCACACTAGGGAGGGCAGAGAGAGCCAGGGGGCCGGTTGACTGTTTGTTTAAACAAGGTCAATACATGCGCATGCACATGCGCACACACAGACGGGTTTACTGTATACTGCATGAGGGCTGTATATGGCCTTGTTAGACTAGTCCAAGCTCAGTTGCTCTTATTCCCCATTCTATCCTCCCCTGCTGTCTCTCTTCTTTCTCTTTCTGCTTTACTCTCTTTCTCACACTCACACACACACATGCACATCACTGCTCCCCCCCCCGTAACTATTTTCTTGCTGTGCACTAAGCCCGATTACAACAAATGAGAGCCAAGCTCCCAACATGTTTACATCAAATACAACCCTGGGGCAAAGCAGCAGCAGCTCCAGTCAGTTCACACAGTGCACCGCATGGCTATGCATTGTTTTCTGTGTGTCTCCCCAGTGTGGCAGTCAGTCTGCCGAAAAAGTCAGTAGAGAGAAAGACAGAGAGACAGAGAGACAGAGAGACCTGTTGAGGTAAAAGTTTCATTATGGTGCAAAGCAAGAGGGCAAGTAAGAAGACAGAAAAGAAGGCAAATGAGCATGTGAGCATGTGAAATGTGAGAGTCAATGACAGAGACAGAGAGACGGCAATGGGGTCACAGCCTTGTACTCAAGCATTGGGATCAAAATCATTTATTGCATCTAAGCCAGGGGAAATATAAGGTTGTCTTGTACTGATTCTGTCATAATCTCTTTAAGATCCTTGTTACCAGACACTATTGCTTCATTTAGATTTAATAACTGTCTAAACAAGTTTAAAGATTGACATTATATTTTTTCCAACTGTCTCTCTGACTTCTTATAAAGCACAATCTTATTTAGTGTTTGTGTGTACTGTTTGTGTGCTGAGTGCTGTGACTGTTTCTTTGCTGTATCTGACAGTCTTTTCCTGTTGTGCCAGTCTGCCTCTACCCGTACCAGCAGGTAATACCAGAGGGGCTCCTTATATTTGTGTGGGTGCAGCAGCACTCAATTAAGCTGGTTAAATACACACAAGGATACCTCAGCCAGCCAGAGAGGCTTTGGACTTATATGTCTCCTAGCAACAGGTGTAGCGATTATGGTCTGCAGCTAGCCCCAGAGGAATGGGCTAAAACAGCCAGTCAGGCAGGCAAAAGCGAGACCATCTTGCCATAGTAAAATTATTTTAAAAAGGTCAGATGTTCAAAACTATTGCAACATTTTGAGGACCACAAGGCTGGCAAATCTTTTAAATAACCTCAAAAATGTTCACAACATTTGTACATCATTATCAATACCACAATTCTCGTTTTCATGTCTGCAGAATGTTTATTCAGCTCTCTAGACTAACGTTTTCCACTCGTAGGCTTGGTAATTCCTATTAAAAATTTTAAGAGCATCAGCACAAAATTAGAAAGTACTACTTAAATCAGTGATTTTTTTTTTCATTTTAACAATATTACTGAGAAATGCTTTGCTAATAAATAGAACATTTAAAGAAATAACAATGTGCTGTATCATTTTAAAGGAAAAAGTGAAGTATTGCATTATTTTTGTATTATTTTTTTATGAGAGTGTAGACTTTTCTTTTTTTGTGCTTATAATGTGAAAAAGATATGATTTCTCTAACGAATAAAAGCACACATATATCACTGACAGATGTACCCCAATAAAGCTGCCCTGTGGCTGGGAACAATGTCATTACCAGTGATTATCAGTCTTTGTATAGGAATTCACAGCATTCCTCACAGAACCCACAGCTATGAATCATGTCTGTCAAAACAATTCAATGTAAACACTGTCATTCTCTGTGGTCTCTGTTTGTCTGGCTACAGTGGAAGCAGAAAGAGAAGGAGCTTACTGCTGTGGTCATTGCTAGCCAAGGCTTCCCTTAAAGAGCTGATCAATGGCTGGTCAACACCCTTACATCTTTTTTATTAGTGTTAGCAGACTGAGTTGGTGCCAAGCTAACAACCCACTGCAGTCTCATGTTTTTTTCCTCGAGCTGGTGAGATGTATTTGTGTTTTGAGAGCACAAGGTACTGTGACCTTGAATTCAAAGGCATGTCTGCTGCTGAATAAAATGCACCACACACTATTTACTGTCACTTTTCAGAGTCACAAAATGATACAAGTGGCAGAGTATACACACAACAAAAAAACAAACAAAGTGCTCTTCAACTGAGCCATTAAATTCCTCACAGACTCTCTGAGAAAGTGCATGAGAGCCACTGGGTGAGAGGTTTGAGAAACTTAATGCCTTCATTCTCGAATGAATAGATGCCCAAAGAAAAACTGTTTTCTGTCTCTCAGAAAAGGTTGATTTTTCAAGTTCTTCATCCAAACCTTGTGTACCAATCTACGATTCTGTCAAAAACACTGAAGTAAAACGCAGATGTTACCAGAGACGAACAACTGACAGCCTAGATGAAAAACTTAAGGCCACGAGAATTTAAGAATAACAAAAACAGGCAAAGATAACATAATGCATTCTTCTTCTTTATACTCACTGATACTATAACACAAACACTTTTAGATCTTTATTACAAGTTAAATAGACCAGCCCCACAGCTCCCTCGTCAGCCACTCTCTTGTGTCTCTCATACAAAAGCTCAGTGATGCACTGGTCTGGGCAACAACATGAACACAAAGGAAGTCATCACCATGACCAGATGGCAGCTATGACGTCACCCTGTGACATCACACCACCAGAGTCAAGACCCAAGGAGAACAAAAGTTCCTGCAGGGCCACAGAGGATGTAAGAGTACAGTCTGTAGAAAGGGCAGCTGCTGGAGTACCACAGTATTTCATTTCAAATATATTAATTTCGTGAAGTAAAGAATCTTTAAATCTGAAATAAAGAATCAATCTGGAGATGAATAGAAAAAAAATGTTCATTACGGGGGCCATGAGGTTTTTCAATCAAATGACACGACTGTAAACAGATGTTTGCTTTAAAAACAAATAAAAGCAGCTTCTACAAGTTGCCTGCCAAAGTGCTTAAGTGTCTGTGGGAGGGGATCTGCAGTCACACATACTGGTACCACTGTCATTCTGCCTTCAGGGAGTAGCTTGGGTCAAACCTACTATGCATCTGGGAAACATGATGTGAGCAAGCTTGTTTACACATTCCAAACAGTTGATGAATGACTTTTGAGATTTCCTTAAAAAATGTTTCATCTTTCTGCTCTTGCTGTTAATGGATCTTTAATATGGATTTTTTTTAAGGTAATTTTAACATAGGTAAGATCATATATACATCATCTCAACACTTGCTCTTTTGATAACCTAAAATAACAATAAGTAAGCACAAGCACATTGTATGTATGCATGCATGCGTGTTGTATGTGTATGTGTATGTGTGTGTGTGTGTGTGTGTGTGTGTGTGTGAGCGTGTGTGTGTGTGTTTGTGTATGCTGGTTTTTGTGTTAAATGTGTTACTGTAAAAACAATTGTGACATCAGAGGGTGAAGAAACGACCTTTCACTGTGGTACTTTTTTTGGCAGAGTGCATCAAAAAGAGGCAAAGAAGACCAACAATAGAGGAGTGGGTGTTTAGTAAACAAAGACTGTTAGACCTGCTGGACAAGTACTGATACTATCTATCCTGACAAAGCACCAGCTGTTATATTAATGTTAATAGTCATTGTTTTGTAGTGTCTACAATGACAAATGACAAAAAGGTAAGTTGTGTAAGTGTATCGTAAAATGACTGCAAAGCATAAACTTTTCTGTAAAAAGATGAGAGATGTGTTACTGTGGCAATTTGCAGTTTGACATAACAAATAATACTGCTAAGGTACTAAAATTATTCACTTTGAAAACTGCCCCTACACTGGAAAGAGTGGAGCAACATGTTTGTTTTATGACTAAATGCAGAATGATGTTGATTTCTATAGAGTGGCGTACTGTGTACTTTCACCTTACAGTATTCGATACACCCAACCCTTCCTCCCTCATAAAGCTCATTCACCCACACATTTTCTCTCTGTGCAAACGGGTTCTGCAAACCGCTGCTCATCATGACACGCGAATGTTGTCTGAGTGCTTCTCTCACTCTGTCTGCTCTCTCTGACCGTGACAACACATTGCTGTCTGTCAATGTGATCACAATAGCGAGTTCCAGCAGAAACATACTTGATTTTGTTGTTAGCATAGCATCACTAAATGTCTACAAAAGAAAAACTGACTTCTCTCAGTTTTTGTAAGGAGATATCTGTGCAGGTTAACACTTAGCTAAATTATATTACAGGAGATTTATTGTATGGCAATGAACCAAGAACAGCACAAAGTGATATGTACGCCCAACTGCAAACCTTACTTCTCTTGTCTCTCACCATCTGTTTATTAATCTTTAATTTAGCTGCTTATAACTGAGTTATTTTAGAATCTGGGTTAATATTTATTATAACAAATAAAAATAATAATAATAAAAAAATAATAATGAAAAATATTTAACTATTAAAAAAGGTTGGATCAATATTTACTTTGCACTTACTGTTATGGCTAAGAATATATGAGTACTGTAGATCAGATTCCAGCTGTGTTTTGAATCAGCTTTGACTTTGCCTTGTCTGACCTAAGATATAAACCCTCTACTCACTAGCTTCTACAAGGAAACTACTATTACCAAACATTTCCCTCGGGGCATGAGGAATGAGGGCAAGCGTGGCAAACGCTTGGTTGAAAACATTTGACAGCTAAATTATGCATCGTCACATATGGCAGGATAGAAACTTGGTCTAACTGAGGTTGAAATGGTTAATGATTGGCCTGGAGGGAGCCTGCATGACTGAATGTATGAGGACATGGGCTGTTTCTTTGGCAACAAATGGCAGTAATTTGAGCTTCTTTATTGTTTCAGTAGTTTTGCGTCCACAGCTGTTTGATTATTGTATTTCTTTTCATTGTTATATCTCCTGTATATTGTGCAAAATGAGCAGGAACTGAGTTGGCCAATGGGCTAACCTACTTCCCATTTACAGTCTCAAGCAATGACAACTCATGTCACCTGCACAAAATCCTGTTAAAATAAAAAAAAATCACACAAATTTGGCTGTACTTTCAAAGCATTTTTACGTGTCTTTTTTCTGATTCAAATTTACAAACATTTGTCCATATTTTCACATGGAGTCAGAATAGTAAACTTAGAACCAAGAATACTGTATTTAAAGTATTCAGCAAACAAAAGAGTGGCAACAAGATGAAAGTTATTCTTATCTACTTTATAATTTGAAGACAAAATACTTTCATCCAAAATATGACACAGAAAGTGCTGTTGATGAAAGAGCGCAAGTTATGCAGAGGACAGTGAACCGTACATAGCAAGCCTGCTGGGCTGATTGTGCTGCTGATTAGACTGGCAGTCTGAACTCAGCCATTGTTGGGTTCCACAGTAATGGTCATGGTCCAGTTCACAGACTCTATCTTAATCATACATACAAAGGATGCTTGTCACTGCGTTCTTGAAATATTAATGGAACTGAAATCTTCCTCTCTTGCTCTCTCTCTCTCTTTTTTCTCTCACTCACTACTCTCCAAGAGAATAGCAGCCAGAGCTCTATGTGGGCTCACATAGTCTATCAAGTGACAAACCAGCTGACTGGACTAATGACAGCTCTCTTGCCTGCCTGCTTGTCTTCCTGCCTAAGTAGGTTGACTGACAGTTTTGCCACAGGAAAGAATCCATGTGACAATCCACACATGGAAATCTGTAATATAAAACCTTAAATGTAATGTAATGCGAATGATGGATTCATTTGTTTTTTTAAGTATGAAGGGCCATTCCTGCAAGTTGGGAAAAATTTAGCAAATAAGATCATTTCACCTTTGTGGTTAACGTAACTAATGCCTGCCAAATATCGTATTAACACAGACAATAAACCAGTCCTGAGTTTAGGGTAAAATTTAATCCTCAGTATGATAGAGACAAAAATGCTTGTGTTTTGTTTAACAGCATAAATCAAAGTTGGTCATTTTTATGCTCAAAGAATTTGTCAGAACTACGCTTGTTAGTATTTGGGTACTGGTCTTTATAGCTTAATGTTTTAGTTACAAAATGTTGGGGGGTTTATAGCACTGCCTCTGGCTGAACAGCAGAAAGAGACCCAAACATGGAAAACTAAATTGTTACCTTAACTATTGGGTGGCCACCAGATGCTGCTTTCACGGCTCCTCGGCTGCCCTCTGTCTCATAGTGTGCTCGGTGGTGGGCTTTGGGTTGCACCTCTATCTTCAGCTCATACTGGCCAAACTGACTTGGCAGTGGCCAGTCCAAGGGAGGCAGTGAGGAGGTTCTGAGGGGAGGATACCATAATAATGAACTCACACACAAGAGAAAGAGAATATTGTAGCTTTCGTATAAGACCATTATAATCATTATAACATACTGTGCCACATAAAAGATGTGATCAAAGATTCATTCAAAGCATACAGTGTTATGGTTTGTGGTTGTAATCATTGATGCACGTAAATTTTCTTGTACTGCTTCGAAGCTTGTGATTGTTGTTTAGCTGTTTTAATGAAAGGACATTAAAACAGTTTTTTTTTATTATTCTACATCTGTGAAAAATCTATGTAACATCACAGAGTTAGGTCAAGCATGACAACCTCTCCCACTACTTTATGGTTGACACCAACAATCTCTAAACTGTTTTTTCCTCCTAACTTGAGAGTGTATTATTATAGTTGATAAAAAGTTCTCATAAACCTGAAAAAAAACTTAAGAGGTTCTTTAGGAATTGATTTTAGGGCGACTTCTTGTAATTCATATATTTTGTATGTATGTGTAAAGGTATTTTACATAGAAATACAAAGATTTGCATATATACATACATTTATACAGACAAGCACACACACACACACACACACACGTGTGTGTATGTATGTGTGTATATTTATCTTGTCATCAGAAAAAATCTAGATGTTGAAGTCTTGGTGTCACAAAACTTTTAACTGCTCAATGAAGATAAATACTGAAATTTTAGTCATATGTTCTGTGAGAGAAAAAAGTGTAAATAATCATACATAGGTTCTCTTGGACTTATCGCAAGACAACATGCAAGAAACCTGATGTAGTGTTAGACAAAGATTTTGAGTCTTTGGAGGGTTTGTCACAAATTCTTCTTTTTATAAGTTTAGAAATAATAATTAAGTATGGCTACTCTCTTGTCTGAGTCACACAAAGAAACTTGTGCATCTTTTTTATATTGAGCAGCTACAGTAAATTCCCCCAAGATACGGTTAAAGCTTCATCTTGTTTAAAACTCTGCAGCCCAAATGTTTACCAGGATCAGAAGGAGACAATACATTACAACAGCTTTAAATTTCTTACATTGGCTGCCTTGTCAGTTTTAAAACTGATTTTAAAATTCTTTTTCTTGTTGTAAAGCATTTCATGATATGCATCGGCTCATATGCTTTCAGTGTTTTTACCAGTACGGCCCCTCAGGTCTTCCGCCCACGAGTCTGTTAGCTGCTTAAAGGGCAGGACTAAAACCTTTAGTGACACAGTTTCAGCATTTATGGCCAAAGCTGTTAGAACAGTCTGCTTTGGGACCTAAAAACTGCTAAAAAATGTTAAAATCTGGAACAAAAACTTAAAATATACCAATGACCACATCATTCTAACTTCTGGTTAGATTTTTTCAATAAATATTATTTAATTTATCCCATCTTTCTATTTCATTGTTTTTATGTTGCTAACTTCTATTTTTCATATTCTTTCATTTTTATTAGTATATATTTCCATGTTATTGTCTTACTTAATGTTTTTATTTGTATCTATGTTTTCTTTTTTTATTTTATCTGGTTTTTAGTCCAGCTTTTATCTAACAATATTTTATTATTATCTGAACCTTTAAATCCATTTTGCGTTATTTTGCTGTAATTATTTTGATCTTTTTCTTCATTTGCTCTTACTTATCATTGGCTTATTTGTCACCTGTGAAGCATTTTGACCTGCACTAACCAGTATTAAAAGTAGTTTAAAAATAAACTTGTACTGATTGATAAACTACCCGTTTTAAGGCTGTCAAAAGCCGAAAAGGTGGTATTCCCCTTTCATTATCTGAGACAATGCAGATGTAAAAAGGGGGTGTAACATGCAGAGGACTCAGTCCCACCAGACAGTGAATCACTGGAATACCCACATGTATTAATCTTGTTCTCATGCATAACACTTATAATAGGTGTCAAGTTATTGGTGTCGTCTTAAGCCTTTAATGGTGAATCATTTTCTAAGGGGGGGCGGGTTTCTTTGCAAGTCTTCTGTGTGCGTTGGTCAGTAAGGTGGTAGGATGAGAGTCTGTGTCAAACAGTAAGTGAATTATTGCGTGTGTGACTATGTGTGTGAATGTATGCGAGTCTGTGAGCGTTGTGTACAGTTTTATGCGTATTTTTGTATGCATGTGCTTTGGTGTGAGCTGTATGTATCTGTAGTGCAACACAGGGTCTGGCATTGCGTGTTTTCCTTCTCTGCCACTTTTTTTATCTGTGTATGCCACAATCATATTTGAACAGCTGCACTCAAAAATAAAACACTCAGTGGCCTTTGCTACAGAGAAAATGAGTGCATTAGTTCAGTTTATCCCCAAAACATTTTGCAAACACTGGCATCCACCATTAGCATCAACAAAGCTGTAACCTTTTCCAAATGCTGTTATATTTATTGTTGTTGGTTATAATTTATTTAATTATATTCAAGTGCAACCCCCCACAACCTGCAGTTTTGTCTTGCAACCCCCACAATGCACTAACAATACTCTCAAAATTTTTTTGGGTTAGTGTAGTGCCACATGTCCAAACACCCAAAACAGGAAGTCAAAGACCAAAATGTGTTTTGTTGTAAAAAATAACGAAAAATAAACCACCCCAACAAAATATAAGAGGAACCTACCTTTCAGAACACTAAAAATATCACTAATTTCAATTTTGTCATTTCAGTATTATTATCTACGTATCTTATACTTAATTTTTCATATTCTTGCTTACTTAAGTCTGACTTTTTATTCTGTTCTGTAATATCTCTACTGAACTACTGCAGTACATGTATAACTTGAGGAGGTACTTGAAGTGTAGTCAAAGCCACGATGTAAATCCTTGTCACATCTTGACAGGGTACTCAATGAGTTATTTATGATCCAGGAGGCCTACTGTAGCTATATGTGTGTCACCCAGCAGTTTTGTCTTGCAGCAGTTACAGAGTGCCATTGTTTTTTTTTCAGCAGCAGTAGACAAATACACATATATTCATATATCACAGATTAAACTGTGTTTATGTATAATACCTTTTCACTGTGTATGTGCAACAAGTATGTGTCTGCATATGTATGGCTGTGTATGTTAGTCTTGATCCTGCATCAGTCAGCTGACTCTGTTTCGTAGACTGTTGCAAGTCATGCTCACTCACTGGGCAAGACGCTTGCACCATGTATTACACACTGGTCTTGACTTAAATGTGAACCACTGCAGGCTCTTTGAAACCCATTACAAGTTTGCAAAAGCTTTAATTCGGCTCTATCTAAGGCAGTATAGATTCCCAGAATGCAAACATCTTAAGTATAAAATGCATGATTATTGATAGTACAAATAATTTTTTAGGAAAACTGTGTGAAGTTTTAGCTAGCATGTCTGACTGAGTGTCTTAATTTTTCTCTTTCCAAACACCTGTCAAGTTTTGGCTGCATGCAGTCCAATTTGATCAGACCAAATAAAAGACATATGAGGCAAGCTTTTAGTGGAGTCATTTCCCTTCATAAACTGCCCTAAAGACTGGCATAAAATCTAAAGGAAAGAATGCCTTTTGGAAAGCAAAGTCGTGTGTCTGATATTTTGAAGAAGTTTTGAGAAGCTAAATGTAGCCTTGTGGTTACAAATGTAACTGAGCTGCATTCTGAAGATTCCCCCACCGCACGTGAAATTGAAATGTCACTTAAAACCACTTAAGGCTGTTACTTGCTACATAAGCTAACCAGACTAATCAACAAGATTTGAGAAAACATGTGACTATAGGCCCATATAACACATAGTTATAATGAAGGTACCCTGTTACTTTGTCTTGTGCATTAAAAACAGTTCTTAAAATGTATGCCTATTTGCACTGAGTAAATGCGATGATTAATGTGTAGTCTGTTGTAGTGCCATCATATTCAACAAAGACCCATTCTCAATGCTTTCAGCTTTAATTGTCAAACAAGGTTTTCACCTGATAGCAGCTCTATCTAAGATCTAACACAGTGTATTAGAGGAATCCTAACCCTTATGTTTTGCAGCCATGACATAACCACCCAGGAAGTGTGTTTGGCTGCTACGGTAACAGGAGTACAGGAGGACAGAGGAAATCTGAGCCTGGTGACGGAGCAGAGCAGGAGTAGAGGCTTATGTCCTGACATAGCATAACCTTTCTCAAATGTCTAAGCCATTGTGTAGGGGGCTGCTGGTCCAATCAAATCCCCACAAGCCGCCATGTACTCTTCCCCATTATCCCCATCTTCATGCTAGTATTCCGTCAAGCCAATTAAATAGGCAATTTGCATTTACACATTTAATGAATGCAAGTTGCATTTTAAGTCACAAAGAAACAATACAAATTTAACAATCTCTCTCACAAAACAGATTCACCCATAGGTATATATCAAACAATTTAGGTGTGTAATAATTTGATGCAATTTTACATAGAAAATCTATTTCAATTACTTAAATAAAATTACTCATTAGAGTTTATGAATATCTTTTGTAGACAGCTCAGAGGGGAAGGAATGGAAAGACTCTTTGTCAAAGTAAGTATCTGAACATCCCTACCATTTTTAATCCCACACACTTTGACCAACAATCCCATCCAGTCCATCAGGGCCATCTGTTCAAAACACCACTGACACACGTGTATGCATGCAGCCAAATCATTTAAAAATTTTGTTTAAAGTTTAACCCATATTTTAAACCACAGTCAGCAACTATTGTATGATAATAGGATAACAGCACAGGAGCTTTAGTATGAATGGGTTTAAGGAAATACTTGAGGGTCCAAATTTAAACAGCATGTTTGAAAAAAATAGTG
>JAPZDY010000001.1:8206279-8227201 GCA_029783645.1 Ctenochaetus hawaiiensis
CTTCACAGTATAGCACCTCGCTCTACAGCAGCGTAGACATTTCTCAGACACTGACTTTGCTGTGGCCTTAGGAAATTTCACTTACAAGGGCAAGAATGCAAAGATCAAATGATGAGTCACCATAGAGCTGACAATGTTACCCTGTTATTGTCTGGAGAATATTAGGTCTATGTGAACAGGCATCCGTGTTATGTCTGTGTCCGTATATAAGTCTAAGAGTCTTTGTGTGCATGTGTGTGTGTCTGCATGTTGCACGGTGGCCCCCTTGCCATATGTGCCCTGTGCTGATTTACAGTGCTAGGGGCCAGTGCACACAAACAAGGCCATGTCTTCATCTGCTGCACACATTGGAGAACAGACAGCAGACTCTTTTCATAAAAAAACTCCAATATGAGTGTCTGATTGCACCCATCACTCATGCAGAGATTGTGCCTGTTTATGTGCATATTTAAGTGTGCGTTTATGTGTGTGTGTGTGTGTGTGTGTGTGTGGGTGGGTCCGTGTGTTTGTGTTTGAAGTTGTTGGTGGTGCACACACTAATAAACTTGTATTAGTCTATGGTGAAATGAAGTCAGATTTATGCTGCTGATACAAAGTTGACTGTTCCCTTGTTACTGAGTTCTATCAACAGGCATATCTTCTTAATCTAACTTGCTTTGATACTAAATTAGGGAATTGCTGTTTACACTTTCTACTAGATTAAAAAGGGTTCTAAACCTTTATGATGGTTCACAACACTCTATAAAAATATTCCCCACTGGGGTATTATTTAGTCTTGACCTAAAAATTGCTTTTAAGATTGACGACATGGGCTGTCTTGCCAAGTGGTGATTGCATTCATAATTCACAGAAACACTGATAAGGAGGCGGTTATCCCCATACCACCTTCTGTTTTTGGCCCTCAGTTTTAAGTTTTAGGATGGACCGCAACAAGATTATATTTCCCTCTAATAACGCAAGTCTTTCTCAGATATAAACAGGAAGTAGAACTGAACAAATGGATTGCAACAGAAAGTTCCTTCAACCAGTTGAGAAAGTCCTTACTAACTTCTGAAAAAAATAAAACCATTTGAATTTCAGACACTTCCTCTCCACAAGTCCTCTACCTTTGCAAAAATCATTTGCTTTAGTTGTAAAAGAGGACAGCATTTATGAGATGGAGCTGAATTTAGCTGAGGTTGTTTTAAGTCAGATTAACTTTTTTCTGTCTATTTTTTCCAACAATATCAAAAAGGTTTACCTGAATATAGGTGTGTGACCAGGCTTAGGTTTATTCCATGAGAAGTGAGAGGGCACTGAGAGGAACTGTTCCCCAGGCCCATCCTTCTTCAGGCTGTGCATGGCCTCTTCTGAAGGAGAGTCTACATTAGGAGACATATTTCCTTGGTCATCTAGCCCCAGCTCTCCTTTCCCACTCTGCACAGCTGTTCTGTCCTGTGAGGTCTTCCTTGTCTTAGATGGGATGTCTGCCTCAGATGGGCAGCACTGGAAGGGCGACATGCCTACAGTTGGACTGCCGACCCAGGTGTCCTCTGTCACGCTGCCCCTAGGTGAAGGTCCTGGTGTAGGTGTGGGTGAGTGATGAGGAGACAATGAGCTGGGGTAGCAGATGTCAGCACTAGAGTGGCGCCTCTTCCCACAGGGTGAGGTGGGACGTGAGGAGGGCCTGGAAGGGGGCCGTGGGCTGAGCCAGTTTTCATCAGTGACACTGGTGCGTGGTGAGTGGCAGGGGGACTGTCGGGGAGACAGGCTGATGGAGTGGGAGTGGTGCACAAAGGCAGGGTGGTGGTGTTGCCAGTGAGGCTGCTCCTCCAAAACTCCACCACCGGTTTGAGGTGAGGCACAGCCAGGGGATGTAAGCGGGGAACCTAAGGTGAACCTTGCAGCCGCTTCATTTAGCTCTGAGTCAACATCGTCATAGACGTGTGAGAATGATTCACAGGAGGATGCATCAGAGAACCAGCTCCTAGAGGAGAGGCTGCTGCATGGACTTGGGCTCAGTGAAGAGTCCCTGTAAGAGGGGTCGAGTGGTAAATACAGGTGGTCTCTGGACAGGGGCCTGTCACCATGGTAGTCCCCATCAGGGCCATTGGCCCTAAGATCCTCATCATTAGCATCCATCTCCTGCTGGCAGCTGGGGGAGATAGAGGTGATCTGGATACTGGGGCATTCAAAGGTCTTTGGTGCCTCCACTGGAGCAGAGGGCAGCAGAGGAGAGGTGCCGTACTTGGCGTCTTGTGCCTCATAGCTTGGAGGCTCAGATCCTGGTTTGTGTGACTGAAAGCGTGGGGAAGAGCTGATGACCTGGGAGTGGGACTGCATGCCATGACGAGGCAGGCCAATAGTCTGATGGCCGGTGACCATGGGCTGGCCCACATTTAAGATGTAGAACGATGTGTTGTCATCAGGCTCCAGATCTGGAAAAAAGTAAAAAAAGGGAAATTAAGATACAGCAACCTTGATAATAGTTTTGATAGTTTTGATACCTTGGTTGTATCACAGCGTCTTAATCCACATTCTAAACAATCATAATTGCTTTTTAAAAGAATGAGATCAACTCAACAATAGTCACTATTGTTAAGTCTACCTGATGTTGAATTCTTTAACTAGTAATGTAGTCATAAAGCAGCATATTTTGTATTAATACAATGTACAACACAAAGACCAGCCTTGATCCTCTTGTTGCCCAAATAGCATAAAATTATTAGGTCACAGATCCATGTGCGGTTGCGCCCTAGGTTTGCGCTCGCAATTGAGCCCAGAATCAGGAAATTAGAAGCCACAGTGTTGCTGGGTCGCAGGCAGCCATATAGGCATTGTTCCAAGAGGGATAACTGATGAACAGCACTACTCAGGAAACAAATTCACACAACGGTGCGTGCTGTCAGCTGTCATCAAAGCTAACGCCAGCAGGATATTTATACCAAAGGTCATCCGGCACAGGCAGTAAGTACACACACACAAACACCCACACACAAACAAATACACAAGAGTCTATTGTCCGCATTGGCACTACTCTGTTCTAGGTTATTGACAAACTTCTGCTGTATATGCGCTGCTGCTTCCATTGGGAATAACCCCACCTCTCCAATGCTTCACATGAGGAAGGTTCATTTCACATGCAGATATGTTTACACTCAGGGAACACCTTTGAAATTAAGAATTTGACAATTTGTCCAAAAGTTTTTGAATTTTGTTCTCATGCTGATTTCATGTTGAGCATTTATTAATGGGGAGAGACCATTAAATTAATACTAAGTTGTTGGAAAAACGATGGAATAGAGTCTATTCAATATAATTATTTGGTAAAAAAAAACTCCCTCCAAAATGTAAACTTACTTCTTTTTATTCATTTTCAAAATGTATGGTGATATTTTTTAGTACCTCTGTGGTAATTAAAGCTCTGTTTGCTCTAACCTTACAATTATAGATGTTGTTAACTTCTTGTTGTTGAAATCCCTCATGCTTTTTCCATGTGTGAGAAAGATACACAAAATCCAGTTGTAAATGCCATGGCAGAGGACAACAAAACGTAAATAAATATTTGAATTTGGATGGCAGTGAGGTCTAACATTACCAGCACTCTCTGCCAGTGTCACATAATTTTACCATTCTGTTTTGTCAGCTTAAAATGATATCCCTTTGCCATCTACCATATGCATGAATCAATGGGAATGCAGCAAGCCTCATTTCTGCATAGTGCCACTCACCAAAATTGAACATAAAAAAAACAAAAAAACACAGACAACATGCCATGAAATCGATTGTAACAAATGGTGTCCACCATAAAAAGTAAATCAAAGCAAGCTGCAGTCTTTGTGTCATGTTTAAACCTTGTGTAACCTGTGTTAATATAGTGTAGCTTGTGTAGCATAGGGTTGTGAAACAATTACACAACACTTTTCGCAAATTCCTTTTTGCTTAAAAATAAAAGACACTTTTGGTAGATCTAAAACAAACAAAAATGTCTTTTATTTTTTTTTAACTAAATCTGAACTAAATCTAAATGTGTTTTAAACTGTCAAACACAGATATATAGATCATAACTTGATGGTAGGTTCACTTAAGTTACAAAAGTTGTTTCCTCTAATTTCAAATGATAAGCACAGACCAGTAATATGACAGCTTTGTTGGACTGGACAAAAAAAAAATCAAAAAGTTTGTATTAGAAAACACGATTTTGGTTTCTGCCCTTTAATCCACTCTATCCAACAGCAGCAACAGAGGCAGTAGCAGCAAGCTCTTTATTTATAGCTGCCCGACTTCGCGCTGGCCCAGCCAGCCTGTCACAAGACCCAGCAGTGGATCCTGTGACGACAGCATCTGACAGACTGACAGGGAGCAAGAGAAGGACACTACAGTCAAGAGGAAGAGAAAATGGCTATGAGAAAAAGAAACTGGGTATCCGCTCACTCAGTGACAGCCTGAACTGGGATATGAGATGAAGAAAACAAAGAGAGAAAAAGGCAACGGAAAAAACTGAGGCAAGCAAAGCAAAGCATTGCCAAAGCATCACTCTTGTCCCATCCGCCATACTGCGAACACATTTTTAGTTTTCTTTTTCTTTTTGTGTTCTTTTATCACAGTTTTCTTCGTTGGGGTATTTGCTGTTTGTGTTGCTAAATATTCCCCTTCTGTCTTAATTATAGAAAAGTAAATTAATATCATTAGAGTCCTCTAAAAGCTAATAAAAAATGCGAGATGTAAAATTGTGTATTGTCCTTGGTTAAAAAAAAGTTTTTTTTTAAGATTTTCATAATTTGTCGGTTTGATTTTCTGGGTTAATGGTTAGCTGACAACACAATTTAATGAACTTATTCTAGCTCTGCTGAAGCACACCACAAAAACACTAAATAATGATCATTTAGGGGAGGGCAGGGCGCAGCAGACCCAGGTGCTGACTGAGTAATGAGCTGCTGCCCTAGTAAATGAGGTGAAAATTAAACGCGAATTGCAAGAGCAAATTGAAGTTGCAGTGAACTTTGCCCTGCACTTTTATGTTGGTAAATCTGCGTTTTTATACTTAATTTTCCTTTTTCTGTTGCTTGATTCATGCCTTGTGTTGTTTTGTTGTAAAACATACTTGAAAGGTAAGTTTGTTTGCTGTAGTTGAATGTGATAAATAACAAACACTGCCTTCAAAAAATAAAGCATAACAGCAGTGACAATGTGCCTTGTACAATTTTCACTATGACTAACAGCACAGCATGTAACAATTAATATGCTTTGGCATATTTTTTAAGGTGTTTCTATTCAATAGTCTTTGCAGTTTGGTCTGATGTTACAAAACTACTGCTGCCATTACTTTAGAAAATTTCATGAAGTTGCAATTATGTGACTCTATGGAGTCTCACTCACGTGAACTCATATGAACTGTTCATTCTCCCTCCAGTTTGAGGATTAGCAACTGAATTGCAACAGGAAGTGACTTCATGACAATCAAATAATGGCAAGAGTATATTGTGCATAGAGTGGGTTTTATATTACTGAAGAACAACATTAACATTAGAAAGATATTAGGTTGAAATAAACATGTACTGCACAATTATTATTTGTTTATTGTTAGAGCAAGCAAGGTCCTAGTTTAACATCTGTCAAGCAACAACAATGCAAGTAGGTTCATCAGTTGGATAGGCTTTAGTTTGGGGTTAGTTTGAACCAAAGTAGTCATGAATAAAAACAATGCCAAAAGTAAGTTTTGGTGTCATTTAAAGGTGAGCTTTTTCTGTCTTTTGCTGTCTGTCTGTGCTCATGACTGTGTTAAGGAGAACCGGATACAGTGTCTGAGGCAGGGCTTTGTTTATTCCTATAAAAATTGCAAACAAAAAAAAAAATCCTGCAACGTCTGTATGAGAAAAATATCACATAGCTCTGCTACTGGGCCTAGACTTCCACCAGCAGAGTTGGTTAACCTCCAGTTTAGCCTTCCACTAAAATGAAAAAGGATAAAATGATTTAATAATGTGAATCTTCTAGACCTTCTCAATGTTATCAGATTAAATAAATCAATTTACAATGGTACATCCAGTCATTTTGCAGGGAAACTGACACTCAAAGAATGTATCCATTGTTTTATAGCCACTTGTTTCACTATCTTAGCTTATAGAAAAAATCTTTAGGTCAATGTGCATTACAAGACATGAAAATACACAGTCTGGCCACTCAGAAAAATTGGTTTTAAAGATTTCACACTACCCAAGGGCTATTTTGTACTGGAGTTTCACACTAACAGGGACAGCTTCAAGCTGCATTCAGGTGCATCTTGTAGACTCAAAACCTCATACTACAATTGCCAAAGGTTATTAAAAACAAGGAAGTTTGTATTTTTATTGTATTTTGTACTTTATTGAAATACCTAAGCCTCCATTTGTCATAATGTCTTGATCTTTTTCTACAGCCTTTTTGTTAAACTGATGCAAAAATCATAATAGGCAAAACTTCAAGTCCAGAAAACCACCTGATGCTAGCCAGGGCTTACGAGTCCTGCATGAGCTGACATGAGCTTTATTTAGAACTAATCAAGTCTGGCTATTAATCAGCCACTGGTCTACTTAAAAGTTCTTACAGTGTAAAGAAAAGACATAACAAGAAAAGCTTACATTGCTGGATCAAGTAAGTTGTTAAATGCGCTGGTAGAAGCCACTGTTGCTTTTAACTAAAAAACTAGGCAGGTTGAGCCATGTGCATGAACTGTTCATTTTTGCAAAGGATGTTTTTTTTGCAATGTTAAAAAAGAAATTGTTCACTACCAGGGGAATCTGATAAAAATATGATACACATAACTTTTCATCCTTTAAAACATGTTATGCTGGGAGGGGAGCAGCATCTTGGACTTTTAATTAGATCCTGTTTGCCTTAGTGATGGTAATTAGATCAGTAACTCATCTCACTGGACTGTTCTCTCTATTTCTTAGTCTCCTCATATAACGGATTAGAAATCCTTCTGCTGGGTTGTCCTACAGTGTCAGGCAAAATATTTATAAAACTGAGTTCACATTATTGTTTTGCATTTGGGGTTAAGTTTTTTGTCATGTTTTTACTTTATTCAGTGCCTCTCTTAAGTTCATAGTGGCCCAATGCATATTTGGTAATGGTAAAGGCAAAAGTGAGATACCACAGAAAATCCATCTATTTTTCTGCTTTGCAATTTCTTACCCATCGTAATACAAAATGAACAGAGGTATGTGGAAGTGTTGAACAGACAAGGGTCAGACAGGGGACATCCATGTTACCTGGCTCACAGTCCTCTTCTTGCCCTGAGATAAGATTAGCCTGCTACCTAAAACCCTCCAGTGTGAGAAAAGGGGTGGGGGGTGGGAAACCCCTGGTCAGAGCCAAACACTTGTCACCTTGGAACAGGAGGTCAGAGAGGAGAGGAGAAGAGCAGGTACTGGTACTCTTGTTATATCAGTTTCATTTGCTGCAAAGCCCCTGCACTGTTCCTGAAAGCCCAGCGCCGGTGAGCCACACACTCCTCGAGTGTCCATACATCAGACAGCCAATCCGGTTAAATAAAGATCTCTAAGAGGCTTTGCTGTACCTAAGCTAATAATAGCTCCCCCCTCACTGGGAGATGTTTCAGTGAAGCGCTTACTGTTGGATGCTTGTGACACACCACAAACACCGTCGTGTTCTCACGGTAACCACAGGGAACTGCCTGACCCACTGGTGATGGTGGTATCCACTTTGGCTCCTTGACACAAAGCTCAACAGGCCTCTGGCTGACCATCACACTGCCTAGGGATTCTCACTTAGGGGATAATCCGTAGAGACTTTGTTCTACCCTCCTCCTACTCTCACTGCACACAAAGTGTGTCAGAGACCTGTGACCGGCACTGACACACAGGCCCACATTCTGAGAAAGCCCAGTTTACTACTGAGGGAGGGAAGTATTTGTCTCTCCCAGAGAAGAAGACGATCTTATTGCTGGGGCAGGTTCCTGCTGGTGCACCCACCATCTTTGAGTGATCTGTGAGTGTATGTGTGCATATGTATGGATATAAAAGTGTGGGTGGTGTATGAATGTTTGTATGTACCTCCGTGCCTGTGGTTGTACCTCTGTGCCTTCCTGTGTAATTCTGCACTTACTGTTTGGGTATATGAGGCAGTGTACCTTTTTGTTTGTCATTGTTTGTGTGTACGTATGTGTATGTGTATGTGTATGTGTATGTGTATGTGTACCTGTGCACACCCAAACACAATTCACTGTCTTAAGTTACCACCATGTGGTGCTGGTGCTAGAAGGTAATCTTAGCCAGGGTTCCCTTTGTGGTGGGCAAGCAGACTGATTAGAGCAGGCTCTGTTTACATCCACTGTACAGAAGGCTTTGTATTCAGGCCAGTCTCCGTTTTCAGTTATTCTGAAGAGCTGCTGACCAACAGACCACGGCAAAAGTGTGCCAACGCATCATACTTTAAGTCACATAGTCTCGAGTTTATTTCTATAAGTGCATATACACGTAATGGTTGATGTTGTTTTTGTAAGTTGATTGCAATGCTCTACATTGTCAGTCTTTTTTACTTTTGTTTCTCTTTTCTAAAAAATGCAATAAAGAAATGTTAAAAAAAATAAGTCACATGGCATGGGACTGTTGGCATATACCTCTGATAAGGAATTAATTAAAACATGAAAAAAATGTGTTTTTTAATTACATTTTCTATTAAAACAAAAATAAAATCTAGATGCTTAGTGATAATGAAGTTTTTGTTACATTGTTTCATTAGCATTTAAGATACCTCTCAGCTGTCCTTTAAAACAATAAGTCTGCGTTTTACCATTGCAGCCTCCATGTCAATTCTAAGAGACACTTGTGTTGCACAACGACACACTTTTTGCAAAACAAAACGCAATAATTTTATGTTCTGAGATAGTGCTGCAGCGAATCAACTTTAATTTTGCTGAGACTGGTTCCAATACCTCAACTCAGGATATCTGGCGACCCCTTACATACAGGTGCTCTTTTTTTTCAAAACTGACCACTGACCTCTTGGGGGTAAAATGTCATCACTTCATTGGTTTACCCTATATGTGACATTTTATTGAAAAAAAAAAGGTCAATATAAAGTGAATGAATGGTCAAAACATGTGTCTTGAAAGGTCACAGTGTCCTTGATCTTTGACTTATGACCTCCAAAATCTCATCAGTTCATCCTTATGTCAAAGTGAATGTCTATGAAAAATGTGAAGAATGTCTTTCAAAACATTCGTGAGATGTTGAGTTCATGAGAATGGGATGGACAAAAAAATTTAAAAAAAAGAATGCCTCTAGTCAGACAAAGAAATATTAAAAAATCTTTTTTAGAATTAAACATTTTTGCTAAAAATTTGCTAAAAATTTAACATTTGGTTAAAAAAAAATCGATATTTGCAGTGATTCCTAGCAGAGCTTAATTCCTTCACTCTGGGATTTCCAAGAACTTTGTGGCTGGATGGTTGCCTACATTTCTAAACAGAGAACCTGTGACGCACATTCACACACAAAGTGTAAGGGTTGGCCTATACCTGTGGATCTAAACCTTGCTTGACTAGGTTTTGTGCCAAACCTTCTGGTGATCACTGTATGTGTCTGTGGTTGAGTCTGTGTATAAAATACAGTGAGAATGAGCAGGACAGAAATGTACACGAAGGGCAGATTGCGGCAGTGTGAACTGTCAAGAAACATAAGGTATACAGTTCTGAGGTATGGGTCTAAGTTTAATCTGGCATACACAGAGCTTTGTTATCGTCTTATCCTGTAATGTTATGTTAAGGTTTTATCAAAAAGCTTTTCTTTGCCGTCACAGCAGACTCACCAGCCAGCAGAGGCTTAACAATGGCAGCCTAAGCCAATGTTAACATATGCCGGCAGCTAAATTAAGCTCCTAATTAACAATCTCATGCCGAGATAACATTATGGGATAAACATAGGGTGCCAAGTTGCCACCTGAACTAAATACCCACCACCGCACTAAGATCTCTTTCAAACACATAACTAAATGCCTTCAGGGAACAAAAATTTAGCAAAAAATTAATTAATTTTATAAAGATCTCAGGAAAGATTCATACTTATTTTCAACAATAATAATAATAACAATAATAATATTAAAAATAATAATAATAATTCCTGTTCCCCACAGTCTCTAGTGCTGGCATAATTTTTCAGTCTCAGAAGTTGTGACATAGGTATAATCACAAGACTGTATCTAGTTACTTGTAGATGTATTCAAAATCACATACTTCACAGTGAAACAAAAAGTCAGAAAAGTAAATACTGCAGTCAGTTTCCAAAGCTGAGGCCCTTTCTAAAATTCAGACATATACACAAATTTAGAAAAAAGAAAGAGTCTATCTTCTCAGCCACAGCATTTATCATTAATACATTTTTCAGCAAGCCAGCCTTAGTTCAAGTGCAGTTGCATGTAAACACAGGTTTTTCAGTCACCATGTTGCGAACTCTTTTCTAAAATTGGCTTCTTCTTCTTCTTGGTGACCTGGTTTCTTGTGTACATGTAAATACAAAACTTGTCAGATGGTTTGTGTATGTATTGGTTTTCATTGGAGCAGGCAAGGTACAGTGCATTAGAAGATTGGCCTCCAAGGCGAACACAAACTGCCTGATGGCCTGCAATAACCCAGAGCAGATAACATCAGAGGCTACTGCTAACAGGGGTGACATTTAAACAATCTGTCAGGGCTGACTGTGCATGTGCCTGAAAAAGTCACCCGAGAGAGAGTGAGTGAAAAGGAGAGGGACAGTCATGGAAACAGAGCTTTTGTGCTCCTATACATGTGAGAGAGAGAGCGAGAGAGACGGAGTGTGTGAGAGAGAAATACAGAGCAAAGAGAAACAGAGAAAGAGAGAGGAGTTGACATTTACACAGTACGGTTAAGTGAGAGCACAGTATATACACAGCACTGATAAATGTACAAGCATGTCAACTGCTATCCTCAAACCAAGTTCATAACAAATCATATAGGTTATTATACTGTGTATACTCTCTTCCTGAATTATCCAAGCATCAACAAAGTAACGCAAGCTATAAAATTAGGAAAAATAAGCTTATGTAAACCTTCCCAATCTCCACATATCAACAACAGCGCCCCCCTCTCACCCCAGCCTCATGGTCTTGACCCAATTCTAGATTAATTTAAAAAACTGTACCAGCTGAACCACTTCCCTTCCCATGTGTTGCTTAAGTAGTACTGGAATGAAGACAAGGTGGTAAAATTGTCAGGGGGTAAAATGAAATGCAGATTTGTCAGGTAAAGGATCCATCTGCTCTGATTAGTGGGGGCGCCTCATAGCGGTGCTGTTACTTTTTTTATCAGGCTTGTGATCAGGCCAGCACAAAACATCAGAAAAGAACTAACAGGAAATCATTACAGAAAAAAACAGGAAGACAGCAATTGCCCCACTGGAAACATAAATAAAAGTGGCACATGTCTTAAAAAAAAATCAAACCTTTGCTTTAAGTACAAAAACCCTTCCTTTAGATTGTGCATTTTGACAACTCTACACATCCACATTTACAGTAAAACTAGAACAGACTATCTTTAGCAATTTGACCCAAATCATGTTTTTTACTTTTTAGCATTATATACATTATGTCAACTGCGGTTCATATTGCTTAAAACCTCTATCCACAATTGGTGTGTAATGCCCTTTTCGTCCAGCTGTCAAAATCCACATGGTCCACATTCCAACTGTGACCCATGAAGTAGGGTCCACTCAAACACATGGGCCCCAGCTGGAATGTTTACTATCACTCCCTTGAAAATATAGCTGACTTACCTATTTATCCCATTTGAAACCTTCTATCGTTGTTAACTGTCAGTAAAGAGCACCGCAAAAACTAGTGTTTCAAGATAACTCATTTTAGAATGTGTCATACCCAATCATTGGACACATAAGCCGAGAAGGACAAGTAAAACTGCATAAGGCAGAGGTGCAAATACTATGAATTAGCCTGACAGGAATATGGCTTTGAAAGGCTGGCTTAAAATAAAATGGGATTCAGACTATCCTAATCCTTGTTTATCAAGCTAAACATGCACCTAGTAAAAGGAGACCAAACAGAAAAAGCAAAAAATGAAACCTGTTGCTGGATTTCAACAACTTTCTTTCTGGTGTAATGCAGCCTCTGACATGTTGATACAGCGCAGCCAGCGATAGCTTTAGTTACACTAAATTTAAACTAGACAGATGCCACACATAGTTACTCATGCCTTGCCCCAGGAAACAAACGTCTCATTCATCACACTGGATCTTGGGACCCCTTCAGTTCAGTGGGGTTAGGGGGCACCCACATGGTGATCTAGCCCCACATGCGGACCTCATGCATGACTCTGACCTTTGACCTCTCTGTCTTTTACATTTTCATAGAAACATTGGAGCCCGTAAGTCTATGAACTCCCTCTTCCTGACGCAAAGGCTTTCATCTGAAATTTGAGATTTATAGTCTATGGACAATTACATATCTGTCTGTCAACTAACACTCCACTGTTCTTGCTCTTCCTTAAATGATCCAGGCTTTGTTTGCATTTTTTCCTCACTTTTTATTTGCTTTTGTCTTGTCTTGTACATAGGTATGTTTCACATTTTATCATATCAATATATAATACTGAACATATCTACAAGTTTTATAACTAAATTGATAATAAATATTTAAAAAAGACACAAAAAAGGCCAAGCTAACTACACATTAGTAAAATTGAAGTCATGTGCAGTGTGTACTACATGAAACAGTACCAAATGCTATTTAATGTTGGACATATTTTAACCTTAGACTGGATGCCATAACATGAAATTGGCTATATGTGCTGGTGGTGAAATATTATTTCCTTCCCTTATCACTCTATGGATGTTTTAATATTCCTTCTGACTTCAGGACAGCTTGTACTCTAATGACGGCTGCTTGTCTGAGTGATGTCTCCCACCCTTCATTACAGAAGTCTAGACTGCATACAAGACACACCTGGCTAGAGTTGGGAGTGCCGACACACTCACCTGGTGATGTAGCACACAGCATTCTTCCACTCCTCTCCCCGTTAAGATCGCAAAGCGCTTGAGCAGTAAAAGTTGAAGGCTGCCGACGTGCTGGGACGAGAGGGGTTCTCCTGCACTAAGTACAAACAAGTCACTAGAACCTGCCGCCTGCCCTCTGCCACTCTCTTTGGGAGCTCAAAATAGTCCACCATGAGAGCGATGTAATTTCAGTCTTTCCCACGACGAGGACTAAGAGGATCGTGCTCTTGGTTCACAGAAGTAGAGCAATGAAAACAAAATAGACAAGGGCAAAACTGCAATCTCCAATAGCTGCTTTCAGTTTCATAATTTCATTATGATAATGTGCATTGACATTTTCTCATAACTTAGCATGACAATGGTAATTCTACAGGTTCAAAAAATGTCACGGCACATTAACAGAACATAATCAAACCTGACTAGTCACTAAGTGGTTGTGGTGATTGCTGGCATCTAGAGATTTCATTAGCCAAGGCAGGCTCTCTGATGTCACTAGTGGTCTCTTTCACATCTTGAGAAAGAAGTAAGAAAGGACAGAAGCCTCAGTCGTCCTAGTAGCAGCCTACAGCGCTCTTAACTGGCATTGTGGCAATCTACAAACCACAAAAACCTCTTTCAATTTGTGAGATAAGAAGCAGCAAGAAGTTCCTGAACGTATAGGAAATAAACACAAATAGAGAAAAAGAAAGATCTAGATAAGAAGAGCAGGTAAACTAAAATGCTGTTCATGTTTCCCTTACCAGCAGCTAGAGAGCAGTGTGCTCCCCTCTCTTTTCTTTCCACCCTGCCATCTGAACCCCACATGGCCATGTCTGGGTAGAGAGCCAGACACCTCCGCTACAGATCTACAACTCTGCCACCCATAAAGGGCACTCTTGTGCCCTCCTCTTACCACCTCTAACTCCCAATGAGACCACTGCTCGTGACCCCCATAACCATAACTCACCAATACCTATTGCTGCCACTCACACAGCCACTTCACAATGGACACTCTATCAAAAAAGGGCTAAGAGGCACTTGAAAGAATAAGACCAGATATGTTTTGTTGTAACACACTGTAAAATGAATTGGGCTATTTTAATGTAATATGAAACTAACTGTGAAGGGGAAATATGTTCTTTAATAAGCATGCACAACCAAGCTTACCCTGTTTAATGTGATAGATGAAAGCAAGTTTGCAGCCACCGTCTTATACAAGCAACAACGGCAACAACAACAAAAAGGACTGAGCATATCTCCATAAATCAAACTGTATCAACATTGCACATAATATTTTTGACACTAGATGTCCCTGTCAACTCGAGAACAACTGGCAAGTTCTTTCATTGCACTTGAACACTAGAGCAACTGGCTGCCATTTTTAACAACTACTTGACCCTTGATCCATGAAAACATTTATCTCATTGTGTTTATTAAACATGGTCAGATTGAAAAGACAGAAGATAGCAAGTAAGAGCCAAAAATTTCAGAAACACTGGGAAAACGAATACTTTTTCACACAAGAAGGAAAACTGTACTTGCTTAATTTACAAGAAATCTGTTGTGGTGATGAAAGAGTAATAATGTATGAAGACACTTTGTAACCAAACAGCAGTGCTGCACTTTGCACATTTGCACCAAGCACAAGCATAAAGTCAAACAACAGAGCTAGCCTGTTAGCTAAACAACAAATTTTTTTTTTCTCAAGCCAACAAAATGCATGACAATGCAAGGCAGCTGAACTCAACACCAAGAAGAGAGAACAGTCCACAAATAGGGACTTTATAAAAGAGTGCCTTCTTGAAGTTAACAGGATGATGAAACCCGAGAAAGTGCAAAAATTAGCTCAAATGTCTGTCAAGAAAAATTATTCTCTGGAGAGTCAAAAACCTGTCGGGTAACTTGAAATAGCAAGTGTCAAGTATTGTTGATTTTTACTTGACTGAGTGTGATGTGAGTACAAATCCAACAGACAAAGCACAGTTTTCAACTTTTATGGAAATTGCAGAGATGACAACAACTTTTGTGCAGCAGATGAGCTGCTCGATCTCGGGACCCTAAAAGGAACAACAACTGTCAAATATTTTTGTAAAAGTGTAACTTTTTTTTTAAATAGTAACTTTTCTTTGTTGAGAGGGGGACACATTAAATTCATTTTATCGCTGGTGTTTTAAGATGGTGGCAAAAGTTTCAATGTTAAATAGATAGTTCTCAGTCAGAGAATTTTTATTATTAATCGTGTAAAAATGACCCTTTAACAGGATAAATAACTACTTTGATAGTAACATGATCCTGATCTCCATGAACATAAGGTTGAGGCATTGATTTGACTGTTCTCATAAAAACAAAAATTGTATGGAAATAGTTGGACTAACATTTTCCAATCACTCAAGTCAATCAAAAATCAAAAGTAATAGCTGCATTTGAACAACACAAGACAATATTTAGACGTGACATGAATGAAACGAGGTAAACAGAAGTAGATTTGCTCTATAAACCTCAAACTAAGTTGAGACATTTGCATAAGTTGAAAGTGAGCAAGCTTAGGTGCCACAATTGGAGTCACGTAAGAATTTGCAGGGTTAGTCTGCTCATAAGCTTGAAAATTACTTTGCCTGAGCTCTGTCATACAGAGTTGCTACTTGTTGTCACAATAAACACAGGTTGGCAAACTTGTCCATTTGCTGTTTATGGTAAAAAGATGAAAGCACTGGTAGTGTTTTGCTACTGATATGGACGGCTAACAGAGGTATTAAATGAGAATCGGTAGACGTCGATTATTGTTTATTTGTTTTTTCTGTCCCTGATTTGCATTTTCATCTTACCGTGTCACAAAGTATTTGATTATTCCACAATACGTGTTATTCCCCTCGTAGTGAGTCGTAGTTACTGACTAGAGGCCTGTGTAGGTTAGTTTTTGGTTGGGTAGCCCAACTCAAGTGGGCTTGTAGTGATGATTACACCTCAGCTTGTTAAATCATTAGAAGCCGGTTTTAGAAAAAAAGGCACATTGCGTATTCAAAATGGCAGATTTTTGGATGGAATAAGAAGTAAATCACCTCATCAGCTTGGTCGTGGAACAGCCATATCTGTATGACACACAAGCCTTTAAGTTTGACTGCATTACTAAACTGACAGTATCTCATTGTTTTCCCTTTGCTCCACTAGCATTCACCATCACTCTGTCTCTCCCTCACTTGAAAATGCAAAGCCAAGTATGTATATTATAATAATAAATATACAGTGACCCATTTATCTACATTATTAAAACTGGCCGGTTGTATTGGCTCACTGGCGTAACGGTGCTGCTCTATTGCAAACTCAAAAACGTTCATATGTGATGAATGAATGTCAGCGGTATTTTACAATAACACCACAGTAGCTGCTACATTCAAAGCCTACAGCACTTTTGTGTTTAATTTAAACTAACCTGAACACACCTGAATTCTTCAGCAGTGTGTGGGTGCGCATCCAATTATGTTTTGGCTTCAGTAGTGTTGCCAAGTGAACTGTTTTGCTGACTGTCTGAAACCATCAAATGCATCTAGACTTTATTAAATAAAAGTCATTTAAGTCAAAGAGTTAACCTAAATGAGTTACTGATGTAACTGATGTACTGATGTATTTCCTTGATAAGAAAAAGTATTTCTACAAGAGGTTTTTAATTATTTAAGTGTTTTTAGGCAATTCATAGATGTCTTTTTTTTAATGAATAAAGTTGTGTGGCCTTGATGTTAAAGCCTTTTTTTGATCTTTCCACAGATTTACTTCAGTGAAGTTTCGATTACCCTGCCTTACTTTCTGGTTAAGCTGATTCACAGACGAGCTAGTGCTCCTGTTCAGCTGACATTGCACATAATCAGGGGAAAACCCTCATAGTAAGAAAATAAGAGTGGAATATTTCACCTCAAAGATGTGATTGTTTCCTAAGCAACAAGAAAACACTAAGAGAGAGCAAGACGGTGAAGATATAGACACTTTTCAAACAGACAAGGTATAGGAGAACAAAAAAGTCAGAGAGAGTTAAGGGAATGACACTGTACCAGACCATTACGCAAATTTTTAATTACATTGAGATATGCAAGCAGAAATGCTGACATACAGCAAGATAACCCACAGTTGGGTGTACAGGAAGCCAATTCAATAGTCAGTGTTGTAAAAGCATAGACTTAAAGGGAATTTGTCATTAACTTGAGAGACCAGCTCCCATAACAACAACCTTTCAGAAATATAAATCATTATTGTCACATATTGTAACTTTTGGTGCAGCTGCCAGAAGAGATACTGAAAATGTGCAACTATTATTTCATTACTATTATTTGAAGACATTACTTCTTTTAAAAACACTTCAATTAATAGACAGCAGAACTGTCTTCAGACTTAGATAGTAACATGATGACAATCACAGCTCAGTTCAACCAACATTCCACAATAAGTGGCTCAGTGGAGTAAAAACCTTTTTGACTTTAGCAGAAGAGCTTTTCCAGGTTGTTACAAAACGAGCCCTGACTTGATCTTTGCCTAAAGAAAAGAAGGCTTACTCAGGACTTTAAAACTTCCCTACACTGTTACTCCACTGACTGTGTGATATTACTTTTACATTGACTGTGTGATATTACTTTTACACCCTCCCCCCTTTTTGCATTTAATGGTAGGTTCTTGTTAAAAGACCAATATAACCACCATCACAACAACCACCCTTCAAAGTCATTTTAACAGGATGTGAGCATTGTATGTCCAGCAATACTGGTAATCTTCTTTGCTGCAAGAAATTAAAAGTGACTTGGGGTTTTTTTCTCCAAATGGAAAAAAATGTTTTTTTTTTCTTTTTGTTAGCATTTCCTTGAGACATTAAATAAATTAAAAACAGGTATTACAATGTTCTTAACACTGTTTGAAAAATGTGACACATTTTTGGCGTGTTTGCTTGTTTCATCAGTTTACTGAATTTCTAATACACTAGGAGTGAGTGAAATATTCAACTACATCTACCCATTTTTTATGTCTGCAACATTACATCAATTGGGAACAATTTGCAATGTCTCATGTAGAGTTTCATATCAGACAGATGTTCACCTTGTAATTCAGTGTGAAATATTTTGCATATTTGGAAGCCTTGAGGATCATGATTAAAATTTCAAATTGTTTGTGAGTGTTTGATGACAGATCTGTCACATGGTCCGCAATGCTTGCATACACAGAGTTTCACACTTTGGTTCCCATTTAATGTTTCTTATATTTCATCCAAATTATTGGTCTTAGCACATAAATACATTAAATCCTCTCTCGCTCATGCTTCTGCTGATGGCTATCTTTTTTTATTGTTATACTGATATAATTATGATCATTCCTAAAATACAGGCACTGCATAGTTGCTACTGCAAAATTAGTTTTCAAAATAGCCTTTTAAAAAGAAACATACTATCCTCTGAGGTTTGTCCTTTATGTTGGGCGCTTTCACCTACGTAAGTAGTTTAGCCTCAGAAGAGAGAGGGCAGCGTCATGAGGCAAGATCCTCGTCTTTATTCAAACCCCAGGCATCTCAGCCTTTTTAGCATAATATACACCTTAGATCACTGATCCACCAGGAGAAACAGTATTTTCTAGTTCCTGATATTGTCATGTAGTTTGACGCACTTGGAAATGCAGCAATACATGACTCAGTATATGTTAAATAAATCACTAAGTTTTTTTTTTTAATAAAGAGAAACCAAACAGTTTCTTGATGAATACGCATATACATCCCATTTTGTCTAAGTCTCTTTGAGACATCAAGCACATTAAACATATTTCATTAGGTGGCCACAGTCAATAACCAACAACTTGAATGGCAAAGTGAATACTAAATAAGATCCATTGTAGATATTAGAAATGAGAGACAACAAGTCGCTATTATCATTCTAGTGACAAAGTTTTCAGACTTGATCTCTGCTTTTTTAACTAGCTAGAGGTCATATTTTACTCCCAGAATAAGAATGGTAAACAAAGTCACAATAAAGGCCACCTAACCTAATATTCCCTCTGTTCTTAAAATGTATTTTCTTCTGCTGACATTTGAATTTATTTTAGTGACACTTATAATGAAAATAACATTTATAAAATATTTTCATAGCAATATTTATTTGCATTTTATTTATATAAACACATAAAAAATAATAATAATTAATAATAATTTCTGAATTAAGAAAAAGCTTACTAAAAGAGATAAAGCTCTTAACCTGTAATTAACTATACATAAACATAATCCAGCACAATTGGATGGTTTATGGCTATGCAAAACTCTAGGATTTTATCTAAGAATATTAACAACTAGTTTATTACTCAAAGTATACTTGATGTAAATAAATAAATAGACATCTACATTAGAGACTCTGTTTACGGTGTAACAACAGGGTTGAACAACAATTGTCCCACTTTTAACTTGTTTTGTAAACATTAAGTGAACAGTGACAACATTAGCATGTGCTACATCGCAGAAATGTGACATTCAAACTGGTCCCTCTCTCAGCCGTGCTTGACTTACACCATATTAACCACACTGTTCCTGCTGCAGTCCCGCCAAAGTTACACGGCTTTCGCTTAAACTGTTCACAAACTATCTGTTGCATTTACAAGCTTAAACTGGATTCGCAGGTGAATTAAAGCACAAAGCAATAACCACAACTGGGCTAAGCTGCTAGCATGTCGGGCTAATGACAGCTGGTGTTGTGGACATTAGCTGAACGACCATGATAGAAGGGACGCGTGATATTTTAATAGCTCCATTCCTCAAAAAGACACACTTTGTCGGGTCGGTTCCTCTTTTGCGAACGAACAGTATCGAGAATGGGATATGCTGTGGCGTTAAATTAAGACAATAGTTGGCAGGCAAAGTGAATAACTTATGTTAACGTTACAGCATACTGTGACACAAGTTTATTACCAGATCATAACGCTGCTACAGTATGAAACACGCCGCCGAGCGAGGGAGATACACTGACCTGCGGGGCCTAGCGGCTGCTGCTGCCCGTCCTCTCCGAAGATCAGTCTGAAGTCCAGCTCCTCATTCCCGGGGCAGTTTGCAGTAGTCATCGGGTTTGACAGCTCGGGTTTTACCCCGCCACTTGACCGTCGACCGCTGGAGCAATTTATGCTCTCCTATAATGTTACAGCATTTACCGACTGCCACGACGCCGAACTTCAACTTTTGTTCATTTGGCCATACACGAACTCGTTTTTATTTCTGACGGTACCCCTCGTTTGACAAAATCCAAAATACAGCTCACGGGCAAAATTGTGGCTTCAACTTCAGAGAAAGTCGCCTGCCCCCTCTGTCTCTACTCTCACTATTTCTCTCTGCTTCCCTGCCTCTGTCAACAACAGAGACGTGCTTTAACTGCCACTGTTTAAAAAGCCGAGGAAATTATCTGCCCTCTTCCCGCTTTCTGTCTCTATCTTTTACGTTTCTGTCTCTCTCTCTCTCTTTCTCTCTCTCTCTCTCTATCTATCCGGAGCTCCTATCCCAACTTTTACTAACCCCGCGTGACAAGGCAGTTCCAGTGGTGACGTCAGCAGACACAACACAACACAGGGCGCGCGCGCACGCACACATTCGTGTATATACACACACGCACACACACACATCTCTTGGGCTATGGATTTAACAAACAGTTTTTATTCACGAGGTATCACATTTATGAGCCTAAATCAGTTTTGAATATTTTTTTTGGAGTTTTTACAAGTTTTGTGACATTTTGGTGACTGGAAGGTAAAATAATCTACATAGGAAACATTTTTCACCAAAAAATCGGTATTAGGATAGATAGATATTTAAAACATTTGATTTTATCTTGTGACAAGAATGTGCAACTATTTTATTTTGCATGTAACAAACCTCATGACCTTCCTACAAGTGTAGTAGGTCTTACAGCCACTTTGTTCTATTTAATTGACCCTCCAT
>JAPZDY010000001.1:8232713-8244370 GCA_029783645.1 Ctenochaetus hawaiiensis
TGTGTGTGTGTGTGTGAGAGAGAGAGAGAGAGAGAGAGAGAGCTTTTTATGCTTGCTTCTTAACTTTATTGTCACTGTTATTTGCTGTTGTAGAGTGGGTGAGTTATTACAGTTACCAAAGTTCACACCATCTCTTCTCTATGTTTGGGTTTGTTTGCTGTCTTAGCATATTTGGTGGTGTTACTAACTAAGCTAGGCTAGCTTACTATACTAGTTAAACAGGGTTGCTTTAAGGATACCACCCATGCTGTCACAAGCCTCTAACATGAGGAGATGCACATTCGCCTCCTTCTGCATGGTGAAACAGTTTGTGTGGGTAGTTTGGAAGAAAAGAAAATAGTTTCTGCATGAAACGGCCCACAACAAGGTTTGTGCACTAACTTGAGTTGACCAGGTTGTAATTTTTGGAAAGAGACATTGCAGATGTAGCAGTTATTTTGTACTTTAAGCACCACAAGTGGAACACCAGTGAGTTCCATTATATTTGGGAGGAGGCAGACATCCCGAAAATCAGTATCTCCAAAACTGGGCAGCTGAGCTGTTTAAGCTATGCAAAGCAACTGTTAGCTTGACAAGTGTTTTATAACACATTACACTGTGCTGTACAATTTAACATCACTGTACCGGAAGCCTCAGCATGCGTGCACAGTTTGGCACATACATGCTGCCCTCCCAGTGTTGCTGCCAAGATGGGCTTTCTGCAGCAGCTGCGTCTCTAAGCTTCTAACTGAAGATGTGTGTTGTGTTAACTTGGACAGAAACCTCAGATAAAGATGGGGGCAAACACAAAGGGATACATGTAAGTAAGATGGAATAAATACAGAGAGAAGTAACAGTGTTGGATGAGGAAAGAAAGTTACCCAGAAGGAAGATAAATAAGAAAGGAAGTAAAAAAATGTGAAGAGAAGGAGAATGAGGAGAAAGGAAAGGGTGATCATATAGTCAGGCAGAAAAAAAACAAAATATGGATAAAAAAGGAAGGAGATTTGAAGGGGAGGAAGAGGGTGTTGACAAGAGGGAAGCTCAAAAGTCAGTTTTGCTGCCCTCAGGCAATAGCACAAATAAATCATTTCTATATGTATGCGTTGAGGATATTCACGTGTGGACCATTAGGATGTACCTTTTGGTTTTAGGAGGAACAGGAAGGGAGGAGGCTTCAACAGAACAATAGAAGTATAATAAATTTCTGACAGGAAATTACACTTTTTGACATGCAGAGTGTGTGACATGAAATGCCCTCTGGTAAGTGTGCAAACTGTTTGTGTGTGTGTGCATGTGGATGTAAGAGTGTGTGTGTGCACTCCATATGTAAGACATGCTGTTTAGGGGTTGAGGGAGCAGGCGTGGTTGTTTCTGGACTCTGGCCTGCACTCATTTCATCACAGGAAAAAGCTATTGGGTCTCAAACGTGCTGAAAATGACTCTAATCAATGACAGATCGGGCTTTGAAAGACAAATACGGGTTTTATTGCCCAAACATCATGCATTCTGTCTGAGGCATATCAATTTTGTGGGTTTTTCCTTAATTGATTGCAAATTTCTATCCATTACATTACTCATTCATTACTTCTAGTTCATTTTTTTTTTCAACACAATAACAGCTTTTTTTCATTCAGATGAAGTTTTACCACATTTTAATGATGGGAGATTGCACAAGAAGAATGTTGCTGAGCACGCTGAGTTTTCTCTTCATGCAGCTGCAATGTCCTACAGCTTATATGCAGTTTACAGTGATTACAGTGGCCAATTTATCACTCAAAATTTTCAGTAATAGTTAGCCCTTCATTACAGACAGAGTTCCACAAAACCAGGCTTTTCATTTCTTGTAAGCAACTATTAATTTTTGCCGCAAATGACATCTGTAAGTGGTAGGCCTAGATTTTGCCAACTGGCTAGCTAATAAAGCTAACACTAGCTCCATTAATTGGTTTTAAAGGGTTTCCAGCTGACTTTTATTGTTTCCTCCTGACTCATTTTAATAGGTGAATCCTGTATAAGTGTTGCAAGATGCTCTATTTAGGCTGCATGCATGACCTACTGCTAAAAATTTGAGGTAAAAACAGCCTTTCCCAGCCTTGAAGGTGACATTCTCACATGTAAGATCACACTTTTGTTTTATTCCAGCATAATCATGATGAATGCTTATTTTACATATTTGCATTTGTGTTGTCAAACTGAATTTTTCAACCTTCAACACATAGAGACAAGGCACTCAGGATCAGGGCCGGCCTGTTTACCAAATATAAATCCATCATGGGTGACGTTGCCCAGATCAGATTAAGAGAGTGGGAGTTCGAGTAAAGGGAGTTCATCAGGACCTTTAATGTTTTACCAGCTTAAGCTTCTAAGAGCTGGTTGCTGCAGCAGGAATCAAGGTTAATGACAAAAATGGGCCAGAGTAGTGAAGCTGTGAACTGAAACAATGGGCTGAAAGAAGTTAAAACATGCCACTGAGGGAACAGCAGAGAAAGTATCTGAAGGTTTTGAACACCACATTTAACATTTTACATTTAATCCATTTGTAATATAGAAATAATTACTGTTGCAGCTTCACGATATCTTGATTTCACACTCAACATTTTTTCCTTTTCAGTATGAAACAGGGTTTCTGTGTCTGAACCACATACAACACAACAGGTTTTCCTACACTGGACAAAAACGTCATTTCCCATCAGGTTTTCTCAGAGTGTAAACAACTGATCATATGTTGGTTGTCATTCAATGACACAGCTTATCCGCTCTCACGATGTGTTTGGTTTGAGGGGATTGCACTCTGGTCATCGTGGGATGGCGTGTGGGCAGGGTGGGAACATCTGGATCTGAAATAAAGCTCAGACACTAACTGTCAAAAAGCCAACCACAATCTGCGTGCCAGCAAAACAGGGGTGGACATCCAGTATATCTGCTGGCCTGGGAATGTGAAAAACACACACACACAGAGGAAAGAAGGGCTGAGGGTTCACTATAGTTCACAAGTTTCCTTAATCGTATAGATTTAATAGAGGCAATAAGTTCATAGACATTCTATTAAAATATATACAAGGTCAACTTCTCAGCCTCACAAAACTCTCTCCTTTGGTTTACAGGCATCATGTGCATGACAAACAGCAGAAAGTATGCTGTCACTGGTTTCCCTCTCTCTGCTTCTTATGGGGGAGCACAGATACCCCATGAGGCAGTGCCCTCCACCCCTCTCATAACCCCACAATGCAATCCAGTGACTCAGCTTAGACGATATAACCTCAGTGAGATCAATCACAGACAATAGTGAGTCCATACACAACTAATGTTTCAGATGAGTCACTAAACCTTGAGTCCAAGTCAAAATCCTCAGTATTTAATTTAACATTGAAGTCCCAGAAGGCACCCAAAGAGGAGGTATTCTGTGCTAGAAACAGGATCTGTAAAAGAGCATAAAGAGCTTTTGCTACATTTAAGACAATAGTTGGACACTTGTTAACAATTTATGGGGAGTCTTGAACTTAAAAATGAAATACACTTTTTCTTGACAACAAGCTCCAACATCAGCATGGTAAAATGCTGGTCATAATCTAATGGTCACTCCTTCCTCGAGGGTTGATCTCCTGCAAGTTCATTTGAGTTTTCAGACTATTGGAACGACACAAATGGGGAAGTCAACAAAGGCTTAAAAGACTTAAGGTCTTATTGTCAATAGAAAACACCATAAGACTTTGCAGGACATGGGTGGGTCATACACACACACATCCAAACACTTGAGGCGAAGGAGGGCTGAGAAGTGGGAATTGGATAGTATCTGGTTTAAATCTGCAGTTTGGCAAGACTACGACTGCTTCTCTGACTTGTATATGGATTTCCCTATGTTTATCTCATCAGATAATTTTTATAAGCTCATAAAAATATGTGCACCAGTCCTCCCATGACCTGCAGTAGGTCAGCAGCAGTGATTTATTGTACAGAAACTCTTGTGCAGCGTTTTTACAATGTATATGTGTGTGTGTGTGTGTGTGTGTTTGTCTATGTGCATGCCTGTGAGTTTGTTGACAATTTGCAGGGTGGATCCTCTTTAGGATCACATATCTCTTCTCAGAGTTACAGTACACACAAAGCAACACGACAGTGAAGAATTTTAACCTACAGGACTCATATGTTGACTCAGATTTTATATAATTATTATGACACTCAGCTTTACTCTCTTTCATACCTGCCCCATGTTTGTATGATTGAATAATACAGAGCATTAATGAACCACCCCGGGGTCGCAGAGAGGAGGACAGGACGGATAAAGACCAGGACTCTTACGCAGGGTTCTTGCGTTTGAGCCTCATCTCTGGTTAAGTTTAGAAAACTAAGGCTCTTTGTTTAAGGTTACAGAAAGACTGCTGTTCAGACTGTCATGAAAATCATGTTTTACACGGACACTATGTCTAGATTTGGAAGTTGTTGTCACAAAAATATTGGACAGTTCATGTGCACACAAATCTTATTGATTAAATTTTGGGACAATTTTACCACCTTGCAGAAAACTGGACTGGTCTATGTGAAATATTTTTCTGTATGACCAAACAGTGTACACACACACACACACACACACACACATCTCCCTGTCCCTTCACACAGTCTATTTGCCAGTTTGTACATTAATCAGTCAGTTAAGTTTGCATCTGTTTTAGCACAAAAACTTTCAATAGCATCCAAAAGTTCTTGAAGGGAGCTCTGGTTTTACAGAGAACTGGGACTTCAGCCAGAAGAAAACGGTCATGATCCTGAAACACATTTATCATCTGCAGAAACTCCTAATTGCATGAACCCATTCTCCCCTATCAAAGTCACATTGCTTCTTTCATCCTCATCTTGTTTTGTTTTCCTCACTTTCTTTTCGTTCTGACATATTTTTTTTGACCCATAATGATTAATTAAAAAAGCCACTATGATCCATCAAGATTTTTACTCCCTTATCCTTCAGTCATTGGGGGCCTCTTGCTTTTCATCTTGCTGTAAGTAATGTTCTTCTCTGTGTGTATTGTATTGTAGACAACCTCCCACATCACTTGTCAGGGTCAGAGATGGGACACACTCCCCTCAAAGTAATGTTGTAGGACAAGGACAGACAGTCTCTCTACTCCCTTTGGCCCTGTGCTACAGTAAAGACAAACAAAGAGCTGTTTGCTTTTTAGGTTTTAAAAAATCTCTATCCTAAAAGCCACATGTGTTGTTACCTTGCCAAAGCAGAAACATTTGTTACAGTCAAAAAAATCTTCATGAAAATATGGCATAACCTGCTAAACTGCACTTTGTTGAGAGGAGGATTCTTATTTGCTGTGAATTGTGCGGTCACATTATATCGGTATTGACAGTCACCATATTTAAATATTTAACATTGATATCATGTCAATAATACACATGATATTGTGTAAACATTCCAATAGCTTTTTTCCATTTCCATCAGTTCTCATTTTGTTATAGTAGGTGATGGTTTGTGATATGGTTAACTAGTTGCCACCTGCCGTAAAAGAGAAAAAAATAAACAAGTGTAATGCTTGGTTGTGTAAGCTTGTGTACAGTCACATACAACAAAAAAGAAACAAAACAACAAAGCTACAGTTGTATAGACAGGTAGCATAAAAATGTGTAGTATAGTGAACTCTTTAGGCCATCATAATCATGTTGTAAAAATCTGATATTGTGAAAACCCTAAGTTTGAACTCAGTGGAAGCAATTTCAACAAAGCACTTCTGTGAATTAACTTATGCAGGTAGCATGCTAACTACTGTCGCTATTTAGCAATTCGTTTTCTCACCTTGTCTTTAATGAGACAGTATCATATTAATTATCATCATTAATCATCATCATCATCATTAAGTATCATAAAAATACTCTGAGCCACTATAGCGAGTGAAATGAGAGAGAGATTTATTTATTTATTTATTTTTGACAATACAGAATGGATTGAGTGTGAACTGACATTATTGTAATGCAGGAATGTTTTTGGTCTGATTCACTGCTGAAAGCTAAATTGTTAGCTGCAGCTATGATCTAAATTATAATCCCTGGTCAGAGGAGGAAAAATACTTTTTTTTAGATTTCTGAGTTTATTATCCCTTTAACCTTGCACACAGTGTTTTGTTAGAGTACTTCTCAGTGTAACAGTCTGAATCGGTGCTAACATTGCAGCATCATGACCAGCTAATTGATGTGCGTGCTGAAGTTAAACAGGGATGCATCACTTCACATCACAGAATTAGTTACGTAGGAGACTAAAAAATTGATCTGAACAGAACAAAACTAGTTTAATATGCAAAGTAACTCACAATTGTCACCTATAATACACACATTTTGTTTCCTGTCTGCTGTTTGAGCCAATGTGAATCATTTTATTGATTGGAATAAGTTCTGGATGAGTTCTGTAACATGTAGCTATGAGACAAACAATTTTTTCAAAAACAACAACTATATTCTGTGGAAAATTAAAGTACAACAAAGACGAACTCCAGAGACTAATTAAGCAATGGTGTAAGAATAAATCTCACATTAACACAGAGCAGAGCAGCATCTGAGTCTGCTTCACGTAGCTTATTATTTTAATCATTAGTATCCATTCACATGATGAGTAACAAGGGTTAGGATCTTGTTCAGGTTGTGAGGTATTGATGTTTAAATTCTGCTGTCCCCTACACTGTTTTTTTTTATATCATGAACTGGGAGCCAGAAAGATAATGGGAGTCCTTCCAGATGTTGGTCTCTCCACAGTTGGTGGTCCTCCTCTTACACTGGCTGCAGCGCCTGTACTGTCCAAGCTTATCTACCAGGAGCTGACCAGCAGACCTGACCACAGGGAGACCAAGAGATTAATGACCAGAAAAACATGTCACCCTGCATGAGCAATGTAGGCTATGATCTAACATCTACGACAGAGAGGAAAAAAATGAAGTACATAACATTCAGCTGAGTGATGAAGCAGCTCTGACCTTCAAACTACAATATTTTATAATTAAATTAAAGCAAGATTCATCTTCCAAAATCAGGGGAGCATTTAATTAAAGTTTGAACAGAGTGTACATTGTTTCATAGCCTTTAAAAGACATTTTGGCAATCTTCTCATTTTTAAATGTCAGAATTTAGTTGTGGTGACTTAAATATCATGCCTGACACTTAAAGCTAAAATTAGGAACAAACAATGCAAGAACTTCAATGCCAGTGCCAAATTTGGTGTGTTTATAATTGTGTAAACAAAGGTAAACATGAGGACAGGTGCTGATGGAAGCTGGATAATCCTTCATCCGCACACCTCAGGAAACGTCTCTCCTCTTCCTCTCGTTGGTGTTTGAGTCTCACGCTGTGACTCCACTCATCCTCCAGTGACTTAATAATCTCCCTCTTCTTCTCAAAGCGGTTAATGCGGTCCGATATGAACCTAGAAAGGAAACATGCAAAGGGGGGACAAACTACTGTGATATTTCCATCTTTATTGTTATCCATTTCTTTAATTTGGCTCAGTCTTACTCACTTCATTTTGCTGTTTTTGAGAATTTCTCTCTCCTTCTCCAGCTGTTCTTGCCGATTTTGCAGTTCCTCTTTTTTCCTCTGGGTAGCAGCAGTGAAATTTAACTGGAAAAGCTGCCAGCATACAACACAACACCAAATCAACTTTAATATGTAGTTGAACAGCAAAATACAGAGACTTACTGAAACAAGTTTTAAAACTATTTCTGAGCCTGCAAATACACTTAAAAGTAAATAAGCTCAAATACTGAACCTCTGCCATGTGTACTTTTTAGCTGACTGCAGTCCTTTGACAGCTTTAGTTATTTTTTTGCAAGTCAAAATTTATATACAAAGCATTGAGTTAGCAGAAAATACAATTTTACTGAATGTGAAGTAGTTATAAGTGACTAAAACTTAACCAGCTGCAACATGAAACTACCACTCAATGCATCAGTGATATAATTCCAATAATAAAACATTAAAAAAATGTGTAATTTTCATGTTTCTACTTTTGCTACTCTTTTTTTTCAGCATTTTGCTGATAATAGTTATCTAGTTTGAATTAAGTGAAATTTTGAATGCAGGACTTTTAATTGTTACAAAGTTTTTGTTCACTCTTGTATTGTTAATTTTATTCAGGTGAAGGATGGGAGTACCTTTTTTACCACAAAAACAATGTGGGGACTTTTTTATAAAATGAATATGATTATTTCTGTTGTCTGCATGAGACCGAAACTGACATAATGGGTTAAAAGCAGCTGTAGGAAACAGAGGTGACCTTCTGAGCCCTCTCTCTGCCCTCTGCATTGCTGGCTGCTGTTTCGCAGCGGTTGAACCTGCAGCTTTCAGGCTGGCACCCTGGAGGCTCTGTGCACTTCTTATCCTCCACCTAAAAGATAATACAGATTCATTTTAAGGCATAAGATGTGCTCTGACAGGAGGTATCTTTTCGCCACATAAGATATGTAAGCCCTCTGTGTTTAAAAAAATACTTCAACAATTTAGCATTGCACTCTTATAACACTGAGGAAAATAAAAAAATGGGCTGTTAATAAATAAAAATAAATGCAGCAGAACCTGAAATACTGATATATTTTAACCCATGCATTTTTCTTTCATGCCAAATCCTGCGTTCAGTGGGTGATTTGATGCTCTCTCATAATGCAAAAAAACAGAAAAACAAACAAAGTATCCAGATCCTGTTTAACATTTTTAAGGCAGTATTTCATATCAGTATTTCAGAAAGTTAATGCCTTTCTGCTGCTTTCCTTTGACCAGCAAACTTCCACAACCTGAGAACAGCACATTTGTTCAACCATAAATATTCATAATTTAAATGCATTTTTAAAAGCTATTAACACGTAATTTGTTATGTTAATCAGAGAGGAGTTTTTTTTGCCAGGTATTGTTCTTAATTACCTTAAAACATGAATTAAACATGTTGACAATGAAGAGCATTTATAACATTTATATAGCAGCATTTATATAATGCACACTCATTTTGTAACACCATTGTTTGATTATTCATCAATAAGTGCAACCAATCAAACCAAAAAGGTGAGTTGGTTGTGTCTTGGGTTACTTTTCATGTTGACTTTACCATTTCTAATAGTTTTTCCAAGCAATAAATCTATAATGAACACTGTTAGACAAAAGTAACTTTAGTCTTGTTTCTCCCCATGGTGTCACTTGTAATCATTGCTTGTGTTGCTTTGCTTGCGTTTGTGCCAATATAAACAAAAATATTTTTGCACCTTTTACAGCATGTCAAGTCTGACAGTCAGTTTTGTGAAATATTTTCTTGCCTGAGTGTCCAGGGCTCTCTTGTAATGCTTAGTTCTCTCATGTTTCTGCTGGAGTTGCTGAGCCTTCTCCAAAGCTATCCTAAAACACACACATGCACACCACAGGACACATTAATTATTACCACAGGTGATTATTTATAATGGCTGAGCAGCTCATCTGTTACAGACTCACTCCTGGGTCAGCTGGGCCTGGTCTAGACGCTCCTGGAGAAGTTGGTCCTGCTGATCTCGAGCCTCGTGTCGCCGCTGACTCTCTATCTGGCTTTGGAGCTCATTCATGTAACGATGCTGCTGAATCCTCCGGACAGGAGTGAGGGGCCGAGTCGGGAAGATGAATGAAGTCTAAACACAAGCAGCACAGAGAAGAGGCTGGATTACAAGAAGTGACTGATACACTAGAAAGATGCAATGAGTGCTGAAGTTTGTTAGTATGACTCAAATTTTATGTTTTATAAAGAAAACTATTTATTTAGCTGTACTGTAAACTGTTCTGTTTATTTTTTACAAACCTGTTGCTCAAGAAGTGTTAGCTGCAAGGACTGAAATCTTATGGATTACAGTGTTAACGGGAAGATTTGCTGTGTTTTATAAATTTGTTCCAAAAAAAAAGTTGATAGCAAATATAATCAACTGATCAATAAATTCCTATGTGTGTGGTTTATTGACTGTAAAAGCTCAGTTCTCCTGTTAAACAATCTGTTCCTCCTCTGACGCTAGTGATGTAAGAGTTGTTAGTGTAAAAGAAGAACTAGAGGCTATCGCAGCATTTGCTTTGCCTATTGGGTGACAAAAACTCCAGTGCAATGCATCCTGGTACATGTAGGTACTGCTGCCACAGCTCTGCAAACAGGAGATCTCTGCTCTCTCGGTCTGAACTACATGCACTAAAACATTCATTTCTTACTGATCAGCACTGATTGGAAATCTACCTTAAATGTGGCATATTTTCCTTTAACATCCTAGTTCAACTCACAGGTAAGGTGGGACGGTAAGTCTCCTCTTTCTTCTCTGACATTTGCTGGTTAAACGAAGCAACCTGCCTTGCACGCTCACGTTGCTCATTCACCCTTGCCTGCCAGATGAAAGCACAAAAACACAAGCCTTTTGACTGTCATGTCAACTGAAAAATAGAGCAAAAGATAACACACTCACAAGAACCAAAATTAATTTTCAAAGCAGTTTGTTTAGCCCCCCCAAATAATTGTAAGGAGAATTTTGGTTTCTTTTAAATGTTGTTTTACTGATCCGTGATATAATGTTGGCAAAAACATGTGAGAACATTCCATTTTATGTTCACTTCTTTCCCAGTGCTGTAAAGAGGCTAAACTTGCTTGCTCAGCTCTCTGGCGCCACCCAGTCTAGAACAACCCTTACTTTTCATAACAGTTGAGATAATTTCTCTTTCCCTTTCTAATTTGTATGAATAGTTTTTATTGCACCTTTTGCTTTGTCTCAACAAGGCGGTTTGACTGTTATCTCACTTCTGCACTGGTCATATAGAATAGTTTCTACATACTCAGTTTTTGGGTTGGGTTGTTTTCTGATCCCATTTTCTTTCTTGACTCGAAACCATAAAGAAAAAGTTCCCCAAACACTTGCAAATCCCCTTTGTTAGTCTGCACACTTGTGATAAGTTAGGGTAACCCCTGACTTGTCATCTAGCGCCACCATCAGGTCACATATGTGATCCAGTGGTCTTTTATCCAATACTTCAGTGTAGGACCAAATACATACAAAGCTAAATACATTCTCATCGGCCTCATCTGGACTTTGTATTAATTACCAAATGTTAGCATGCTATCATGCGAAACTAGGATGTCAGCCTAAATTCTAGCATTAGCATTTTAGATTTGTCTCTTTTAGGATGTTACCAGGCCGGTATTAGCATGTAGCTCAACAAGACTACACTTACAAAAGGCGTTGTGAGGGGTGGATATACACTCCTACTGTGTGTTAAGACAGAAAAGAGACAACTATATTTTCCCCAAAGATGTTGGGGGCAAAGGGCTCAGACATGAGCTTGTTTATTAAATCCATAATTAGTCTTGTCATCATAAAAAACACAAGCATGCACACAAACGCAAGCACACACCTGTTGTTCGTCCATGTATTGCTTGTCTCTCTGTTGCTCCTTAAGCAGTAAGATTTTCTCCTGAGCTTTCTCCTCTGCCTGCTGCTGCTCCCTTAGATAGACCGGGACATTTTTTTGGGCCCGCTGCATACACAGGTAGCACAGCTCCTGTAAAGGATAAGTCATTTAAATATACTTGTATAATTGTTTTGCACTGCCATCAAATATAAAAATAATTTGTGGAGAATGCATTTTTGTAGTGCTTGCTTATGGGGGAATTGTTGGTTATTTGTAAATTATACAATGTGGTCCAGACC
>JAPZDY010000001.1:8248233-8299090 GCA_029783645.1 Ctenochaetus hawaiiensis
CCCCCCCCCCCCCCCCCCCCCCCCCCCCCCCCCCCCCCCCCCCCCCCCCCCCCCCCCCCCCCCCCCCCCCCCCGGCTAAAAATATATACTTAAATCAGGTCAGGGCAGTTGTTTTTGATGTATTTTATTCAGGGGATGCCCCTTCATGGCAGACAGATAGACATAGGTAGACCACACAAAAATTCTAGGTATCCAGGGATTTCCCAAAAACCCACTCAGGTGCAACACTGATCTGAACCAGAGGAAATAGACTATTATTATGTGAAAGTGGAGAAGAAGAACCAGTAAATGTGCCAAATCATTGCTAACCTGTATTTAACACCCCCCCAGAATCAAGATCACCAGCACTGTATCCATATCACAACTGTATGATTCTGGGTTTCAAACAGTCATCAACTAAACTAAAACACATTATCAGTCTGTCCATTTGACAGATTCAGTGAAGCAGACAAATGTATTATTGAGTGAGAATAACCAGAAATACTGGCACAACTCTCAAGCAAACATTAAACAAAACATAAAAATCAAAACAAGACTGCCCATGAAGTGGCAAAGCTGGTGAAACAGAGGGTTGTACATAAATGATCACAAACTAAAGGAAACAAAACAAGCCATCTGTATGTCCAGTTTATGCCCCTCCCCCTCCCCAACCCCCATGCACGCATGTTGACATAACTCTCAAACACACAATCTCATTTGTGGTTTTAAAAAATAAAACATTATCAGGCTTCTATGTACATTTTTATACAAATATTAGACAAGCAACTCTAGTAGCTTGTTCAGGACCACACTAAAGCAGTTTCAGATTGGAACAAGCATGTCATAAAAAGGCCACGAGGGCTATAAGATGCCAAATTCTCTCCTTAACCAGAAAAAAAGCAACTGTGGGGAATTTTACCCCGTCAAAACAATATTCTTGCTAATTTTTATATCCCATCTCTCCACTTGTCACCTCTCATCACAGGGGTCCGACACTCTAGCAGCTCCCCTCTCAAGTTAACAGCTGTTCGTAGTGGTTAAAAAAGTTAACGTGAGTTCAGTCACAGAGTATCATAGAAGGCTTAAAGTACTCTTCATCTCATGTCCACAAAGCTAAGAAGTTGACTAGGCTACAGAGGAATAATTTGAGCCTTCGCAGACATCTCTCTCTGACATGCATTGAAACTATAAAGATTATCCATTAGTGACAAAAAATGTGGTTATCATTTACAATTTGTCTGCCTGGGCTTTTATCTTCCTCTCCCAAAGTTTTTGGTTATCAGAGAAGCCCTGCTTGCCCTTGTTGAAGGAATTGGGTCCTGCAGATGTTGGTGTCTCCCTGAAAAGATCACAATTAGTCACTTTTAACTCTAATCAAAACTTACTGAATGGTTTGGTCAGCTAAATAACCAAATGTATGATAATTAAATTAGCAAATAATTTTATAATTTTCAAAAGCTGGTTGATTTTACAACAGCAGAAGCTGGGTAAACAATTACAGTTGATCATGTCTCTGGATGTTTATACCTGCCAATGTTCTTCATCCTCATCTTTGCCTCTGGAGGCATCTCCTCTGGTTCACTCTGCATGGCAAGAGAAGTTAAGGTCAGCCTCTGCACATCTGCTGTTTATTGACTTTTGTGTACATGCTCACTTACATCATCATCCTCATTAAAAACAGACGCCAGTCCTGGCTTTTTTTGAGGGAGTGATGGAACAGGCTCCTTGGGTTTCTAGAACAGGGTGGCAACACAAAATTTTGGAGGCAAAATAAGAGCACTTGCTTTTTATAATGCATGAGAAATCACTGGCCACATCAAAAAAGGTTTTACTATAAAGTATTTGGCACCTTAATTTGAGAAATTAGTCACATGTTAAATGGATTAATTTGATCTATCAATTCATCATAAACACTTATAGTAGCCACATATATGTGCCCTGACTTCTACACTGTGATTCAACTGTCTGAGAAGATCTTCCACAATCTATGATGAAAGTTATAGCATGATATTACAATACAAATACTACATCAAATACAAAAAAATGAAGTCTCTGCAAGCGGTTAATACACATAACCACACACTCACTGTTGCTCCAAGTTTGATAGATATGGGATTAGACTTCTTCCCCATCTGACTGCTCATGCTAAAGCCTATCTTGGAGACTTTACGGGGTGCTGATGGGTCTGGTGAGGATTCGTCCTCATCTCCAGAGAGATGCTGGGATGTGCGTTTGACAGCTGTCCCTTCTCGTCCCACAATGCTACAAGAGACAGGCTTAGTTTTCACTCTGCCCTCCTCCTCCTGCGGCCCTGCTTGAGGCAAGACAACTCACCAAGGTGAACAACAGTTTCCTGTAAACTGAAGAATAATAAAAGCTATCTGTATCACTGTTACCTGCGTGCCAACGCACCAAAGGTTCACTCTGCTATTTAATGTAAGCGTTGACTTTTTGTTTTAGAACTCACCTGCTTTCTACAGTATCGGGGTATAAGTTAACTTATGAGTAGTGTATGACAAAAGATGATGATAATCATTTTATATGCTATTCGTATATTAAACAGGATCAAATGGCTGGGGGTAGCTACCTGCACATTAGCCAGACTGACGTCAGGCTAACAAGTTAATAAAAAAAAATATCTGTTGCAAAATGCCTTTGTTTGAATACCATACTAATGTTATACATGACTTTACTGAGCCCAGTAGTTACAGTCAGTCCGATTTTCATGGAAAAAGTTAATAATATAACGTTAAGGTGTTCAACTCTTAACTCTTTCACTATTAGCATTAGCTCGCCAATCATACATGGCTAACCGTTAGCTAAGTAAAATTTTGAGAGCGTTTTAGTCGGTGCCAGTTTAAACGGATAGACTGCGGACAACGCTAATGTTAACGCTAACTATCACTTTTTTTCAATTATACTAGGGAATTTCAATCAGCGCAAATATCACCTCCATCATCGGTGCTAGCCCTTCTGCTGTGCTCGTAATCCGCCATCATTTCTCCTCTCAAACCTACAAGCTCTTCATTTTCTCCTAGTTTTTGTGGCAGTTTTTGAGTGTGTATCGCCACCTACTGGTCAGGAGTTGGAGCAATAGATTTTTCAGGTGTAAAATATCACTGTGTTCCAGTTATTCTTAAATAATTAATTAGAAATAAAGTACTTTCCATGATGTTTTTCCTGGTAGATTCCCTCTTATAATATTGGTTGTTGTTTTTTTTTTTCATTTTACGCGTAACTTGAGATTTTTTGGGGGGGTTAACACTCTGAAACAGAAGGTGGCGGTAATGGGCTTTATACGCTGGTTGCCAAGCGCCATTAAAACTTAAGGGAAGAAGAAGGACAAGAAGCAGAAGAAGAGGAAGGGATGTGGCATTAAACTAGCTGACTAGGTAAACAGAAACCTAGCTTTTAGAATAAAGACGTAAGGATACTAATTTTTAATTCTGTATGTTATATTTTGTTTTCCATTGTGTCAGGGATTAGATTAAAATTACACAGGACATAGTAATAACGCTTAAATTGGACGTTAATGTCGCAGTTTTACTGTTGTAGTCGGAAGTTGCTATGTTTGATGTTAGTGATGTACTGTTCAAGCTAAGGTAACAGTTAATGTTGATTTTCTGACACTTACTTGCTCTTGTAACATATGTTTTGTACAGTGAATCGATAATTTATCTCGCTTATCTACTGTTTCTCTTCATTAATGAAAGTTTTCAGCCAGTATGTAACATTGTATTACTACCCATATTTGTCTGTGTCTCTCTCAATTAACTTTTTTTTGCCTATTTCCCCCAGGGCCTTTTAAGCTGGGTGTTGAACAATGTAGTTACGAGTCGAGATGGGACAAACCTTGTGCATATGCTCCCGCGGCTCCATCACCATTGATAACAAAAAATATTACTTTGTCCAGAAACTAGACGAAGGGTAAGATTACAAGTAAAAGTTGTTTGTTACAAACATAACTTAACTCCACCTTTAAGAGTGATACTTTATTTTTTTAATTTATATAGAGACCATAAACATTAATGAACTGATTCTACAACTGTTGTCTGTGGAACCTGATATAACTTGTCGCCTGTATGTCCATTTTGCAAAAACTTAAAAAAAAAAAAAAAAAATACAAAACCGAGCCCCACTGTTGCTTGGATGACATCTGCCTTAATTAGAGTGAACTTAGGCAGTGTAGGTTATGTTGAGTCAATCCTACTTACATTGTTCTGCTCTAGGAAATACAAATACACTCTTTATCCTTCTATGAGGAACATATCTAAAAAGTGCACTGTTCCACTAAAAAAATATTTAGCCTGTATAAAAATACTAACTGTATATTTATGAATCCCTTTTTATTAGATTGACATATGGAGTCATGGGTTCTGATGGGGTTTGTTATAAATAGAAGTATGAAATTATAGAATATCACCATTCCTCCTTGGTGTAATTCCACTCCACAAACTCTAATTTCTCTGTTTCTTTTCCTCAGGGGGTTTAGTTATGTTGATCTAGTAGAGGGAGTAAAAGATGGGCGCTTCTATGCCCTTAAGAGGATCCTGTGCCATGACCGTGAAGGCCGTCAGGAGGCTCAGACAGAGGTGGAGATGCATCAGCTTTTTAATCACCCCAACATCTTGAGTCTGGTTGCACACTCATTTGTTGATCGTGGAGGCAAGACTGAAGCCTGGTTACTTCTGCCCTATATTAGTGTAAGTTGATGCAGCTGTTTATATGTTCAAAATAACTCTAAGGGAAGTGAACTGATATCTTGATATCTGTTGTTGTTGGTTGTGAACAGAAAGGTAGTCTCTGGTCTGTTCTGGAGAAGCTAAGAGACAAAGGGAGCTCAATGCCTGAAAAACAGATTTTGCAAATCTTGCGTGGGATCTGCTCTGGACTCAAGGCTATTCATGAAAAAGGCTATGCGCACAGGTAATCTGTCTACACTTACACACACATATACAATAAACATGTGCACAGGACACACAGGACCGGTGTAAAGACTCCTGTGCTGAGTTGCACTTGGACACCAGTTTCTGTCTGGAGAGCTTTGGGGTCACAGACTATGCCTTACACTGTGAATTTGAAAAAGCAGAACCACTTGAGTATCTTATCAAAGTAAAAGTCATTATTTGGCAAGAAGCAGCTATAATTTCCCTGGGTTTATTGCAAAATATTACATTAGCATTGGAATTACAAGCTTGCTTAGCTTTGCTGTCACTGTACTGTTTTGTACACTTAAATCAGACTGTCAGTTGTGTTGAAATGAGAATAGGGTAAGTACATTTTTCATAAGCAGTTGACACTGGTGCAGTTACATCATGCAAGCCAGCACCAGCATCTCTACTGGCTGGCATAGGTCTTACCTTCTGAAGGTGTTCAAAACAGATGTGTCTGATGTTTTTAATAGATTCTTTACTGGCACCTAGTCTCTCTAATAAGGACAAACATATTCGTGAACACATCTGAACACATGTTTGCTATGATTTCACAGAGACCTGAAGCCCACAAATGTGCTTCTGGATGAGGATGACAGGCCGGTTCTAATGGACCTGGGCTCTATGAACCGTGCCAGGATTGAGGTAAAGTCACAGGGTCAATGAAGAGTTTCAGAGAATTTACTGGTCACTTTATAAGCAGTGATACTTTATTAGTCAAACAGCAATGCCCAAATTAGTTTGATTGAAGCGTAAGTTAACCAGATCCCAATGTGCAGTGCAGTCATCACCTAAATTTATTTAGTTTATTAATATTAAAGAGTAATTTTAAGCATTTATGTTATACCCCTTTCACACTGGACAAAAATTATTTCTTCAGTGCCTCCAACTGTCTTTGTTGTTTTGGCCGCCTTTAATTTAGGTTCGTTAAACAACTTTTTATGATCTTCTTAACTGGTACAGCTGCAAGTTTGTCTTGAGTACTCTTGTGGTGTTGGAGTGTCCATGACTGATCAAAGCTCTTGTGACACTGATATTGGACATTCAGCTCTCTGTTGTTTTGGTCTTATGCTTGTCATAACTCACATAATTGAAAGAGTGATGTGCAACATACCGGCAGATGGCTAATTACTTTCACATATATGAACTAAATTGTTCTCACCCTATGATGATTGAATAAAACTGAGTTGTTTTCAGGTTAGAGGAACCAGAGAAGCCATGACCCTACAGGACTGGGCAGCCCAGCGGTGTACAATTTCCTACAGGGCTCCCGAACTCTTCAATGTTGAGAGCCATTGCATTATAGATGAGCGTACTGATATCTGGGTAAAGCCATTCAGTCTTCATCACTAAAGGCTTGTGTATTTTGTGCTCTTTGTTTTCTAAGTCTGAGATCCTTCGCTGACTACTTCTTTTGCTCTTGTTTTGATGCTTTTCCATACTCATCCAGTCACTTGGCTGTGTGCTTTACTGCATGATGATGTTGGAGGGGCCTTATGACATGGTGTTTCAGAGGGGGGACAGTGTTGCTCTGGCCGTCCAGAATCCAGTGGCCATCCCACAGTCTTGCAGGTCAGTCTTCAGATAGCAACTTAACCCTATAAAGTAAGTTAATCATAGGTTCAACTTAAAGAAAGCTTCCCTTTCATGTATCAGTTAATGTTACTTCCTTTGATAGTGGTAGAAAAATCCTCATGATTTTTTTCTATTGAAGTGTTATGGTCCCAAAGTAAGCAGGTGTAACTGACTTTAAGGACATATTGCATATTAGCATCTACCAAACTCCATACATATGTAAAATAAAGATGTGTAATTATTGAATGCAACTTTCTGTACATAAATTTTAACTTGAAGAGTTCAAAAAGCTCTGTCGACATTGGTGCATTTTGGCTTGTGACCTTCATGATGAGCGTGTTTATGTTGCTGGAGCTTTTTGACCTCTTTAAGACTCTCTCTTTATCCCCGATGCATCACGGTAGTTGTTAAAGTTGTACCAGAATATCCCACCCTCCTTCATAAATTATAACTTTAAACCACACATGCTTGTGCTTAAGTTTAAAAGTCATTTACGAAGACTTTTTACGACTAAACACAAATCAGACTTAAAGTTGTTCTAATTTAGTGCCTACTTGTCTTGTGTCCAGTTACTCACAGGGCCTGCAGATGCTCTTGAGCTCCATAATGGTTTCAAATCCCCAGGAACGACCAAACATCAACTGGGTTCTTGACCAGGTACAGGACTTGCAGAGTCGCAGCCCCAACACCCAAACAAACATGGTCTGATCTTGCCCAGTGCACTGGATGTGGGACACGTTTGCACACATAAATGAAAATCTCTTATTTTGAGCTTGAAAATGTGTCTTCTATTTATTGACTTTAGTGACTTTAGTGTAAAAAGCTTAGGTACAGACTTTCACACACCTGGGGGAGCTAGGCAGCAATATGAGCTTTTAGTGTGAATGATCTGATCCAGCCTGCATATGACAGTGGACTCTTGTAAACTTATTGACAGGAATCTGAAAGGCCTTAACTTCGATTTGATGCTGCAGTATGATGCTATCACACGGTTTAAAGGGGGTTGCCTCTTATGATGAAATGGCTTAAGGGATAGTTCAATTTTGAGAAAATATGCTTATTCGTTCTCTTAAAGTATTGCAGTCTATGTGAAGCTGTAGCCAGCTGCTTGTTAGCATGGTTTAGGATGAAGACTGGAAAGTGGAGAAAACGACTTAGTTCAAAAGTGTCAAAAATTCAAAGCATTACTAAAGCTCACCTTTGTTATGTTCCATCCTGTTTGTTTAATCTGTACAAAAAGCAAAATTTAACAACAAGTGATTTTTCTGAGGCGATTTGTGAGTGTCTTAGTCTTTTAAATGTTATTTTTTGAATGGATTTAATAAAGATGATATAACTTGTTAGTTACCGAGCGTTTGATCTGTTGACTGATGCTACTTGTTATCTTTTGACGGAGCAATTTGAAGTCTTCATGCTAACAAGCTGCTGGTTTAATTTCTTTTTTTTTTTTTGTCTTAAAATTGTAGATTGCATTTTAAATAGGAAAAGGGATAAATATAAAAGCTTTGCCAAACTTTCCAGTGGTTGAAAGCTACATGAGTTAAATACATATCAGATTACATTCCCTGCCATGAAGGAATATGGTCAAATTCCCTTTATTTTTTATCTTTATTCCTGAGTTTTTCGTGTGTGTATTTTTTTGTGATCACATTTGTGTGCAGTAATAACCACTTCACCTTCAGCTTTTCTCCACACCTTCACCTTCACTCACCTTCACTCTCTACTAGAGAAAAGTTAAGAGCTTCTCACCTGCAATGCTGCATTTCAACACAGAGAGGTGCTCTACCATCGTAGTTCTCTGCTCCACATGCTGTGGTGATAGATTACGTTTCTTTCTGTACAGTTGATAATATGTGAAGGAGCTCTTTGTAAAACAGCAAAGAGTATCTGATAACACACACACACAAAATCTTCAAACAGAAGGGGCCAGGTGTTACTTTACATTTTTTTCTTAACTGTAAATCAAAGACATTGTTCTTTATCTGTTATAATGTAACCCTATTTTTGTCTTATTTTTCTCTGTGTTGTGCTTTTAAACAGTATTTTCCATTTCAGCCTTGCTTGTGTTAAATTCTGTTTCCTGTCATGTGTGATTGTGATGCGCACTTTTGTTCTCTCAGGGCTCACCTACGTCTCAAAGGGTCTGATTGTCTTCAACAATAGACCTAAACGGTACTTTCATGACTATGATTTGATAAAATCATGCTTCAGGCATTTAAGTAAAGATGAACTCTTTGGTGAGTCTGTATTGCAATGACTTTGACCTGTATTAGAACTCAAAAATTTCATGACAATTATACATTTAGTTGTTGGAACGGTAATTGACATACTGTTAAATTATATTCTCCTTTTTTTTCTTTGCTTTAAACTTTGTAAAATGATGATGAATATTTATGTGATTTAATGTAGAATTAATCCTGGTATAATGCTGCTGGTAAACTAAGGAACCTTTAAAGTGTATTATTGAAGTTCACCGATAATAATGACAAGTGTGTTATTTGATTGTGGAAAATTCTGTTAAAACTCTGTTTCATCTCTTATTCACTGCACAGTAAAGGATAAGTAATTATTAAGTATGTAGCACTCTGTAAACAGTTTTTAATATAATTGTGAAATAAATTGGCATCATACATTTAAAAAAAAAAGGTTGGTGAGTGCTCAAATACTGTACAACCTGTACTACTTAGCAAGATGATAAACACCACAGTTAAAGGTATTTGGACACTACTTATTAGTTGATATATGGTTAAGCTACATGAAATCAAGCAATCATAAAAACTCTGACAAACAACAAACAAAGAGTTCAGTGACTTTAACATGCCACTGTCGCAAAATGCTCTCTTTACAACATGCTAGTTAATCAAATTTCTGCCCTGTTATCAGTGATAGAGGAGATATTAAGATCCTTTTATTTGGGTAACTGTAAATATTGAAAAGGGGTTAGGGTTGGTTTATGAGTAACATTAGCAAAATGTATTTAAAGTATAAAGAGTTATAGTACTCATTGTCCAGAAAAATGGCCTCTCAGTGTTGTGTTTAAGTGTGTTCAGTATTATTGGATTAATACTGACGTTTTCATGCGAAAGGAGCACTTCACAAAAATCCCATCAAAGGCTACAAAGATCACAAATGATACGTCTGTCAGAGTTGCAGATTCCATCAACGAGTGAAATTCAACCCTGAACTACAAAATCTCTCAAATAAATGTCGTGGAGTCAAAAGTACAACCCTTTTTCTCTTCAGTGAGGTGAAAAATGTAGTTCACAAAATGGACACACTCAAGTAAACTACAAGTAGTTCTTACTCAGATTTGTATTTAAATGTAGCACTGGAGTTAATTTAGTTTAATACCACCGCTGCTTAAAGCTAAAGCCTACTGGTCCTCTCACAGAACTCACAGCAGAGTTTTAGACTTCTTGGAAAGGCAGAGTTTGTCAGAAACTTTATGACGCTGAGTTTCCATGACAGAGCAAAGGCGTGCAAGCCTAAGTTCATGGTAGTATGTAGTGCCATTCATTGGATGAAGTGGCATCAAACACACCAACCTTGGACTCTGGAGCAGTGGAAAAGTGTTGTTGTGTTTGATGAATCACGCTTTTCTATCTGGCAGTCTGATGAATGAATGTTGGTTTGGCGGATGCCAGAAGAACGCTACTTCTCTGAATTAATAGGTTAGTGGAAGAGGAATAATAGTCTTGTGTTATGTTATTTTATGGCTTGGGCTAGGCCCTTGACTTCACATTAGGGGAAATCTTAATACGACAGCAAACACTGATATTTTAGACAATGGTGTGCTTGTAACTTTGCGGCAACAGTTTGGGAAAGGCCTTTTCCTGTTTTTACATGATAAATCTTCTGTGCACAAAGTCGTGCACAAAGTTGGGTTCATAAAGAAATGGTTTTCCTAGTTTAGTGTTGAAGAATTCCACCGTTTTGTCTCATAACTCCATTTATTACCAACAAACATCACTTTTGTGATTCAGTAACACTTTAGTAGCTGAAGGGGAGCAGATTCCTGCAGCCAGATTACAACCTTTTTTTGTGCAAATTCCCAGAAGAATGGAGGCTCTTGTGTCTGAATTTAGTGTTTCACTTATACCTTGTATGTGTGCAATTTATTAGATAAACTAATTTTGTCTACATAGAAAAGCAGTTTCTACATGCCACTTAGGGGACTTCCCTTGCTTGAAATCATTTTATTGTGTAATTAAAAATTTAACATTTTTTCATTTAAGTTTGGCACAATCTAATTTGAATCTCCTCCTGTGGCAGAAAAGCCCATCTGAGAGTATTTCACACTTTTAACCAATCTCCTCTCATCTGTGTGTGTGCTTGTGTCTGTATTTACACACAGACATTTGTGTCTGTATTTACACACAGACACAAATATCAAACTGCTCATTTAGAGGAATGTACAACTTACAACCTGGTTAGATCGGTAAGATGTCCTACTTCACTGTTGTCCTAATTACTTTCAAAGGTAACTCTGACCTTACCAGGTTGAAACACACACTCACACACACACACACACACACACACACACACAAGTGATTATTCATAAAGTATACATGACACACCACATATTTACAGTGCATATGCCCTTTAATACACAAACACCCTAAGGATGCATTACACTTGAATTAATGATAGCCCAGCTGATTTTTTCCTCAAACCAACCTACAACAGCCAGACTCCCATGGGAAGGGGTTCAGGACAGAGCCATGTTCATGGGTTCAACGAGTGTCCACGCACACACTGTCATGCTTTGCCCCCCACGTTTTATATTCATCATCATCTACCTGTGAGGGGCTGAAATGATGTCATGCAACACAAGCTCAAGGTCAACTCAATGTTTGCTTACATTTAGCACCAATTTCATGTGCTTTAGCTTATCATTCAGTTGGAGAGACACAGTGGCAGGTTGCATTTTTGTGGATGTGTGTGTTTCATTCATAGCCCAGCCCCAGTCCTCAAACACAAACACACTTTAGCTCTTACACCATAAACCATCTGCAGGCTTTATTGATTTGGCAATGAATCAATTAGTGAATTATTTAATTAGCAAAGCATTATGGGTCAGCGCAGAGCTGCTCCCACCCTGCAGTGTTCCCAGGTCTCTTTAAATCATTTAACACATATGTTTTGAACCCATGTGGGTGTGAGCATTAAGTCCTATCTGTGCAAAATGGCCATACAAAAGTTTTCTAAACAGAGTGAATTCTGATTTGATTTGTTTGTGGGACCTTGTTAAGTCACCCAGTAAAGTTTCTGTCGTTAGCAGTGTTGCCAGACGAGGGGTCCTTTTTCTTTAAAGCTTTATGTGTCCAGACCCAGAACTTTTGCTGTCACTCAAGTCCAAATTAGTCTTGGCTGCAGCCGCAAAGAGAAAGAAATATGGACATTACGTCTACCCCGCTGAGTGGATGAGTTACGACTTGTGTTTGTGATCGAAGTGTCCTTTCCATCCAGGAGCTTTCTTTGTGCTCATTAATTCATGGGGAGTGTTTGAGTTAAAATGCATAATGAGTTCATTAAGAGGGATTGGCGTAATCAGGAAAGGTATTGCCTTAATTACTGGCTCAGGGCCAGACCAATCCGTTCAACGTAAAATCGGCAACCCACCCTGTCCGCAGAGCTCACTAATTTAATTAAGTGTACAAAATGCTACACCCTAACGTTGCCCTTGAGGGCAATTATGGCACTAGAGATTGAAAGATCTCCGCCGGGGGTATTTTACTTACTGGCAGGAGATTGCCTGTGTCAGTTAGCTGATTGCATTGATTATATTGATTTGTAACAGCTTTTCGGGTAATTTCATCTGCAAAGGTGAGAGCAACATGTTGGCCCAGGGACTTTTTTATGTATTCTTTCTTTATTTAGTCCCTGGACTCTTTTGCCAAGTGATTAGATGAAATGGAGCTCCACAATAAGTCTTTTAAAGTGGGAGTTGGGGAGGGAGGATCGATAGTTTTTATTTGCCGTATAAGGTCAGTACAGGTTGGATGTTATGAATTCTTTTAAAGACATCACAACTCTTTCACCTAAAGTGAAAGTGCCGCATGGTTGTGCTGAAGCAGCAAACAGTGGCTTGAACACACGGCAAGGACAAGATCTTCAGCTCAAAAGTCAGACAGACCAGTCAGACTGGACTGGTTCAGTGTACCTGAATCACGTCTACCAACATGTAGACTGGTTCCTTCATTTATACTCTTAAGTCTGTTATGTTACAAAGGTGGAGAGACACTTTGTGTGCTCCCTGACAGTATGGATGGACAATAGAAAGATACATTCCTATATTTGAATTAGTTACCTTCTGTTAAAGGTAGACAGATTTTTTTTTTGTTTCTTCAATAAATATGTGCAAGTGTTTAAGCTTGTTGAAGCTTAAACATATTTGAAAAAGCATTTTTTGAACTAATTTGAATTTTTTAAACTCTTGAATAAAAATATTCAAATATCCACATTCAGTGTGATGGGTTTATGGCATTTTTGATATTTAATGTAATTCTGGTCCTCAAGACTCAAAACACCACTAATGTGTATTTTCAGTGGTCAGGGACTGATCAATTACACCTGATAATGTCTAGTTTGTTATACTATAATTTACAAAACATTACATCATAATTTTAGATATAAAATAAACACACTGGCTGAGATTCAAATAAACTCCACATGGCCATCATTCGCACTCTGTCAGTCAATGCAGGTACATGATATCATATGATACATCAGTCCAACTTTTTCTCTTCTTATATCAATTTCAGTACTTGAACTTGAATCTGACATTATGAAATACGGATCATTATAGGCGATCTGTTATCTGTGAGACTAATTGCAATCACATTTATGCAAAGAATGTAGCTGTGTAGGAATGCAGAATTTTATGTCATGGCCTTAAAACACTGCAAACAAACAAACAAAACAGAAGAAAATTAGAGTGTTTAATGAGCTGCATTTATCTGGTTGCTTTTGTATTTCTGACTGATCATCGTGCTGCTTGTGTTTTCCTTTGTAACACATTTAAGAGTTCAGGTCTCTCAGCCAGTGTAGGAATGCTGCTGAAATGGCCACTATTCTGCCAATTAAAGAGAGAAATGTGACCCGCCAGTTTAGCTTTAATTACAGGCCAATAACCTTTGCTGAGCATGGCAAAAGGCAAAAGGGGGCTAATAGTTTGATGAGCAGTTCATCAGCGCTGATTAAGAGGATGGGATGACAAGATAATCCAGAGGTGGCACAGTCATTAACGGCGGCCACAAAAGAGCAAATTAGCTGATTAAACGACTTTCCACCCAGCCAATGCCGGGCAGGCAGAAGGGAGGGGCTTCATGGTGATTGATGGATGCGGAGACGTGTAGGAAGTGTTTATGTCGCCTGCCCGTAGAGTTGTCACTGAATGAGTGAAGTGTCTTCATCAATTTGGAGCCATTACCATGTCAAAAGGAGAGGATGGTGCATGGAGGAGGGGAACAGATTGGGGGAGGAGAGAGGCAAAAAGGCCATCTGCATACTACAAGCTTATTCATTTTCTCACACACACACACACAAGCACACACACACACTCCTCACTCCTCCGGCCCCTCCCCCCCACGGGCAGGCCAGTTTACCGTAAGGCTGTTTAATTTTCCTGAAATAGGGCTGTGACAGCTGTGTCATGCTGATGAGAGTGTGTTGAGAAGAGTGGCAGCCTGTCGCATCTCATCTATCTCAGCTCTGAAACTCCTGAGCCGCCTCCTCCTTCACCTCCTCCTCCTCTTCTTCTCCTTCTGCTCTCACCTCCTTGTGACTCTTTACTCTTTCTTCTGAGATGTCAAACTTCTTTTTTGTCCCTCAAATAAACGCAGCAGCCGCAGTCTGTTAAACTGTTGTGTTTGTGTGCATACGAGGGAGTGGGGTTTGGGGTGGGGGGGGCATTGATTAACGTCAGAAAAGGACAAAAGTAATAACTTGGAGCTGTTTTTTATTTCACCTGCATTGATTGTTATAGGTCTCTTTATCATCTGACCCAGCTCAATTATGCCAATTGGATGGCGCAGTGACACTGTGAGGTTGCAGTGACAGTAAAATGAAACAGAAAAGTGAGAGGGGGGAGCGTGTGTGTGTGTGTGTGTGTGTGTGTGTGTGTGTGTGTGTGTGTGTGTATTTGAGAAAGGTGGAGTAAACACGAAGTAGATTAGAGCAGAAATAGCCCAGTGGGGGGAATATGCATCACTTAGGATGTATTACTCTGCAGAGAGAAGGACAACAATTTAAATGTTAGTGATGTCATTTCCACCTGTCAGTCATGTCAGAGTGCCATAAATGTGGAGCCATTACAAAAATGAGATGTTGATGTGAACCTCTGTATGCATGCCTGTCCACACACAACTGATTTCTCCTTAGTTTAATGGAAATAGAAGACAAATCTAGCAAATAGCCTGAATCCGTTGTGTTCACTGTTTGAAAAAAACACTGCACGTCGGCTGCACGTCTAAAACCTTTTCTGTAAAATTAACGGGGATTGCTAACAAAACTACTTTATTTGTTGTTTTAATTTGAGTAATAAAAATCCAACACTTGTGCATAAAGCAATCAAATTTGTTTTTATTGCATAAAGGTGCTATTTTCTGGCATGTTTACCTTCACTTAAATTGCCCCCTATATTTTTTCCGCTGTCATTTAGTCTGTTGACAAACCGCGGAGGCCCTTCATGAAGCAATGGTGTTGTGAAGATGTGTTTATTGGATTGGAGCAGGGAGATATTTTTCATATCGCATTTTAAACCAAATACACCTTAATTTAGATCCTAAATGATAATTGGATAAACCAAAATGGAGTCGTCTAATAAGTTGTTCTTATCATTTTTACTTGTAAATGTATTTGGTACCACTCCTTTTGCCACTCTGTCTGCTGCTGTTTGATCTATAGCTGATAGTGATTAAACATAACACCTGCTTCTGGCACACCAAGAGTGTTTTTCTCTGCATGTGACTCTCTTTTAGATGTCCCGTCTTGGCAAGAGCTAAGGGTTTTCTGAGGGCAAGCAGCGACTCCAGTGCAAACACTGAGGTTGTATTGCACTGTAGTAAACTGAAGAAATTCTGTTTTTCAGACTTGCATATTTATCAACTTTTGTTCATCACAGCTCTTTAGACATGTACATGTACATACAACATATAATACATAAAATGATATATGAAAATGTAATCACAGGGGTAGAAAAATAAACAACAAAATCTAAAACAAATTAAAGAATAGATAAAAATTTACTCTATGTCTCAGACGTTCAGTCCAAACCTAAAAAGTCTGTTGGGTTCAGTCTCTTTATCATCTGATTATACTCCCTTTTCTCAGTCATTTCACTCTTGCAGTAATACATTTAGCCAAATAATGTAAAGGGTCAATACCAATCCTCATCTATTCTGGGACGTCTACATAGCCATTGTCTGTAAGGATGCCACTCGAGCCTTTTTTTAATAAATCTTCTACTGTAAAAACCAGTATTTTACTTAGAACAGAAATAAATTCATACATTCTTACATTTAATCTTTAGGTACTACATGTGTTGCACAATCTAGCTTTACTGAGAAAAAACATTACATCATTTTGTTAATTTAGTGACATTATTAAAAGCCTCTGACACTCCAGAATGCAATCAAATTGTGCAAAGATTTGCAATACATTTAACACCGTTGTTTGGAATATTTTATATGAGAGTCTGTCACTAATCAAAAGGAAATGTAAGTCCTGAGCAGCCTTTTAAACTTGAACAGCTTTCATCTGATATTAATAGTCTGGGCCTGGAAATGCAAAACTAAACCAAAATCTTCTTTTAAAAAAACTGAAATATTATGGAACAGTTGAAGTTGGATTTCTTCTTCTTATTTGTGCATTTTTCTGTGCACACACAAATACAGAAACTTGTGCCTGCATGCGGATATAGAAGTTCATGTGTAACCTTCACAAACAGTGGACGGAGCCATTGTGACCACGCCTCAGCCCGGAACTGTATTAATGATGCCAGCCTCTTTGATGCTGTCAGCTGGACAGATTACCCTGCTCTTAACCCTCTCTTGAACCCAGCATGCCACACAAAAGCCAGCTGTGAGCCTTCATACCAGTGCAAACACATTTATGCAACCTTATTCGCTGTGATTACTGCACAAGTGAAAGATGGACACATTTCTTTTTGAGTCAGCATTAAGATTATATGTCACTTATACTCAATACAAACTGGATTAGAAAAGGTCAACAGCTCAGTGAAGGCGTACATAGATGAAATGGGAAAAACATCATCATCGTACGTTGATTAGCTTAACAACCCTGGGAAAGCAAATACAGTTGTAACAACAAAAAACTCAAATCGGTCAGTGAGTGGAGATTATCACACAATCAACCTGAATGTTCCTGTTTTATTCTCAGAATTTAAATGGATTCACTTGCAGCTTTGTGGCTACCCCGCTGCATGTTATTTAAATTATGTAGACATAATTATAACATTGGCATATATATATATATATATATATATATATACATATACACAAAATACTGGCATTCCCTGAGCCAAGCTGCAAAATGGCTGAAACATAATAAAACAAATATTCAGTGTTAGAACACTGAAATTTTTTTTTCTTTCATCATAATGACCAGGAAAAAAAAGAGGTGATTTCTTTTGATCCTCTGATTATAGTGTTTTTATATGAGGCCTTGTAACATAATTTACTGAGTAAATGCATTTTTTACCTCATGTACTGAAACTGAGCTTTATTGACACTGACACAATTTTAATCTAAACACTGTACGAATTGTTTTTTAGCCAAAGTAAGTCACATTAAAGATTGTGGTGTAAACACCCTTTGAAATGGTAAACTGTTTGCTCGGTCACTTTGCAGTTAGCTAAGGTGATGTAGGAGATGCAGGCAGCGAGGGGGGAGGCCGGGTTGGAAGGTCATTGTCTCCCCCACCAGAGGAGGGGAGGCAGTCTGTGTCAGTGGAGGGTGGATTTAATTAGAGCGAGTGCCTGCCTCCCCTGCTCATCTCTGCTCTGTATTACTACTCGCTGGCAAGGGTTAACTGGCCTGATAAATGGGATCGGTCACACTCGCACTCACACACACACCTGTGTTGTAGAGAGGGGATGGGAATGAATATAGCCTGTTAGACACCAACAAAATGGGCGAAGATACACATTTGAAATAGCACGTAGCCTGCACACTGCTCGGATACACAGAGTTCAGACAAACAGACTGTGACGGTGACATTGTGTTTTGCATAAGTCTTATTTGTGAGTTGCCTTAAATGATCATTTGCTAAGTGTTTGATTGGTTAGAAGCCTCCAGCATCATGATTATGGACTCTGTCATCATGCCAGATTTAATGTGATGTACCTGAATTTGTGTCCAGCTGCGAGCTCTTGTAAACAAACTCACTTCCTCGTGTGACTCTTAGAGACGACCTGAAGAACATTGACAGATGGCATACGTCTGCTCATCTATCCAGTTTTTAGGCATGCTCGTAGCCTGAATATGGCAGTTTTAACGGCTCCACCTCCACATTGAATTATATCAACAAACGTTGGATGGATTGTCCTGAAATTTTTGTTTCATGGCCACCAGAGGATTAACCCTGCTGCCTTTGATGATAACCTGACCTTTCCTTTGGTGCCACCATCAGGACATATTTATAATTGTACAATGATTTTGTTTGTGACCTAATATCTGCAAAATTTATGACACTATCAGCCTCAGAGGTACTTTGTGTTTGACTTTAATGATATTTAACAAATGTAAGCATACAGTTACACAGTTTTCTATCTATGTTCTGTCTGGACAGGTGTGTGTAAGTTAGTACCTCACCAGCTTAGCTGAGTCATGCTTTCCCTTCTGTCTGACAAGCTTTTCACAGCTTTTCTTACAATGAGCTAAGTCAGCTTCCCTGGAGAACTGCGGTCAGCCAGCCCACTCTTAATCAGTTTTTGTTTTTGTCTATAATGTTGTCATTAGTGTGGCATCCTGCGTTTTTATGCATCCTCTGGAAGTCCATCCTGGACTTCAACCTGGAGGTCTATCCTTCTTCCCATACGACTAGGAAATGCAGGCTGCTTAAATGCACAAGAGTCACAAAGCAACAACAACCTCTTGTGTGATGTCAGTAAGAACCCGCTTCTCTCAGCCTGACAATTACATTTGTTCCTACAAAAGACACCTGTCATAACAAAACTGACACACTAAACTAAATTGATGTATGTAAACATTATACCTGCTTATCCACTCTTAGTCATGTTTGTCCAGCATAGATGTCAGTTTTTCATTAATATAACACATAACACACATCACAGTGACATAAAAGAGACTAAGTTTGGTGAATGTGAGTTAAGCTCATGTGAATTCTTCAGTGCACCTAATTTAAAATATCTTACCTAAGAGTAGTGTATTTACCACATGTCTATGCCACTTTGACAACCAGTGTGTCCGAGCGAGACATTAGAGAATTGTCCTTCATCTGTTAAATTAAAGCCTTCTTGTCCTCAGGTTTTGTAACATTTCCAATAGAGCTGCGATGTCAATTAATGGATGAGTTGTCAACTATTCAATTGATCATGAACAATTTTTACCATCAAATAATTATTTTAAATTTTATTTGGCCAAAAAGTCCAAATTCTCTGCTGACAGCTTCTTGAATGTGAATATATATATATATATATATATTTTTAAGTTCTTCTGACAGTAAACAAAATGTCTTTGGGTTTTGGACAAAACAAGCATTTGAGGACGTTAGCTTGACATTCAGAAACCAGTGAACAACATTTCTCACCATTTTTTGACATTTTATGGCCCCAACAACCAATTATTTAATTGAGAATATTGCTGTAACTTATGGCCCTAATTCCTAAGGTCACTTCCTGTGACTGTATCTATGTGTGAACACATTTCAGTGAAGGAGAGTATGTTGAGTGATACGCTACCAGTTTTCAATAAATCTTCAGTCCTAATCAAAGTGGCGACTGTGTGCATTAATAACCCAGTGTGGTTGGCCTGATGACAGAACACAATGCACCTAATGGAACAATTTATTTCCATAATGCTGCATTGTCAAGGCAGGCACACAGGAGAGAGCGCAGGAGAGGGAGCCGGTGCGAGAAAACTGAGGACAATCAAGGACGTTAAAGGCAAATTCTGCGAGTTTTGAAAACATTAGTGGGTAATGACAATGGCAATAATTAAGACTTAGGAAAAAATTAGGATGAATCAGATATTTTCTATGATTATTCTTCCATCCTCTTAATCAAACAAAAAACCAAAAATATATAAAAAGCAAGCTTAAAAAATAAATGCAACTATTTCGGCATCCAAATGGCAGCCTTGCCTTTCCTGATATTTTAACTTCAGTTAGTTAACTATGCAACAAACACTGAGTGCCTTTTAAACTGCAAAATCAAACTTTTTACCCAGAAAAATGGGTAAAACACCTGTTGATTCTGAGGTTCACTGATATGAAGTTTTCTTGAAATAAGATGATTTGTACTCAATTGAAAAAATGCTACTTTCAAATATTTAGCAGGACCAAAGCATGAAGTGTTACAAAGGTAGACTTTTACCTATAAATTGAGAGTTAAAATGTTGTCATTTCTGACCACATCTACATCTACACTGCTGCAGCGAGACAGCCAGGGGAAAATATTTAACCAGTGAGGTACAACTAACACACGCACACAAAAGAAGACGTTTTAGCTGCTATAAATGTAGTCTTATATGGTCGAATACATTGTTAGTCCATGAAAACTACCGAAGCTTTGTTCAGTGTAGCTGCTAAGTGGGCTAACAATGCAGCTTCACAAGTTCACCATGTTAGGAAAGAGCTGTGTTTTTTTGGGTTTGAATTACTGCTTCATCTTTTCAGGGAAATATGTAAGTGGATGTTCTTTTTAGAAACTTAAGTTTTGTGTCAAGCACAGTGTAAAACAGAGTAGGAAACAAATCACTTAGTGACACCTCCATCATCTCAGCTTGTCAAAACCTCTGACAGAAGAGCCAATTATGGATTTTCTAATTCCTAAGTTAGCTCACTCAGAGTCGGTCCCCACTTGGCACATCAGGACATTTCCTGAAACTCAACACGTCAGTGCACCAAGAGCAAACAAAAAAATCACAAACAATTCTAATCTCATAAGGATATTTGAACAAAACCAAATGTCAATAAACATAAGATGGAGCTATGTAAATATGGGAGGTGTGGATTTTTTTCCCCCAGAATTATTCTGAGTCATGGAGGAGGATGTAAAACAAATTTACATCGCACTCTAAACAAACATGCTTTACAACATAAAAACAACAAAAGACAGTGAAAACCACAAAAGGAAAGAAACTCAACACCAAATATTTTAGTTAATTAGAATTTTAAAATGGATATTCAAGCAGAAGTGAAAGAAGAAGATAAGATAGGATAAAATTACACAATCACCTGAAAAATGAGGAGATGAAGCCTTTTACGATTGCCTCGCCCTTTTTTTCCACATCACCTCAGCCAGTTGTGTGAAATCACACATTTCTGAATCATTTGGCCCAAAATTCACCTTACTGTAAAGTGTCAATTGGGCTTATGTGTGGATAGAGCAGGTCGTTGTCCTTGGAAGTCACAGTGTGTGAACATGTTGATCGTCACACTGATCCAAACACTGCAGCTTTCCTTCTCTGGCAGGATCTAAAGCACAAGTGCTTCACACTCTTTCTGCTTGCATGTAAATTGCTTTCCACTCTTTTTCTCGATGTTGCGAATAAGCCCAGGTACATGTGGTTTTAATGTGTAAGTGCAAAAACAGTCATAATCGAGGATGTTGGCAGCCTCATTGGCTACCATCAATGTGCCGCATACAAAACATATCTTGTGCCTTGTGCATGATCTACCCAGGTGTCTCAACTGAACATAGTATTTCCAGTACGTGAGAGCATGTCTCACATACAAAATCTCTGGTTGTGTGTTACATGTGTGAAAGTGAAACTATTTTTCAGATGTGTAAACAGCTATTTTGCACGATCACCAACCTTGTGCTTTTACCTCCTCCAAACTTCACACTCACAAGCACAGGAAGTCCCCAACCATTTCAGAGTACTGTGAATGCTAGTATTCGGTCATATATTAGATCATCATCATCAGATTTTGTTTATTTTTGAATATTGCCTAAATGTCTTAGAATGAATACAGTGGTTTACTTTAAATAACTAATAATAATATAAAAATACTGTATGCAGAGCCTGCCTTTCTCTTCAACAATGTAGGATCAGATTAGTTATTTGTGACAGATTGACTAAAAATGATTTAAGCTTCCTTAAAGATTGAGCACATGTAGTTTATTGGGAGGAGGGGTAGCTTATTCAACCCAATTAGCACACTGACAGAGAGGTATGACTTTCCTGACCTCTCTACCCTTGAAGCCATAAATAGAAAAAATATAATAAACAATGAGGGAAGAAAAGACAAATGAATGAGGCTGAGAAAATGATATTTAAACCATTCCAAGACTTTATTTTTCCTTCAAAGACAGTGGTACTGTATATTGTACTGAGCTGTCAAAGCAGAAGTGCTTGGTTTGGATGAAAACTCGCAGGTCTGGATGCTGTGAGTTGTGTGAAGTTATTAAATTCAAAAAGAGCTAAATGTGCTTTACACAGATCTAATGTAGCTGTACTACTTGTCTTGTAAACCTGTAAAATGTGCAAAGATTAAACTAAATGAAGAGCCATCTGTTTATACTTTTCAAGGGCATTTCTACTGTTTTTGTCACTTGATCAAAACCGTGTTGCTAAAGGAGCCGAACTGACCACAATTTGTCACACCTCTGACGACATTTTGATCAATTGAGAGCCATTAAAATACACCACAATGCTGTGATTTACCTCTGCCATAACTTCATACATTGACAAATCTTAACAGCGCTCCATTAGTCTATTGACAAAGTCAAGTGACTGATCAATTCATTTAAATTTTTGGAATATTGACTGTGTCCTAACAGAAATTACCTGATGGGAGGCGGCACTACTAGCATTACCACAAAGAGATTCATTTGCTTAAAAGATTAGCCTGATTGAATTTGCTTTCTAATCTGCATGTAGCGTCATGCACAGCTAACAACAACTCCATGAAATGAAACATTTAAACCTTTGCGTGCATGTGGAGAGTCAGTATCAGCACGTATATGATTCACTCTAAAAACTTCATGAGGTTCATGGTCATGAAGTCAAATAAATATTATAACAAGGATAATTTTGCATTGATGTCAGTTATATGCATACTTGACACAAACACAGTGTTACGGAAAGAGAATGAAGCAATACACAGGCAGAAAACTGCAAAAAGAGGCAGCAAACATGATATATCATCATTATCGTCAACATGTCAAATCCCTTCCAGGGAATTATTTGTACAATTACCTGCTCTATTCACATAAGAGCTCATTTGGTCCTCACATAAACTCTGTACAAGGGATCCGGCAAGGCCAAAGTCTGTTTAATGTCCAGGCCAGTTGATTCAGACTTTTGCTTTCACACATACTGGCCTTCTGAGTAATGTTCAGGGTAGCTGTGCATGTGTGAAAGAGGACTTATTCGCTGTGAGACTAAATGTACTAAATGCTAACACCAGTATGCTAACATGCTCGTCACATTAAGAGTTAGAGTTGCTGTCCTGGTCACACATATGCATGACAGCTTACATGCACACACGTGTAAATGTTTAGAATATGTTGACAGATAAAGTAGGCTATATCATACAAATGATAACTCTGTAAATTTACCATGCTTTCTTACTTGAACTACAAAAAATATGTAACCCACAAGCATGTGAACAAAAACTGTTCAAATATTTTTTATCTAATTATTTAAAAAGGTAAAAAATGTATAATGAAACTAAAGGACTTGCTATAGAATCTTCAAAGTCATTAAATTAATCTATATATTCATGTATGTCTTCAATCAGTGAAGTATTTGTTTAGATATCTCAGTCTGTACATAGGTGGTGGAGAGTAGGACTGTCATGCCCACAGGTTTGCTTCTGCATGGCTTAAAAAAAAAATCTGCAATATCACTTATTTTAAAGCAGCAGTATTATTACTTATAATTGAGTGCTGGTCAAATGCATGCATTGCAAGATCATTAAAAGTTTTGATTGCAACACATTAAAAACATTCTGAGGAACAGCAGAAAACATTTTAATCTCATCTCATTTCTTTTTCTTTGAAGCACATATCTGCCCATTTCTTGCTCTTACTATCTTTCACAGCCTTCTGCCCTCAGTAACCTTTGGTTAGTGTTAACGGGTAAATTGAGCAATAAGTGCACATTACCTGGGTGCTAATCGCAGTTGGCGATTTCCTCACAACGGAAAGCATGGCAGAAAAAAAAGCTATCATGAGCAATAAGCCTCATCCGCGAAGCAGCAATTACATGCAGATTTAAATGTCTTTTTATGCAGCAAAGTGTGGGTACTGAGTGTGCTAAATGACACTGTATTTATAACACTATTTACACTGAAAAACTGAGCTGATCTGCAGAAATGGTGAAACAGAGGGAGCAAACAACCAACCGGCGGAGAATTTCAAAGCACTTGATGGCTCTGAATGTCCTCATAAGTGGCCAGATAATGCCTGGTGGAGAGGGACAGTGAGATAGCAGGGTGAAAGTAATGATGTGTTGTTGTGGCTGATAAGGTGTATTTATCTCCTATCTTCCCATGTCTGCACACAATAGAGCCCTTGTATGAGTGATATAAAACACAAGGCTGTTAGATGGAAGGACCCATTAAATGGTCGTAAAACTCACAGTGGACTGGATTGTGTTGAAAGGAAGCTTTTGTTTTCAGCGTGGAAAGAATAAACAGGTGAGCTGAGAAAAGGATTAGAGGGCTACAATGTTGGAATTCCCCAATTCAGGTGTGAAGCAGACTCTGGACCCATGCTCTTTTATTTGTTTTGTCTTTATTGTGGTTTCTCAGATACCATCCTTTTTAAGTGGCCATTGATCAGCGAAGATCAGATACTGAAATGTAAGGGAGCTATTCAAGTTAGAGTTATTCATTTGCCATTATGCCATAGTGATTCCTTTAATTCCAACATTACACATTTATTTAGATCTCATTATATGATTTGATCAAAAGCAGTGTTGACAGAGTGTTACCTTGCAGAGTGAGTATCACAGCTTCCACACTGTTTGACTGACATTATTTTTCTGTGCTTTTTAAAATCTTACAAATCACTATTGGAAGATTAAATAGTTTGAAGATATGACAACTCTGCAGTTAAGGTTTGGTTAAGTTAGGCACAAGAGAGAAAGACATGTCCTGGGTTTGAATAACTGCTCTGTAAGATCATGAAACAATAGTGGTCAAGGTTAAGGTCAAGAAAGTGTTTATGACTCATCATGGGACGTATTAGTAAGATGTTTAAACAGCGTGTCCTAATATTTGTTAGGGATTTCTACATCTGAGGACTTGATCACTGGGACATAAACATATGTTACTTTGGGGCACTTAAGGACAACTTTCGTTTAGTCTCAGCTTTTCTTTGACATCACAACTCTGGGATAGTGCTGTGTTCAGGTAACATAGGCAGAATGGGAAGAAAATTCAACATACTTTCCATTATTCTGAGTATGGAGTGCATTATCCCAAGATTTTTTTAAAGAGAAATTTCAGCTATTTACATTCCAGGCTGAGTAAATCTCTGCTGTTTCGTCCACTAGAGGCTTCTGAAAGTGCTGATACGCAGCTGATGTGTGAGAGAGGAGCTGTTATTGGCCAAAGAAGCAAAGACAGACAAAAGAAGATTCACATCCAGCAGGGTAGATGTCATATGGCGAAGCTCAATATTGGTTAATAAATGATAGGAACAGGGTACACAGATGAGAAGGAGAAGTAAAACTCTAATAAATTACCTTTATCTTCTTAATGAGACAACATTAATTTTGGTCTCAAGGTCTGGCAGAAAGCAAACTGATTTATGGTCTTCCTTTAACATTGTGGGAATTAGTCTAATTACCAGTGGGATGGAGAACTGATTTCCACTTCACAGAAAACCCATTGTGCTCCCGAAGCATTTATCACGGCCACAGTCTGGACATCGTGCTCCAGGTGCGGTGGGAAAAGTGGTGCTGGTTGACAGCATCACCACAAGCCTGAAAGAAGAGCAGACCCAGGAATGCGTACATGCGGCCAAACAAACACACACACCATCAAAAAAAAAACACACACACCATCACAGTCTATCCAGAGATCAAATCAGTGATGTGTACTAATTTATAAGGCAATTCTTGACTGGCTTTTTTCAAATTTATACACCTCAAAAACATCTGGAAGTTAGCAACTTCCCTTTTTGTATTTTTCACAGAACTTTCCCTTGCCAGGGGCTTTTAGGTAACGCTGCACCTGCTGCTTAGAGTTTGTTGTTGAATGATTTGGTTCTGGGGGAACATGTCACTTTAGGTGTTTTTTTTTTTTTTAAATGTAAAAGATTAAAAGATTTGGAGGAAGGAACATCCTGCTACTGCTGCTTTGGCTTAGTCATTTGTCCCTATGTGATCTTAGTCTTACTTTAAATATGTTCATTTTAAATCTTATTATCTGTTACTGTGATGTCAGCTTGTCCTAATCAGAAAAACAACCCCTGTGAAGGCAGATTGCTATGACCTACATTCATGTATACTATGAGATTGCAAGCCTGTAAAGGCGTAGTTGTTATGACGGGAACAAAGGAGGAAGTTGACTTGTTGGTATCATGAGCAAGAAAGTTTGCAATATGGAGGTGGGATTGATGGTCGGTTCAAAAAAACAAAGAACTTTAGCAGTTTTGATGCTTAAACCTTAGTAAACTGCTAATACTTCACAATGTTAACAGCATGATAATGAAGGAACTATACATGTAGTTTGGAAGTCAATCAACCTCTCAATCATTTAGGTTTGTTGTATATGGTGTATGTCTTAAACTTTTTTATTAATTTCAATATGGCTTTTCTGGATAAAAACATGTTAAAAATAGAATAAAGCAAAAGAGCAAGTAAAATCAGGATTAATCAACCCATCTGGAAAAGTATATCATTGAATCAAGGAATGTGAATCTTTCATAGTGTTTACCTATTTTCATTTCAATGTTTTTATCAGGGCTGACGTTCAGGAGAAGATTTTATTTGCTTTATTTCAGCTCCTGAAGTATTTTCATCCATCACCAGCGTGAAGGGGCTTATCAGTAGGTTAAATAAATCAGCCAGTTTCAATGACACAGAGGGAGCCGGTGCTGACAAAGCCAGCGCACAGAGAGCCTCTGGATTAGTTTTAGGACAGGGCAGGCTGTCTCAGAGCTGTGGTAATGATTGAAAAATATTCCTGTAATTGCTGATAAGCTCTTTAATGTTTCAGTAAACTCCTGTTGGCTGTTAAGTTTACTGAGGCATAACTTGACGATAAACTCTGGCTTTGTATTGCAACGTCAAGAGCCGGCAGTCTCTTTGAACCAATTGTCTTCTTGCAGCAGTTTTAAGGGTGTGCACTGCATCTTGAGAGCTCTGCAAAGGGTTCAAGAGGGCATGTGCATATGAAGACATGAAGAAAAGATAGGAGGCAATGAGTGGCTCAGATATGCATCAATGTTAAGAGGCCTTCTACTTAGATAAAGGCAATCAGATAAATCGTCTAATGATCTGCATCTTCCTGTTCTTTTTGACTCAGTTGTGATCACTATCCACAGCGCTGTGTTCATCAGCAACACAGTAAATTGTACCAGTCATTGTGATGACCTGTGGCTGACCCTGACCTCTGGAAGACTTTCCTCTAATGGATCGATGTAGGATCACATTCAGCAGGATCTCTGCTGTTTGTTGGCGTGCAGCAAAAGGGAAACAAGTGCAAGTGTTTGCAGCCATGTTAGCAGCCCAGCAGGGCTTTGAGCTAAATGCAAATATCTGCGCTCACAATGCTAATATGCTGATGTTCAGCAGTTAGGCCTTTTTTAATTACAAAACATATTAGTTTACCATTTTAGCATGCTAACATTTATCAAGTGGCATTAAACATGAAGTAGGTCAACAGCTGAGACTGATGGGAATGTCATTAGTTTTGCATGTTTATGGTTATAAAATGGAGGCCTAATGGAAAAATAAAATTTTACTGTAATTATGGCGTGAGATGAAAAAATAAACATTATTTTATATATTTTATTAATCAATCCAATAGATTTTAAAATGTTTCAGTCACATTGGTGTAAAAAATAACACAAACTACTGGTTAGGTAAACTGGCTTAACTATATTAGTAATGAAATACAAATATCTTAAAAACCTGAGCCATTTATCTCTGAACCAGAAGTTTCTTCTCAAATTAAATGGTATCCACAAATGGAGGAAGAAATCCATTAGCAAACTCACTCTGAAACTGTCCAAAAAGGAAGGGCAAATGCTTATCTTGCACTGTAAATTGAAAACATTGCTTCAGGGAAACTGCAAGACTGAATTACCAACTCAAACTGTGCTAGTGTCCCAGAATCCTGGATTAACCTCCTGTCAGTTAGGTAGCATTTTGATGAGTTAAAAATCAGTTTGGTGATAAACAACACCTTTTAGTATTATGTAGTGTATAGCAAGTTTTGATTTAAGCCAACTGACGAACTGGCACTGTCTTGAAGAGGGGGCCTGTTTAAAAGAAAATTCAAGACTGTAATTGTTAAACTTAGTTCTTTATTAACATTTTTTATTTCCTTCAATTAAGTGATATTTAATTAGTTGTCCTCTAAGTAAATAGTTCTCTTAAGCCCATCCAAATTGGACTGATGCTGCCCTGCATCTAATATTCTTTGTGAGAAAAAATGTCCAAAGAATAGCAATTTTATAATATTCTTTATTAATGAACCTACTATGGGCCATTTATTACATACTCATTTGCTGACTTCCCTGTTTAACAACTTGCTTGTTTTTAGCTTTCATTAATTTAGCATAATTTCCTGAAGTAAATACCTTTTTTTTTACATTTAATGCATGTGTATGTACATGTTTCTAAAAACTTGCATTGACTTACTGTGGTTTATGTGCATATGTACAGCATCATCTTCGAGGAGGATTACAGTGTGCAAAGCGCTGCTCAAACGAAGGGAGCCGACACTGAAAGCAGGAGCGCAGCTTCAGGCACCGATTCAATTTAATTTGTGCGCCTCTGTCAACAGGCCCGGGTGACGGATTTACCAGTGGCCCGGCTATTTAAATTACTTTCAAATCATAAAAGCAAGGAAACGAGACTTTGCAGGGGGAGAGGTTGAGAGAAACAGGCGAACAGCAACAGTGATTTCCCCGGAGCAAATTACCTCTATATCAGCCCCAGAGACAGGCGGTAATCCGTCCGATAAAGAGCTGAGGGTGGGAGACACAGAGCCACACTGGTGAGGCAGAAGGAGAGGGAGAGAGGTGGGCGGACCGACGAGACCCCTCCAATTTTCTGGAGGTCAACTACACGCCTTCACACACACCAGCCAATTACATCTCATGAGTGGGGGTCTCGAAATGATTCTGTTTTATTCACATCTGCAGAATGGATTTCAATTTCCCGAGAAACACGATTTAAAGCTTTTTGTTTGGAGTCTGGAGCTGCACTTTGGATTAAACTGTAACACTGAGACATGAAAGAAAAACATCTGCACTTATCGAAGATATTGGCCGCTGCACAAAGAACCGATGAGGCCACTTAAAAACTGATGAAAAATGTCTACAGGACCGAAAACAAGTCTGATTTGTCTTTGGATTCAACGTTCATTTCCAAAAGCAGCAATTGACAAAGGCCTTATGCATTTTGTCTGATAGGGCGGCAGTTAGGCCTATATTTTTATTAAGTAATTTGATTATTATCTCGATTAATCGTTTGATGAAAGTGCCCATGGTGAGCTCACGGTGACATCTTAAAATTTAACAAGACAAAAACTTACAGTTATTCCCTTGACTATCAAGACATATAAATCCAAAAAATATTCACATTTGCGAGGTTGGAACCATTGAACTTAAAACAATGGCTCAAACGAGGACTCGATTATTGAAAATGTTGCCGATTGATCAGTTAATCCATCAACTGTTCAGTTTGCACACCTGAATATAAGATTGAATTCCTGTAAAGGAAAATGTCCTGCAGGCCTGAGGACACTGAGGTCATATCCTGTCTTTTATTTCACTGTTTTACATCCTGTAACTAAAAATGTATTGCATTGTGATACAAATTCTAAAAGTACAGTCTATTTTTAAACACCAGCATATAAACTTTTGATTAGTTTCAGGCCAACAAATTAGTAGGTTAAATAATGAATGTTTTCCCATCGGAATTTTAAAAGGTCTCTTAAACAGCATTTAGAAATTGTAATAGGGAGCTGAAGCAAGTTTACGAAATAAACTTTTATTGAATAACCAACTTTAGAAAAATAAAGCCCATGTAATTCTAGATTAAATAAGCTTTTATTTGGGAGTTTGGGGGTTGCTGTGGCCAGATGGTTGCATGCCAGCACCAAGTTTATTTTGAAGACAATATTTCGTTTGTTCTATGTCAGAATATTTGTGTTTTATGTTACTTTAACCCTAAATGTTGTGTGTCTGTGTTGGTTCATCAACACAGATTCAGAATGGATCGAATAAAGTCTCAAAAGAAGCATTGTCGTACATCAACAATTCAACAAACTGCTGCTCATTTAGACGAGGTTTTTAAAGGTCTTTATCGCCTGTAGCCTTTCTATCAATTTAACCAGGCTTAATTTTTGTCATTGAAATAAAATGAGACCACTTATGTGTTCAATTGACAGACATGCAGCCATGTTGATGGGTCAGTCCATTTCAGTTGATGCACGTCTGCTTTCTCAGGTCTACGTTTTAAATTAGACCACCTTAAGCGGAAGGCCAATTAACTTATAGCCTCTTCTGCCAAGTCATTACACTTTTATACGGTTTGTGTGCAGTTCTTGATCGTAAACTTTAATGGCGTTGGTATGGCCTTAGTATGAGAATGAAGCAAGCTATTAATATCAATAATTTAAATACAGGAAAGGACACGTTTTTTTTAAAAACATCACCTAATAAGAGGCAGGCCTTTCCACTAACCATAAAACTGCAAAACAGCCCGTATTTGGTGCGAAGGTGTTGACGATGCTTGCAGCACTAATAATTAGTTTGGATAATCAAAATGGGGTATATTTCGTAGTTTACGGCCAGGTAGCTACAATCTGTGTTGAGTATAAGGAGCTGGCAGAAAGATAGATACTGAAAATACAATTGCCTAATCTTCTAATGTACCTCCACGCTTTGATGCAGTTGAAGGTGTTTGCAGGCGGGACAAGGGTTGGACATTACCTCACTCTGAATGCTTTCTGGGGGGGAGAAACGAGCGAGTAATTAGCTGATTAGAGGCCCGTCAGAGCAGCTCAGCCTTCAGCCAATCCCGGCTCACACCGGCCTCGCAGGGGTGGGGAAGGACGTACTGATGGAGCGAGACACACACCTCTGTTGTTTATGAAGTTAGTGTTAAACACCAGGGGTGAGCGCAATGTTGCAGAGTGACATATAATTCAAGAAGATGCACCTGCAAACATCCGATATTTAGAGTCTAGCTTTTTGAGGATATTTATTAGATACAAACTGACACTGTATTAATGCTTATTTTTAATCGAAATTTTCAGATCCGTCACGAGTTTTTCGGAAGAGATAAGGAGAACGCATGAGTTTGTGAGCAGAAGAGGCTCTGCTGTCCGCGCGCTGACGCACGGCACAGGTGCGCACCTGCCGAGCTTGACGCGTGTATTTTTATAAGACTCTCGGCTACGGTCCCTCCAAGTGAAACCGTCATGGAGAAATCGAGAAACTTCAGAATTGACGCTCTGCTCGCTGATGAGACCAACCGGGGGAGTCGAGACCTCTCCCCGGGTCTGAGCAGCGACAGCCCCGCTGGTAGCCCGGTTTCCTGCCGCCGTGCGGACACCCCGTCTCCGCGAGCCGCACAACTCCAGACCGGAATAATCCCCAAACCGGGTATCCTAAATCTTCCACATCCAGGACTCTCCTCAATCCCCGGCATGTATCCTGCACCAATGTACCCATTATCGGCGTTGGGCGGGCAGCACCCCGCGTTTGCATACACCGGCTTCACACAACTCACGCAGACCTACCCAGAGCACCTGAAAGCTGCTGCCATGGCGGGGTCTCTTCCCCTGGAGCACTGGATCCGGGCTGGGATCATGATGCCACGACTTCCAGATTACGGCTGTAAGTAGACTTTAGCAAATGACATTATTTTATAAGTCAAAAATACGCAAACATTAAAATCTAAGGTTTCACTAAACTCAGGGGAGAAGCAAAATACTAGGCTATTGTTTTCAGATTCTTCAAGGACAGTGCGAAGTCTGTCAATTATGAACCGTTTAACGTTATCAGATTTACAGGAAGGGCGAGAATTTAATCAGGCGATTTGACTTCTGAAGCACCGCTGAGGTGTCATAAACTCATTTAAAACAAGCGCTGATTGTGAAATGAAACAGAAATTGTTAATAAACTCGACTTCTGTTTATTATCGTCATCATTATTATTGTATTGTTATTATTATTATAGTGGTACGAGTAATAGTGGGAGTATATATAAGTATTATTTGTATTATTGTTGTTGTATCAGTTGCATTATTATTAAATTAAATGATCGTTAATAATAGGCGGTGATGGGTAAAATTAATCATTATATTAACAGTTCGTTCTCTGTTTTCATTAGTGTTCAATTTCAGAATAGTTAAAGCTACCACTAATTTGGTATTTAAAATATTATGATCAAGTCTGCTACAAGGGATTTTTGATTTTTGATTTCAAAAAATCTCTCGTTAGGCTATATTGTAATACAAGCGTTGGCGTCTCAACTCTGAAATACTTTTCTTTATTCAAACTGATAAAGCACTTTTTCCTAAAGTAATTACATAACCAATATAATTGTATTTTAGGCCTGCAACCAATTTTTGTTGGCAATTTTACCAAGACCTTATCCGCCAGCTCTTATTCGCGTGAGTAGCATCCACACATTGTCCCTGTCAGACGGCTTCACTGTCCTCGTTGAACATCTTTGTCCCATATTTTAATTTTGGGCCATTTATTTCTCTATAAATGCCAACCTGATGAAAATTGTCTTTGTGTGATGAAGAAACTATAAACAAACACCTAAAACGTTCTGTAGTTCATCAATAAAATCCCAAAAGCCTTCATTGAATTTTCATTAAGTTAATGGCATGCCTGTGTTTTTATGGCCTCTGCGCCCGCTTCTGCCATGTCCCCCCGTCAACAATAAACTGGAGTAAAGCTATTATAGTTAATGATGGCCAGAGAGTGCGGGCATATGTGCGCCTGTTCCCACCCACAAAATTACATTGAACTTCCTACGTCCTTGGTCTTATATAAATAAGACTAGTACCAGCCAAGACTTTAATATCTTCTGGAAGAGCCAGATATTTTAAAATAAGGTTTAGTTGAGTTATCAAAATAATGATTTGATATTGTTTAATAGAAAACAACTCCACCAAAAAAACAACAAGTGAATCCACATGCTTTTAGGTTATACAAAATGTCATGAAATAACTGGAATCTGTAAATGAAGCCACACTCTGATATCTTTGCTCTTCCTCCTCCAGCGGGCCCTCAGTCTGGTCTTTTGGGGAAGTGTCGGAGGCCCCGCACCGCCTTCACCAGTCAGCAGCTGCTGGAGCTGGAGAACCAGTTTAAACTCAACAAGTATCTGTCCAGACCCAAACGCTTTGAGGTGGCCACCTCACTCATGCTTACTGAAACACAGGTAAGAGGAACCAGGTCACTTCATGAGCCAGCAATCAGTGGTGTGTGCATGCAGCTATCTGTTTTTGTTTAAAAGTAAAATTCACAGATCTAAGAATGAGGCTAAAATCCATTGCAATGCCTGATCATCCAATCACTGAACATAGGACATCTTTTTAATTCAGTGTCAGAGTGAAAAACAATCTGCAGACCAGCCAACACTCATCCAATAAGACAGCTGGATATAAAAAAGACTTAAACATCAAAACCTGAGAGCAGGAATGATGTTCTAGCAATAAATATGAGATAGGGATAAATAATGTAAAATATGCCACAAAATCATCATTTGAAATATGTGATAAAACATTTTACATTACATTTCTAATACAAATATATCTGTATTTTTTTTCATTAAAATTACAAAATCAATGACACTCTTAAACAACCTATGAGCTGTCTGCAACCATGAAAAAGGTAACAAGCTGTTCATGGAGCCATTGCATTTAAAGACAAATTTAAATATAGATAATTCTGGGTAACTGCATTTTATCTGGTTCAAAATTCATTATCTGCAGCAGATTGAACTAATATGTGCTCAAAAGACGCTTCATGTATGGATTTTACATAGAGGATCATATGCATCATTTAAAATGAAGGGTAAATGAGTCCAGTGTGCACAGACACATTACTGTATAGATTCACCTCATTATGTTGGTGATATTTGATGATCTGTGACTGCACAAAAGTCTGAAGTGGCAAGTTTGTTTGTCCTACAAAACTGAATGAGGATTTTAGTCAATTTAACATCCTCTTCTTGTTATGTGTAGGATTTATATATTATGTTTTCTGTTGCATGTCGATGCATTGCAAATTACAGTATATTAGGTAAACAGTGATTTAAGTCCACACCACAAAGCAGACAATTCCCATTCTTATCTTTATTACTTAAGGATAAGTTTTTTTATTGCTAGATGTCCAAAAAAAGATGCAGAGACAAGAACAAAGATTTTGCGTTAGAAATGCTGCACTCAATCTTTAATATAGTTGACTTGAGACAACAACTTTTTTTCTCTTTAATGTCAATAATGAAAAAAGGAATTTGAAGATCAACTGATTTTTTTTTTATTCGGTATTATTTAAGGCAAGTCCACTTTAATCATGTCGTGTCTGAGGGTTTTAAAACCATAAAAGCTTTGGCAAAACTGGGTAAGAGGTAGAAACCTGAAGAAAACAAGACAAGGATTGAGATCTAATGCAGGACTGTTACACATGAAGAGAAAATAATCTTAAAAATCCAAAGATAGTGATAGTTTTTAAAATGATTTCAGTTCTAATCCTGCAAATGATGTAAAAAAAAATCTGCTTAGTAAAACTTTGGACTGTATTTACTTAAATGTCACTCTTTTTTTGAACACATTTTCTCACTGTGTCATTTCTTGACAGGTCAAGATCTGGTTCCAAAACCGGAGGATGAAGTGGAAACGCAGTCGGAAAGCAAAGGAGCAGGCCACTGCCTCGACTCAGTCTGAGGCACAACGGCTCCGCAACAGTGGTAAAACTGCTACTGACAAATCGGACGAGAGCAGACAAGCTGTGAATCCAGATGAAAGGGGGATAGATCTTGATTTAGAAGATGGAGAAGAGGAGGAAGAGGATGAGGAGGAGGAAGAAGAGGAGGAAGCCCAGCATGGTTTTCCTGTTGGGATGCCACAATCCACAGACTTCTTGCAGCGTAGCACCGACATTGGCTACAATCCTCACAGCCCTTTCTCTGACGATGAGCTGGAAGGGGTGCAAGTAGGAGGAGGTGACAGGAAGATCGGAGCAGGACTGTGAAAAGACTCTCAGAGACGTTACAGGGACAACACACTGGGACATGTCTGTGTTTGTGGTCACAAAAAAAGACCATTTCTGGACATAAACATCTTTGTTTGCTTTGTTTTGTGAAAGTCCATGTGTTCCAGTCAGGACATTTGTTGGGATCACTAATTATTCACACACCTCCCAAACACACACTGGATTATGACAAAACTATACACTGTAAACTATTTGTGAATAAAATCATCTCTAAGTGGTGTACATTTCATAGCATGCAAGAAAAAGGTGCTCTAATTTCTTCTCTCTATTTAACTGTTTTCATTGACATCTCCTTATCACCTTCTGGTCATCTCATTGTTGCTCCATCCACTGTCAGCTGCAGCTCCACCTAGCAAACACACATGACTACATAAATGACCAATGGAAGGTGAGACAAGAGAGCTGTGCTGCGTTCAGGAAGCGTAAGAATGTACAGTGTGCAGCCTCCATTGCATCATGATGACAAAACAAGTCAAGACTGAAGCAAATACTTTGCAGACTATACTGTGTATTGCATTTACCTCTGTGCATTTTATGTGAATAATGTTTTTTTTGTTCTTTATTATGTTTATGAATTTGTTTTCACTTACATGTGAATGAACTTAATTTATTTGAATGATTGCAAAGATGAATCATATGTGTATTTATCTAAAAACTTGTTTGTGCTGTAACTGTGAAAATGAAAAAAAATACAGAAAAAAGAAAATAAAAAACTATATGAAACTGAATAAAATATTTATCAACGTTCTTGATCAGCTAGTTTGATCAGTTGTTAAAAAATAAATGTAACAAAAGGTGAAAACAACGGGCAGCCAGTATTTAAACATTAGATCAATGCCAACTGCTCTCAATGTCAAACTGACCCTTTTTTGGACAGGTTAAATGAGTTTGGTGTGCTTTTCTTTTAAATTCTTCTGTGATTCAGGATCAAGAGGAAAGTAAAAAAAGATGAGACTGTGAACCTGAATATTCTCTCAAATGGACACATACACAGAAAACTGCACAAACCACTGGCGTGTAGTAATTCTATTTCTAACAACAAGCAATTGTTCCACACATGCACAGTAGATTGGCATGCAGTGACTATGCGAACAAGTCTACTTGATTGTGATAAATGTATGTAGACGTCCACACATTGTCTACCCATACACCCTCTGATGATGCCACACGGACCCCTGCACACTTAAAGAGAGTATAATTTCAGTGTAAGAGCGTACTCGCAGCATTTTTTTCCATGCTAACAACAAAAGTTGAACACTCTCACAATAATAATGCTAGCACATTTACATGTTTAGCAGCCATGTTCACTTAAACGTGGCATTTTAGCATGCTAACAACAGCAAATTAACAGCAAACACATTATACAGCTGTGGCTGATGGTAATATCATCTGTTTTGCAGGAACTGGTCATAAACCACAGAAGAAGACTTTGACTGATGGAGCTGAACAGAAAGTCAGGGGATTGCCAACAAGGTTTAAGTTCATCCTGAAGCGGAACATTAATGTAAGCCTTCCTAATTTTGCAGCAGTTTATCTAATCATTGTGTAGTTATCACTCATGACCGCAAATGTTAACCTGTTGGTGATTGGATCAACAAAATCTGTCGGATTCATCTTCAGAGGTACATGATCGTCTGAAAAGAATATTTTGGCAATCCATCTAAAAGTTCTTGAGATTCAACCATGATGTCAAAAAAGTTTTTATGCTGTTTAAAACACAAATAAAAACAGAATACAATCATTTGCAAACAAACAGCATTTACCAATAACAGTTTTCTGCAGTGTTTCTGAGCATTTTTCCTTTATACAGTCCTGTGTTTCACAAAGTGGTGAGCCTCTCCCCATCTTCTCTTGTGAACCACCAAGTCTTTGGAGGATTCATACCAAGTAATGTTACTTTTTAACAGTGAACCTGTTTACCTGTGAATTATTCCAAATAATTGTTTTTTAAGCATTACACAACTTTCCCAGTCTTTTGTTGCCCCTGTGCCAACTCATTTATATTTGCAAAAAGAATAGAAGTATATTGTAATAGTATATAAGGTAAATTATTATGTATATCACCTAGTATTTTAAATGAAATATATATCAAAGTAACCAAATAATCAGCAGTTTTATGAAATAGCCACAAAATGTAATTTAAAGGGTTCTTGTTCACAGATTCACACTGTCACTTTATTTTCTGACACTTTGGGTCAATTTCAATGCAACATTTGTGTCTGTGTGCACAAATACTACAGATAACCATTTAACCTAAGTCACAGTCTCTTCATATACATTACAAGTGAGCCCTACAGGCATTAAATTTTGTGATTATTTCACAAATCAGAAAAAAAAAGATCTTGTATGACCTTTATCTAAGTGTTTTTGTTGCCTAAACCTAACCGCAGACTAGACAATACACAGAATTCCTGTGTTATAGTGAACGCCTCAGTGTTTATGTTCATGTAGTTCATAAAAAAAGTGTTTAATTTACTCAAATAAGATGGAGTGGGCTTAAAAAAGAGTCATACTGATTGAAAATTCATATCCATGAACACACTCTCCATAGATTAAATTTCCTGATTTTTTTTTTTTTTAACAAACTGTCATGATACTATTTTGGTCATAAAGGTTTCATAAATTGTCACATTCTGCTTTTTTTTTAGGTTTCCCACCTTTTATGGAATCAGGGTTATTCTTTTTTTTTTTTTAATCTGAATTAAAGCAGTAAACCGAGTTGTGATCAGTAGGAACAAAATACCACAAATGTCCATGTAAACCTCATTTACAAAGAAATGGTCCATGTTTTAATTAACAGTTCAACATAATGGAGAAACAGTACTTTTTGTATTCAGTCTCTCTCAGCTCATTGCTGTTATTCCACAGCCACGGCGCTGCGTCTGCTAGCGAAGCCAAAGTAACTCCTGGGTCACAGTTTTAATTTATTACAAAGCTCTCAGATATTAATTACTCGATGGGGTTTACTGATAGCCAAATAATTAAGTTAATGAAGAGGGAGTAAAGCAATCAAAAGCCTGATGGTGATGTCACACAGGCCCTTTTTAATTTCCAAGAGCAACAGCATGATAAGTGTGTGTGTAACGGCAGCAGGGCGTTTTTATTGGGCAGCCATGTAAGGGTTGTGATTAAAGAGAAGACTGGAGGACACGCAGCTTGGTGTCATTTAGCCCCATCTCAGACCACACTCACATGTTTATATAGTGATTAAATGCATTCTTAACTGGCTGGACACACAGTGGCCCCTCTCGTGAAAAAAATAAAAACAAAACAGGGCAGTGCAATGATTGGACGCAGTGCTTTAAAACACTGATGGGAAATTTAGTGGAGACTTTATAACTGACAGGATGTTGAATCCTGAATTCTTCTCAAAAATTAAGATAAGAAACTGTCTCAAGGTTATTGTGTTTAAGATAATAAAATATTGATTTTCTTTTAATGTCAGCAATAACCTATAAATCACTCAATATGTCATCAAACATTTGAAATTAAATGAAAGAGAAATTAAAAGAGTCTCTTCAACAAAATAGTCCTATTGTCCAAATTGTATCCAGGATTGAAGGCTTCCTTCTAAGCATTAAAAACTCAATTAACAGTGAGAAAGCATATTAAAGTGTAACATTCACAGGTTTATTGTGAATTCAGCAATAAATTTAATTTTTTATGGGGTCATGTATAATCCTGATTGCTCCAAAGACATACAGTTAAGTAGCCACCAAACCAAAATATACTTAATATACTGTACTGGTTTTGATACCATTATTATCTGCAGGTGTTGGCAAATAAAATGATGTGCAATCATTTGAATTTAACATGCCTATTTGCAAAATCATCTGCTAAATGTATAAGCTTTGTTCCCCTTTTTTTAATTTTTTTAATTTCTGTCTTGTTTTCTTCTGTGTGAACTAGTCTATACAGTTAATGAGTAGTTTTAATACAAACTAATACCTTAAGTCGTATCACTTTTATTCATGTAGCTTTGCACACAATGTATTTTGTTGTTAAATTTGGAGGATTTCACCTTTTGTATTCTCTGATCTGAATTAAGAATTTCAGCTATACTGCCGTTGCAAAGGTCTTCATTTTGCATTACTACATGCTTCATTTTGAGAGCTGTTATCAAACATGGTGCCACCTTAATCACACATTTTAATAGCTGTGCTTTTTGGTTGGGGCTGTTGGAATTTGTAAACTGTCTGACTCTGTGTCACTTGAAGATCAACGATATGAAACTACAGTTATCGCAAAGATAAGATTTGGGTAACAAAAAAAATTAGGGACCCTGTTCATGTTCCTCAAGGGGCCCAAGTTTGGTATCCGCTATGAAAATAAAGCATGCACTAAAACGTTTTCATTGACAATGCACTTGATATTCGCATTCACCTCTACCACATGTTAATAAGAGGAAGAAACCTGCAGGTAGAGCGACAAAGAAATGAAGAGCCACACATTGAGACATGCTCTACAGAAGGCCTTTCACTAGCTAATAATCTAAGGCTGCAAATCTATGCATCAGCATTAATTCACCTGCTCAATTCATGAATTTAACGCCACTAGTTAAATGTTTAAGTCAAAGCACTTCAGAGGACTTTTTATGGAGGAGAATAGAATACATAACAAGCCTGCAGACCAAACCTCTATCAAACTGCAGCTTTTAATTTGGCTGATGAAAACCCATGCGAATCAATAGCAGCTCATTTAGTTGTGTGACTTGTCAGCTGTATGACAAATGCCATTTGGCCAAGTTTTATGACAAAGGCCCCTCTGACACAGTACAAAAATCACAGCTAATTGATAAGGCAGTGGAGCAATATATGGAGGCCATTGATTCCGCTTCTCCTCTAATTTAATCTGAATACACCAGTCATGTTGATTAAAAATTCCCTGTGTAAATTACAGTTACTGCTGATAATGCTGTCAGATTTCTCAAAGAGCAGTGGGACAAAAGTGCTGACGGCCTTCCCACCTCTTGTCTCTTTTTAACCAATAAGGCATATTGAGCCTGTGTCTTTCAATAAAAGGTGTCACTGTCCATTGAATCACTCAAGTCATCCCTAAGATGTCACCTCGGCCCTCAAACACGGAGCGGTTACCAGAAACTCCCATTTTCATAGTTGGACAAATAAATCGGCCTCTTTTTGCTTTGTTGGATTATAAATCAGAGACCCCTTTAAAATATTTACACCCTGTAGTTTAATCAATCAGCAAAATGTCGGGCTCATTACGTAAATATGAACAGATTGTGCGATCTTTTAGCGTAATCACACGTATTGGTGCAGGTTTTTCCCTTGGCCCTGTCCTGTCACTTAACTAATGGGCGAGTCAGGGAGTGAGTGACGGGGCCCAATAAATTCACATCTGTCCGACTTAAAATGCTGTTCTAAAGCATGAAAAAGGCACTGTTTTTGCCAATAAAGTTTATTGAAAAGGAGTGGCAGAGGAGGGATAGAGTCATTTATTGTTGCAGGAAATTAGTATATGCAGGTATTTTACCCATTACAATGGACATAGTGATGTTTGTGGCCTTTTGTGGTGTCAGTGTAACCTTCAATTCTGTTGATCAGCAAAAAGATTTGACCTGCATCAAACAGTAGAAAACACAAACACTGTAAATTTGTGGTAGGCCTAATCTGCAAAGCTGGACACCTGACATGTCTTTTGGTTAAAAAAAAAATTATTATGATTTTTCTTATAATGTTAAATGACACCAAAAAGCAACAGACTGTCAAACAATCGTTTAAAAAATAAAATATGCAAAAAGTTTAATTGGCAGTAAAACTTTGATAAGAGTCTCAGTATCAAAAATAAAAGCGGAGCAGAGACTCAAAGGTTTAAATCCAGCTTTGGCCATTAAATTATCACTTAAGTACACCAATTTATGCTGCAGATTACAGCCCGTGTCAAGAAACGAGCAAAAAGTGCACAGGTGTCGCCAGAAACACTGTGCGGACACGTAGCTCATGTCTGCCCTCTAGTGGACAAATAATAGAAGACATTTGGCCTGACTTTGCACACAGTGGAAAGTTTGCCTAGTTGCGCAGGTATTGTGCTTTTGTTGAATCTGATGCCTGCAGTGCGCAAAGTATTCATCAATTGACGCGTTTTAAATGAGGCGCGTCACTTATCGTTTCTGATGAGTTTAGGCCTAATATTTTTTTATTTAGGATGTCGTATATTAAAAGATATTTTGAATTGTGCTCAATTAATAATTTTAAATTTGAAGGGTGGCGTTTGAACTTGTGATAGGTTTTTATATTAATTTTAATTTTATAGAAATTTTGGAGTTCAGACTTTTACAAACATTTTCTGTTTAACTCCACAGTTGGGCTAATGCAAGTCAGAATATAATTTCATATATTTAAACGGACGACCTGCATCATTTAAAGGACACTTTCTGAATGTTTGCGCTCCCTTTTATAGATGAAAATACGCATTTTTTGCGCCGTTTGGCTCTTTGAGGTGCGCTTGTGTGATGGGGGCGGGCCGGCTTCAGCAGGGCGGGACTCTTCTAGTTTCGAAGCACATGATGAAGCAATGACATGCTTGTAGATTTTGTGTCAGCCTTCACAATCTGTCCCTGCATTGTCTGCTAACTAGTCAAACTCAGAGAAGACTGAGCAGAAACCATTCAGACAGTCAGACAGACAGACAGACAGAAGGACACCGTGACTGTGAACATGGCCTCCTCAGAGCTCGGTAAGAGTTTTCCGTCGTGCAAAACCAATTAATTAATTCGCTGCTGTCTGTATAAAGTTTTGCTCTGCAACGTGCAGGATGCTAGCTGCGGCTAACGTTAGCCAGCGTGGTCAGCAGTGCCATGCTAACGCGTACCTTTTCTTGTGTTTACAAAAATGAGTGAAAAAAGGTGTGTTAAGTGTCCTGTGGTTGTGTCCTCGCAGCACTTTTGAGTGTGTCAGACAAAACTGGACTGGTGGGCTTCGCCAAAAGGCTGGTGGATGTGGGGCTTGATCTTATCGCCTCAGGTGGCACAGCCAAAGCCCTGCGTGATGCGGGGCTGGCCGTGAGGTGGGTACTAAAGACGTTTTTAAAGTAAAATCAAACCCAGTGCTGTTTTGTTTGTATTTCTCTAAAGTTTTTTAAATCCAGTAGCTGCATGTGGCTTGCCTACTCTAACCTGTCTGTGTCCATGTTGTGCATTAGGGACGTGTCTGAGCTGACTGGACATCCGGAGATGCTGGGGGGCAGAGTGAAGACCCTGCACCCTGCTGTCCATGGGGGCATCCTGGCCAGGAAAACCCCCACTGACACAGCAGACATGGAGAAGCTGGGCTACAACCTGGTCAGGTAAGAGCAGAGCAAACTACTGAAAAAAAAAAACTCAAAAACTAAAAATAGATACAGAAATACAGCTGTACAATAATATGGTGGATATCAGAGCTATAAACAATTACTGCAAAGCCCAGCATGGGAAACCTGTGGCTGTCTTGCAGATCACAAGATGACCTAATGAGAGAGTAAAAGCAAAAGTTTTGCATTAGGAAGCGCATGTAGTTCATTTAGCAGCTGGTTAATTGGAAAACTGCTGCCCTTGCTACAGGCCTGTCTTATGACTCTCATTTGATTGAGACTTGAAGAATGTGATTAAATCAGATTTCACAGTGTTGTGAATGCAGACCTAACTACACACTTGATTGAAATTTGATAGAGAGAGAACTTTGTGTCATTTGCTAGAAACAATTTAGTTAAAGAGGAAGGTTTTGTTCTTTTTGTGTTTCTTTTTGTGACAGGGAGGTTGAATGGATCATCTGATAAGGATGGGAGAATATGTGTAGAGATCACAACATAGGGCAGCTGATGTTTGCATAGGGGTTCACACTGATACAAACTAGGTCAGGAGATGCTTGTTTATCGGGTTACCTAAACAGCAGAAATATAAGATTAGTACAGGGAGGGACTACGCACCTCTAAAGATAAGGACAGTGTTAAAAATATTGATTAAAGGCCAAAAAAGTGGTCACAATGTTGGCTGTAATGCTGCAAGATTAAAGGTTGATTGAGGCTATGTAACTATTTGTGCTAAAATGATTGATCAGTTAGTTGAGCAATAGAAAAATAAATTACCAACAGCAAATATCTCAGATTTTTTTGCCCATTATTTGGTCAAAAGAAGCATATGAGGACATCTCATGGGCAATGGGCTTTTTTTCAATAGTTCTTTCAACAAAAATGCTGATTTGAAAACTTAAATTGAAAAATTAATCAACAATTTGATACATAAAATTAATAAGTACCCCAGCAGCTGGAATTTGGGACAATGAATCCTGCGGTTTCAACACAAAAGGCTCAAGTAGATGAAAGCAAGCTGTGATAAATTCAGGTCATTCAAACAAAGAAAGAACAGAAGGTTTTTTTTCTCACAACCCTTAAAAAGGAACAATGAATTTAACTGCGTATAATTGAGCTTGTGAAAATCTCTGTGCATGATGCATCACATGCTGTCTGTGATTTTTGTAATTGCCCAAATGGAGTCATTTTTAGCAAACACCCTTTTTTTCCCTAAAATTCTACTAAAACTTTAGGGGTAAAACAAGTTTAAGAGGCCATGAGCAGAAAAACACTGAGAGCCTAAATTACAAGTCTTACGCACGTCAATGAGACATTGTTGCTCTCTTAATGTGGAGCAGTGGCCCTGAAACCTCTTTTTTTCACACTGATATCATGTGATACAAATTAGAAAAGTCACACTAAATGGAAGTCCTGTTGTCCATGTCATGTATTTTCAAAAGGATGAAGATGATGTTCATGACGAGTCTGACATTTATTCTGTGTCTGGTCTTTTTTTAAGAGTGGTGGTTTGCAACCTCTACCCGTTTGTGAAGACTGTCTCTAACCCGAGTGTTACAGTGGAAGATGCTGTGGAGCAGATAGATATCGGTGAGATGTGTTGACGAGTGTCTGTTTAACCAAATTAGGTTAACTGTGTAAAATACTTGTATGCAGGGTACCCAGAAATTGTCTCATTGTATTTAATAGTGTAATTTTCCTCTGATCAATGATTGTTGACATGTGCATTAAACATTCTTGACTCACTTCCAGGTGGCGTAACGCTGTTGAGGGCCGCAGCCAAGAATCATGCTCGGGTCACAATCGTGTGTGATCCTGCTGACTATTTGCTGGTTGCCAAGGAGATGGAGAGTTCAGGAGACAAAGACACAAGCCTGGAAACACGCCGGACTCTGGCCCTCAAAGTAAGACCACATTTCTCTTTCTGCACCGTTTTAGCGTGCAAGTAGAGCTGAGCAATAAGACCAAAATCTCATATACAGATAGCAATAAACGTCACAATGTAAGCAGAATTTCTGTAAATTCAATGAATAGTTTGTACAAAGTTATCACATAATAAAGCCAATTTATTATAATGTTTTGAATTAAATGTACATTAAAATTAATTGACCTCCATTTAATCATTTTTCTAGTTTGCTGAGAACTTATGTGCAAAATTTAACTTGAGCATGTAAAAAGATTATTAAAGAATTCATTTATGAAACATAAAAAGGGGAAAATAACATACATTGATTTTAAAAGAGGTTAGTGGTGTTTCAGTGGGAAGACCAGTCTGCAGCATAATTAAAATGGTTCTTATGGTCCTTGTCAGACTAAACATACTCAAACGACATCCAGGGGACAGCAACGGACAAAAGCAGTGAAGAGAAAATGTGAGAGGTTATGAGAAAATATTCGACAGAAGACATGCAATTACTTAGTTGCTGAATTTACAGATTAATTCCTGATTTTCTCTGTTGGAATCGTGAGCTGAAGTTTAAATTGGAAGGATTTAAATAGTTTGTTACTACCAGCATTTCTTGATATTCTACTCACATCCGCATCAAACATCTTGTTAATCCCACCCTGTCGCTGCTCAGACTTGTTTTAGTCTTATCTCTATTGTGAACAGACTCACAGTTAATGAAGAGGTGAATCACACCTTTGGCATTTTTCAATGAATGAGCAGGTCTCGGTCTTAAAATGGTGGTTGCATAATGATAACAGCATGCTGTTAGATTTTTAAGGATAAAGCCTCGAGTGCTCTCAGACAAGAGTCTGTAAATATGACCCTGTTGATCATATCTCTGTTTCGTCATTATTAGTTCTTAGTCACCAAATTGTATCTTCCTTCATTATTGACGTGAGCCTGGTGCTGAGCTCACTCGCTCTGATTTGTTGTGTTTGTCTTTCACTGACCCGCAGCTCTAAGCAAAGTTCAGCTCAGGTTTTTTATCATTAGTGTTGAAATATGTTTTTAGGTTACAGAATTCAACATTTGACCACTCATGAACTCTTTTCCTGTAGTCAGACTGAACTGATCATTGATTTAAATAGATTGTTTTAAGGTCAGAAACTCTGTTGCTTTGCTTTGTGACTCACATAAAAATGTAGATACAGTCACAATAGAACAGATTTAACCTTGTGATTCTTAGTTTTCAATTGATAAATTGTTTGATTACACAATATCAATAAAGTTGTTCAGTCTTGAATCTTGTAAATGCTTTAAGGTTTAAAACTCTGGCTTTGGTACACATCAGAGAATGGTGATGTATTTATGTATCTTCTCTCATGTTAGTGTATTTTATGTCTGATGCTTTTCAGGCCTTCACGCACACAGCACAGTATGACGAGGCCATATCAGACTACTTTCGGGGACAGTACAGCCGTGGTGTCTCCCAGCTGCCTCTGCGCTATGGCATGAACCCTCATCAGGCTCCTGCCCAGCTCTACACCCTGCGCCCTGCCCTCCCTCTCAAAGGTAGACCCACAATGCATCAGGACTGATCTAACTAACCTGAATGTGTCAGTGCCGATCTGTAGCTAGTTAGCTTAGCTTGGCATAAAGACTCTAAGTATGGTAAAAGAGCGAGCCTGGGTCGGTAAAGGTTGCAAAAGTCTGACAAATATGAAAGTGGTCCGCTTAAAAAAAGTGTATATTTGTCTCAGGATTTTGTTCTGGGTAATTGCAACAGAAGTAAAAGGTCAGCAAAATTTAGATGCTAAATAAAATATGAAATATTTCTGTCACCCTAAGATGAAGGTGACATTAGAAATCAGCGATAAAAGATAGAAAGATGCTACTGATTTTCATAGAAGTACAGAAATCTACAAAAAATGTATCCTTGAGTGTAATTAATTTCAATTCTTACTACTTTTTGTGTTGCTGCCCCCTCTCAGTGGTCAACGGTTCTCCCGGCTTCATCAACCTGTGTGACGCTCTGAACGCCTGGCAGCTGGTCAGAGAGTTAAAGAGCGCCCTCGGCATGGCGGCTGCCACCTCCTTTAAGCACGTCAGCCCTGCTGGTAAGACCAACAGGGACATGCAGAAACACTATTAGGTCACCTCATATTGAACCAAATCACTGTTATTGAGCTTTCTGATAAAACTTCAGACACTCATTGACTGTGACGATAGCTAAGTTATAAGGTGCTGTAGCCCTCTAATATGATAGCTTAAGCCAGCTAGACAATAAGATCATGCTTGTGCAATCGAAAAAGAGACTTGATAATAGCTGATTTAAATGCACATCCAGTACCAAGTGGACAGGTTGTCTCCTACAGGTGGACTACAAGCAGTTGTTGACAGGGTTGTGTGTGATTTACTGTCACAGTAAATTGCCCTTTGTGATCTGTTGAAATGATGATAACCTACAAATTTTTACATCATTTTTTAAAAAAAACAGTTCAGTCAATGACAAAATATTTGTTTAATGCTCTCAAAAATATCAGTTTCGATGCCTTCAATGTGAAGATGACTCTTCTCACTTTTCTTCTGAAGGAGCTGCAGTAGGAGTTCCTCTGACAGAGGAGGAAGCCAAAGTGTGCATGGTGCATGACATGCTGAAGGATCTCACCCCGCTGGCCACTGCCTACGCCAGAGCAAGAGGTCAGGAAGAATGAAATACTGTAGAAAATACTAGAGTATGTTGTGTCTATTAAGATTCAACTGTATTAACTCTTTTTTCACTCCCAGGTTCAGACAGGATGTCTTCCTTTGGAGACTTCATCGCTGTGTCAGATGTGTGTGACGTTCCCACCGCCAAGATTATATCAAGAGAGGTAAAGTCTTGTATTAAAGAACAAATACAGATGATGTTTTTTGTTTGTTTTGCTTATTTTGTTTGTGCTGCTACACTTAATTGCTTTATCATGATTCAATTTGTTTGCTCTCAGGTGTCGGACGGTATTATTGCTCCTGGTTACGATGAGGAGGCACTGAAGATCCTCTCCAAAAAAAAGAATGGCAACTACTGTGTGTTACAGGTGAGCAGTGTTTATGAATTTATTCTTTATGAATTTTAAATCAGAGGGATTAGAGTCAGAGGTTAGTTCCATGTTTGTTTAATGAACACTGTGTCTTTGTCCCAGATGGATCCAGACTATGAGCCTGATGAGACCGAGGTGAGAGTGCTGTTCGGTCTCTATCTCAAACAAAAGAGGAACACGGGTCTTATCAATAAGGAGTTCTTCAGCAATGTGGTATCAAAGGGCTCTGTAAGTATTTTACTTTTATATTGTACTCTTACAGCTTTGTAATTTTAAAAGAATTCTTTCGTTATTGACACAGATGCCCTGAAATATTCACCCTTTGATTGTTTTTATGTCCAAAAGCTCTCTGATGAAGCTGTGCGGGACCTCATTGTGGCCACCATTGCTGTCAAGTACACACAGTCCAACTCTGTCTGCTATGCTAAAGACGGACAGGTGAGAACAGGCAGGTGAAAGGAGGGGACAGGAATGTGGATGAACCCTGAGTTTTTCTTAAGTGTTTCCTCTCGTCTGTGTTGGACAGGTTGTTGGCATCGGAGCAGGTCAGCAGTCCCGCATCCACTGCACACGGCTGGCAGGTGACAAAGCTGATAACTGGTGGCTCAGACACCACCCACGTGTGCTCAACATGAAGTTTCGCAGTGGTGTGAAGCGAGCAGAGATGGCCAACGCCATCGACCAGTATGTGAGCAACACCATCGGAGAGGTAAGAGGGTAGCAGGTACAACAGGTACTTTATAAGATGAAGTAGTAGTTAGGATTTTGATTATAAAAATTCTTGTGATGATACTTTTCTCATTAGTATTTTTGGAATAATAGCTATTTGTTGTATTATTTGCATTGACACACACATTTAAATTCGCACAGACACATTTATGGAGGTTTCTGGGTATGTTTGCACACTTTGCACCGGGCTTGTGAACAAGAGAGAAGTTGGTAGTCATACTGCTATCAGTGTGTTACGAAGCATAAAATGCTTGCTTTAAATGCTTTAAATACATTTTGTTGTTTTGTTTTAACCATATGAAACAAAAAATAAAATATGTAGAATTTCAAGCCTAGAAAAATTTGTTATGCAAATGTAAAACTGTTTTCTAGAGTAATCCTCATGCAGAGTATATTGAAATCTGAGCAAACACTTTTTGTACTGCGTTGCATACTCAAAATTGAGACACAAATGCAGTGCCACTCATCCACAGTGCAGGCTTAGCACTAGCAGCATATCATATTTGTTTAATTTGAACTAATTTATGAAGTAGTGTATTAAGTGGTAAATCATGCAGTTGAATGCTATTTATGTCAGTGGCTTGTCATCCTCATCATCTTAGCTTCTGCTGCAAATGAGAGCTCCACTAAGTCGGCTGTTGCTACATTTGAGTTCATTTGATTTGGATAAATAGAGGCGCCTTAAGTCCACACAGTCTACCTGTCTGATCTATAAATGTCTCATATTCAGTGCCACATAAAGACCTGAATTGTTTGTGTGTATTTTGTGTTGACAGGGCCCAGACTTGGCAGTTTGGAAGTCGATGTATGAAGAGGTGCCTGAGCTTCTGTCAGAGACTGAAAGGAAGAACTGGATCAGTTCCCTGCAGGTTGTGGCTGTTAGCTCTGACGCCTTCTTCCCCTTCAGAGATAACATAGATCGTGCCAAACGGGTAAATATATCACACCTTTCAAGAAAACATGGGCTGTTACTGTCTTCACTTTGTTGAGATATTGCATAGGAAAGGCCTGCAGACACCTAATGAAATCCTTTTGCATACATTTATGAGGCTTCTAGTTTAGAAACTATTAGCTCTTAAATCACTAAAGTTACTAATGTTTCTTCCCTCTGTGTGTCTGTAGAGTGGTGTCGCTTACATTGCTGCTCCTGCCGGCTCTGCTGCTGATGAGGTTGTGATCAATGCCTGTAATGAGCAGGGCATCACTCTGGTGCACACCAACCTGCGGCTCTTCCACCACTGAGCATGTTGACCGTTCTCTCGATGTTCCTTAAACTCCATTCACATTAGCATTATTCAGCATTGCTACAGCATTTTTATAGAGTCATTTTCTAATACTGATACTCGATACATTCCTGCCCTCATCCTGCTGAAGAGAAGAAGACAAACAAATGCACTGTTTTGTAACACATTGAAAAAATTAGTGACTTGTGATCTCTGAAATTAGAGCTTAATACAAATAACTGTTGATGTTCATTCTAGGTCGATGACATTTCAGTTTGAAATAAACTCTCAATTAAAGGTTGTGAGTAGTTTGTCTGTACTTCAGCTGTATTAGCAGCATACTTCTTGCTATAATGATATTCCACAACTTTTTGATGGACTGCTGTGAAATCTTGTACAGACAATTATAGTTCCTAGAAGATGAAGACTTTCTCTTGCACCACCAGGATGTTTATCTTTTTTGGATTTGAAATTAAATGAATTCCCTTAATTTTTCAATGAATTATTGTGAAAATATGTACAGCCACTCAGGATGGGTCTTAATCACTTTTTGGTCGTCCTTTGACTCTTTAGCCAGCACCATCAATAGGTAAAACTTATTATTCCTTCGGTGATGTTGATTCTCTGCCTTTTCCTGGTGTGGTCCCCTTCAACAGGCCAAAATATTTAATTCCTCTAACCCCTGAGTATTATCAATCAATTAGCAGTGAAACAGTGTAAAGAGTCAGTAGGATCCTATCAGCAAACTTTTTTTTTCCTACATTAACGTTAAGATGTTAACATGCTTCGTAACTGCTACTTGCCTAAAAGAATTTAGCTCAAAGAATTGCCTCACAGAGCTGTTGGCTTGATGGTTGACTCCAAGTCTTCGGAGACTATTGAAAGATACAATCGAAACTATCAGATATAAATTAAAGGAACTGATTTTGGTGGAAGAGATCAAAAAAATGGAGCCACTAGGGTTCCTGTTTCTTACGTCCTTTGCAAACACTTTCATGTATGATACAAAACCTGAGCACATCCTTAAATCTCCTATCTACATTAAACAAACATCACACTGGTTATGTTTCAGGATCTCTCCAGCTTTATTAAAATAAGGGACTTCTTTTCGTCAAAGGTAGAAACAACTTTGGTACAGACAACAAAGTACAAAAATAGAACAGTTCAAAACCTCACATCCCAGTTCACACATTCACACGTTGAGATTAAAAGGGATAAATTAGTAAAAAGACATCAGAGTCCAGAATGTGTCAATCACACACAGTGCGACCCCTCTAAGTAACAGAAGAAGGGTTACAGAAAAGAAAAGCACATTTTCATAGACAAGTATTTGTTAATAACTACAATGACATTCTTTAACACAGTGCTTTTTTCTGACAGTTTCTGCTCTTTGATTAAAAAAATGTTTCTGAATGTTTACATGGAAAACAACTGCCAATTTGTTAAGAGTGTAAATCTGACAGGTGACAATTCCTGAAAAAAGTCACTCTGATGCTCCCACAAGTGTGTTGAAGA
>JAPZDY010000001.1:8299521-8320343 GCA_029783645.1 Ctenochaetus hawaiiensis
GACAGCTGAATAAATTTTTCACTGACCTTGCGTAGTGTGTTGTCTCCATATCTAACAGGCTGCAGCAGACTGGCATCAACATCAGCACCTGGTCTGCGGCAGTTCTCACATCTCCAGCCCTGATGAAACATACATGAGTGTACATGTCAACATGTGTCACACAACACACCAAATATTAGACTCAAAGCCAAAGAGGACTAATTATGTCGTACCTGCTGTCCTCCAAAGCATGTGCACGTGCAGATAGCACCCAGGTACTCCTTCTGCCACTGGTTTCCCACCTGGTAAGTCTTGCCGTCATCGTAGCACACTGAATCATCTGTGTTGGGCATACACGTGTCAGTTCATATGCAAAGCCTTCACATCTTTTTTAAACTGTCAGAATACTCCTTTAGGTCTGGTGTGGCCTTACGTGGTTCACACTTGAACTCTCCTTTGCCATTTCCCAAGCAAGTGCAGCTCATCAAGTGACCATTTTCTGCACGGCGGTCCCACTTCTCTCCAATGCGGTAGTTGTTGCCATTGTCATGGCACCACTCTAAAGATGGAAAAAATAACAGTTAGAAAAAAACTAAGTAAAATATTAAAATAAAAATATTATTATATTATTATTAGAATGTTATTTAATTTCAACCATTCTTATGGATTCCAAGTAAAAAGAAAATATCCAAAAACTTACTAGATGAATCACATCTGAAGTGGCCGCTGCCCAGGCCCAAGCACCTGCACCACAGCTTGAAGCCTGTCTCAGACATCCTCTCCCATTCCCCACCCACCTCATGGTAGGTGGCAGTAAAGGCATCATAACATGTGTCCTTAGAAGTGGGCACTCCCTCTGGAACTGAAGAAAGATGGGCAGGGAAAAATATGAGAACAAAATGTGTGTAATGTGTATATTTGAAGATTGATTGGCTAGTGAAATTGCAACCACTGTCGTAAATAAACTTCTATTCCTGCTTTGATGATTTGAAGTTACTTATTTACAATGATTCTTCATCAGAATTATTTGTCTAAGAGGATAGAAATACATAAAACAACTAAAAATTAAGTGTGAAAATGAACTTATATGGCACATCCTGTACATCCATGCTTTTTCACTGACTGGCAAAAATAATAATTACTTTTTGAATTATTAAAAAGTTTGGTGTGGGCCTAAAGCAGTCACTCACAATGATCGGTTCTACTTTTGCTTCAAACACTTACTTGTGTTTCCGGCAGTGATGGTCTGATCCAGGACCCTGTGTTTGAGCGCCCCCAGCAGAGCATCCACCATCACATTATAGTCTGCTCCAGGGGTGAGTCCTATCAGGGTGGCAGTGGTGGCTGTGCCTGGCAGGCTGACCTGAAGGGGTAGACGGAAAAAAGGTTTGTCCACATGACATAAGAGACTCCTCCTGAACAGACTGATATATTTGAAATGGGCTGGAAAACACGTCTCTCACCTGGAACATCTTCTCATTTATCTGTGTAACAGGATGGCAGGTCACCAAGTAGGAATCGCTCTGCTTGTATGGCTTCCAGGAGATGGAGGTCTTAGTTTGGGCCTCTTGTGGCACCCCAGTCTCATTACCAAATGTAGAGTCAATGGGCACATTCAGCTTCAGGACGGGTATTCTGCGGCCCTCTGCATCAAGGGGCACAAACACCAGGGGCTCACGAATTTGCCCAAAGGGAGACTGTGGGTCGCCACTGTTCCCACTATATCTGTTGTCACCGTTGTTGTTGTACTCTGTGTACTCCACATGCTGGCTCTGACCGCCATGCCCATCCTGGCCACCCCCGACATGGACTGTGTTGTCCGAGTCGGTTTCGGGCACATCCAGCCTGTCGCCAGAACCTCCACCAGGGCGGGGAGGAAGAGGCAGAGGAAGCAAGGAGTCTGGGTCTGGGCGGGAGAGACGGGGTTAGGGAAGCAAGCAGGTTAGAGGAGGGGGGCTGGTAAAGCAGAGCTGCAGTAACACATCTCAGCCAACAGGAGGCAACAGATAAGCAGCATATCACTACTTCATTGCAAAGTGTGTCTCAATACATTATTACAAACACACAATGTATTTTGAATGACATTTCCAGAGACATTCAAAATAAAAAAAAGGGATATTATTGTTTTAGGAGCTTAATGCTGATTTGCTGCAGTTTATCTCAAGGCCTCTGAGCTTTAACAGCAAAAAGTTTGGTTCAGCTGAGCAGATTGAAGCTGCCATTCAAATCTACAGACTTTTGGATGATGTTTAACCATAAATCATCTGAATTGTGTTGCTTTATTGCACCATTTGAATGCATCAAAGTTGAAATCACATTTGTCAATTTCAAGAAGAGGGTGTCAAAATACTTACGGGTCCTGATTTTGCCCACTAGAGGCGTGCTTCTCAGTGAGTTCTGGATGGCAATGATCTTAATGATGTACTCTGTGGCTGGTTTCAGGTCTGTAAAAGAGGAAAAATTATCATGCAGTGAAGTTGCTTTCCCAGTCTTGTGTTGCTCTTGTCTCAACTTATTTGAAACATGTTGCTGGCGTCAAGTTGAGAGTTACATACTGGATATGGTGGCGTAGTTTTGGCCAGCGTGGGGTCGTGGGATGAGCTCTTGTGGTCTTCTTCCTGACTCCTCATAGGTGATGTAATAACCTGTGATGTGTGTGGCAGGTGGCTGCCAGGTGAAGGAGATGGAGGTGGGGGTAAGAGATGTGAACTGGAGGTTGGTGGGAGACTGGACCACTGGTTCGGCTGTGAAGGAAAATATCATGTTAGCTTCTTTTCAGTCACATTTTCCCACATACGCATAATTACTTCAGAAGTTCTGTAAACAGACTTTGGTTTCTAAAATCAGAGAAGTTTGCATAAGAAACAACACTGCTCTGCACTTCTGTCTATTATTGGATAATGCATTTTCTGTGGCTGTTTTATCTTAAGCATTTTTGTGCCTTATTCTTTGGTCTTTTTTGCTTTGATTCTTTGAATTGATTGCATTCACATTGTATTGTAGATACATCATGTGCCATATAAAACGACAGACACCAGAAACTACATTTAAATCAACGTTTCTGAAGTTCACATCATGAATCCTGAAAATATTAACGGTCAAACAGTGAGATCAGACACAGATTTGGGTTTTACCTGTTTGAATCATGAGAGTAAATGGAGCGCTCTTTGTGTTTCCATTCAGAGTATACAGGCTAACAGAGTACGTTGTTCCTGGCTGAAGACCTTTGAAAAATAACACACACAAAAAAAATCCAAATGTGAAGCAACAATAAAAAAACAAAATCACACTTTTACAACTGAGATCTTTAACAAATTGTATTCAAAAGTCTGTCCAGCAGGAAGGTGTGGTTTACCTGTGAGAGTGTAGGTGCTTGCTTGGCCTGGGATGGTCCTCCTGATGGTTGGGTGTGAGCCACCCATGGGTGTGGCCTCGATGAGGTAACCAGTGATGGTCTCCACCTTGGAGCGCCAGGTCAGTGTGAAAGAAGTATCCTTCACATCAGAGATACGCACACGCCGAGGAGGACTTACATCTGCATCAAAGAGAAAAGGGACATTAAGAAGAGTGATGGATAACGAGTGGTGACACCTGGAAACCTGTCCATTTTAAGGTGCAGACAGTTACCTTCCAGTGTGGTGGTCTCTCCAGCCAGTGGTCTGCTGGTGACAGAGTTCTTCAGGGCGTAGACTCGTATCTGGTATGTGGTTGCCACCTACGACACGAACATAGAGTTGATATTTACTCACTCACTGACTGTGAATATTTGCAAATACTGACACAAGAGCTCTGTTTACCATGAGCCCTGGTATGACAACACGTGTGGTGTCCGGAGCAACGTTCATCTCTTTAGTGGGGGCGTTGATGTTCTTGGGGTTGACGACCACACGGTAGCCTGTCAGACGTGCATTGGGGGCTTGCCATGACACGGTAAAGGTGGAGGGACCAACATCAGAGATCAACAGGTTGGTTGGAGCAGGGATGACTGAGACAGAAAGGACACATTTAGAACTGGAGTTGGTGGATGTATAAATTAAGTCGAAAACGTGTTGGTGTTTTCCCTGTATTTCTACCTGTGGCCTGGGTTCCCACCAGCGGCGTGCTGGGTGTGCGGTCATGGAGGGCAATCACCTTAACAGTGTACTCAGTGCCCGGGCGAAGGCCTCTCAGCAACACACTGTCCTGGTCACCTCTGGGTGCGGGACGCAGCTCTCTCTCGCCCTCCTCTGGGCTGGAATACAGGATGCGGTAGGATGTCACTGTGCCGTCGGGACTGTCCCATGTGATGCGCATGGAGGTGGAGTCAATGTCCGAGAAGGTCAGGTCTTTGGGGCGATCCATAGCTGCAGGAAAAGGGGGAGATGGTATTTATTTCAGCTCTGAGCAGCTTCCTTTAATTAAAGAACATAAGCTTCTTAGGCAATGAATAGATCTTAAAGTGATACTTTAGATTCATTTTGTCTCAATTGTTGTGAGTTACTATGGTAGAGAAAGTAAGGCATTGGTCAGACAGCAGCCAATTAGCATCCTGTTTTTGACTATGAAAAGCACTTTGAATTGAAGAAATAGACAAACTAAAAAAATCTGACCTCTCCTGGTACTACATTGTACTACATGCTGTGTGTAGTATAAAAAGATATATTTACTGGATCGCTTTTTTGTTGTGAAAACCAGGTTTCTTATAAAAATGACATAAAGAAATTAAGTTACGACAGAAAAACTCCATTAACCTGGTATGCCAGTGTTAGTACACTGAGAAGTGCTGACAAAGAGTAACTCACATTAATTTATGCCACATCAGTCCCTAAATGAAGCTCTTCTTTGATCAGTTTTAACTAAATTGAATCAAACTAACCAGTGATAGCATTCTCCACCACAGGGGAAGAGGGTTGTCCATCATTGCCCAGGGCATAGACACTCACGACATACTCAACAGTGGGCATCAGACCTGTGAATGTCATCTGCGTCTGATCTGTAAAAGAGGAAAAGAGAGGAGCCGGTGAGAAGAGGATGTTGTACTGGAGGAATAGAAAATTAAAACAAACATGACGGTTTGGTTATGAGCAGCTGTTTTCAGTCTTACCAGGTGCCACCACCTCAGAGTAGGAAGGTCCCACACCGTTCTTGGGGACACTGGTGATTCTGTAGCCTCTGATTGGTCCTTTAGCAGGAGACCAGCGCACTGTGAGGGCGTTGTCACTCACATCAGTCAGTCTCATGTCAGTGGGCGGCTCCGTGTCTGAAGTACACAAGGACATGATGCATGTTAGCTTTAGTTTACCCCCTTAATGATAAGAATTTCTAAAAATCTTTTTCATGTTGCTTTACCAGTCTTGTGTGTGATGTAGACCGGCGTGTTGGAGGCAGGGCTGTCCCCTCTTCCGGTAACAGCATAGACCGTGATGGTGTAGTCGGTACCAGGCTTCAGACCGGTGATGGTGGCGGTGGTCTGAGTTCCTGGGATCGTGAACTCTTGAGGAGACTCACCACCTTGGCAAAGATTTAAGGTGTTAAACTAAGAATGAGCCTGAGGTTTAAAAGAAACTATTAATAAAAAAACACATGTACGAACTTGTTCCTCCGTAGGTGATCCTGTAGTTCTTCACTGCAACAGAGGGGGCGTCCCAGCGAATGGTGATTGTAGTGGGGGTGGAAGATACTACCTCCAGGTCAGTAGGAGCATCAGAGACTGGAGAGCAAAGAGGTACATTATGATGAAAAAACTGCCATATAACAACAAGAAAATAACTATGATCAAGAAAAAAAAAGGATGACAGAGATCAGTACAGAAACTCACTTGTGGCCTGTGTGCCAGTAAGAGGCTGACTCTCCTGGTTGTTGTTGACAGCATAAACATAAATCAGATACTCTGTCTCTGGTGTCAGTCCGGTCAGTGTGAAGGAGTTCCTGGTCGGGGGCAGCCTCTCATCCCTGGCCCGCCCACCGCTGGTCTTCTGGTAGCGGATGCGGTAGCCGGTGATGACAGAAGTTGGAGCCAGCCAGTGAACGGTGAAGGAGTTGGTCTGAATATCAGAGAAGTCCAAACCAGTGGGGGAATCCAGAGCTGAGGGTCAGGCATTACATATTAGGGGATATCTTAAATTATATGGAATGAAAGCAGCAAGTTTAATACTGCAATGCAAAACAAATATCCATTTCAACAGTAAAGTGTTTGGATGTTTTTTGGATTTGTGTCATAATCCAGTGACTCCCAAGCCTTTGAAAAGCAAAACTTTTAAGCAGTTGTCTTCATTTTATTTGCTGAAAGTCATACTCACTCGTCCTCTGAGTCCCTGTGGCTGGTTGACTTTCTTGTTCACCGTACACACACACAACACTGATGCGGTACTCAGTGTTGGGCAGCAGGTCTATGTGGAAACAGAATGACTTGACATGAAGCAGTGCAAAGAAAAACAGTTTATTTTTTTACTTGACACGATCTTGATGTCGTCTTACTCTGCAGCAGGAAAGTGTTGGTAGCTCCGCCAACATTAACCTCTTTGATGTCGTCATCGGTGGCTACGGGGTGGTAACGGATGACAAAGCGCGAGATGTCGCTTGGTGTGGCAACATGTGGGACCGTCCATGTCACCCTAATGTAATCAGGACCCACCCCTCCAAACTGTAAGTTGGTGGGGGCTGGAATGACTGGAAGAGTGAGGGGTTAGAAGTCATGACTAAAGCAGAAACAAGAAAGAGGTTGACTTAACAAAAGTAGATTAAGAATTCCATTAAAAAAATATCAGTGATGTGATAAATCTCTGAAATTTACTCTAGCTTCTGAGTTAGTCATGTGCACTAATAAAAAGGGTTGACTCAGATCATAACCCAAGCCCTCCCCCACTGATGGAGTGAAAGAGTGAAATCACCAGCTTGTGTTTGCTTTGTGTATGTGGTCGGCTCGCTTTCCCCCTCTTCTGTAACAGTGAAGACACTGATGTCATAGTCCACGCCCGGCTCCAAACCGTGAATCGTGTAATAACCAGAAGATGCATCCACCATATCTTGATAAATTGGCAAGTTCTCGCCTGATGCTACAACCGTTATCCGATAAGCAGTAATGGCCGTATAGTTCTGAGGGATCCAGCGCAGGCCAATGGTGGTGTCAGTAATGTCGACAAAGTCAATGTGACTTGGTGTAGGGATGTCTGAAAGGGTTAGGTCAGTTGCAAAGCGCAAGCACAATTAGACAGACAGAGGGACTGAAAACCCAGAATTATTACATTGGTTAAATCAAAAACATTACATCCATATTTCCCAATAAAGCAGTCAGAAATCCAGAGTGTATCAGTAGCCATGCTGGAGAGAGATAATTAAAAAATTACATGAGTCAATATACATTCAAAATCTACTTTATAATTAAAGCAGTGATTAATGCTACTGTTCTGAGCATGCTCCAAAATCAATTCACCATCCCAGTTGAACACCATTATCTCCATGCATGGTAGGTTAGCCAATGATCATGTTAGTATTAAACAATGCCTGTTGGTTTTTATGGGTTTGCTCAAATCCACCAAGAATTAGTTTCCAATTCTGCAGCTCCAAGCACTTTTTTAGGCCTCTTATTGCTCATTGTTTAAATGTTATAGCTAATTTACAGTTGGGTTAGACTTCAATGCTCTCTTTAATCTGATTATGGCAGCTGTTTTCGGCAAACAAGCTGAGATAAACCTGCATTGTATGACCACACATCTGGCTGGGGAGGTTGAACATCTGGTAAACTAAAAATCAAGCTAATTTCTGCTAAAACAGAGCAGGATGGACAGTGGATAGTGAACCACAATCGTCGGGCAGCCATCCAATCGGGTGATAATGTTGCTCTGTTTCTGCTAGTAGGCATTGTTCTGCTAACCCATTAGCTATAACAACTTCAAAAGATAACGTCAGAGCTGTGTGTCTTTGAGTTTGTTTTGAAGTTAGTCTAGTCCATAGTGGCCAATTTTTTTTTCATGCAGCTTTAAGAAAAGACAGGCATCCCATCTTTCCTTTTCTTTTGAAACTAAACCAATTTCAAAAAGAATGTATTTGTGTGGAAAAAAGTTCCAGCATGAAGAGAAAAACTATTGTAAGAGTGGGAATATTAAAAATGACAGGAGGTGAAATATTGGAGTTGGCTCCAGTTTGACATAGCCACAGTCTTTTATGGCAGCTGATCTCCTTTTCTATTCCTTTTTTTTTCTTCTAGACACACTGGTCTTTTCTTTGTGTGCAGTTGTGTGTTTGATGCCTATCAAAATGAATGAAAGCCTTTCTTTTTGGCTCCTACCTGGTGTGACAATAGTGGACACAGGCAAACTTTCCAGATGACCCTTGGTTGCATAGACGCTGACGTTGTACTCTGCACCGGGATGCAGGCTCTCCAGCATGCATGAGGTTTGATCAGCTCGGACAAACTCTTCCAGGGAGTTTCCTCGCTGGCCATTAGTTGGTGTGCTTGTCACTCTGTAGCCTGTGATGCCTGCAGAGCGTGGGGGGGAAGATGACAAATGTGGAGCGATAGAACAAAATGTCAAGAGGTTTTTGCAATTTATGACTCACTGCGAGTAATGAAAAGGAAATACCGGGAAGAGACGTTTGTCCTGGTAAAAACAAAATTACCATTCCAAGGCCAAGGTCTAGACTCGGCATGATCCAACGTGCGTGGGGAGCACAGTCAATATTTACCTGGTGTTTTGGAGGCTACCCAGTGGACAGTGAGATCTCCTGTGTCCGGGCTGGAGTCCACTCTGAGGTCAGTGGGAGGAGAAAGAGCTGCAAAGAAAGTGGAAAGCAGACCATAACACCAACATGAGGAACCTGATGTGCTGCAGCAGTAACTTAACAAACTTGGCTACAAGCCCCAGTCTCATGTAAGTTTTGCTTTTAGATGATTTATTGCAGAAATCTTGTAAAAACTGTGACAAAAAGAGTCATATATTCTGTCATTATGTCACTCATGACCTTATAATGAACTATATTATTTTTCTTTTTGCAAGGGGCCCCCTCATGGACCTCAAAGGGCCCATGACCTTACTTTAAAAACCACTTAACTGTATGACTTCTATAATATCAGCTTTTGTTAGCTGTCTTTTCTTAGTTAAAGTGAATTAGATACGCACAAGTGACGACAGTGCGAGTGACAGGGTTTCCACGGTTGCGTCCGTTGAAGATGGGCTGAACGCTGTAGGTGTACTCAGTCCCAGGAAACAGGCCTGGAATATAAATACGTCCAGAGTCAGAGGTCTCTTCTCTGGGAGACTCGCCTTCCTGGCTGGGGAGCACAGACAGCTGGGGAGAAGAAGGCAGACATGTAGGTATTAGAAATCTAGAAAATACTTCTGAAATAAACCACATTAATGACATTAGATCTGCATGACCGATTTCTTTGGTCACCTGTGGGTAACAAAACATGTTGCTGTTATTGAGGAGTTATGTGTTGAGGTGATGCAGGTGTCTACCTTGTAACTGAACCTGCGGACAGGCATCCAGGTGACGATGATGGAGGTATCAGTGACTTCAGTGCTGAAAGGAGGAGCATTTCCCATCTGAGGATCTGGGAGGAGGATAGAATCAGGGAAACTCATTAAATTAATTGCAGTTATTCACTCTTATATCCCCTGAAGTCCTGTTTCTTTAAATACTGACTGGTGTTAAAATATCCAGTGACGCCCTGGCTGAGCTCATTGTCCAGCTCTGAGTGGAGGATGGCAGTGTACTGGGTGTCAGGACGTAAATTCTTCAAAGGGTACTGGGTGACCCTGCCGGGGATCCTCTTCTCGATGGGGCTGGAGCCCTCAATGCTGAGGAGGAGGCGGTAGCCAGTGACAACAGCACGGGGAGCCTCCCAGATGACCAGTGCACTGTCATGAGTGACATCAGTGAAACGCACATCGGTGGGTGCATCAGGTTCTGGAGGGGTTAGAAAATTCAACATATATAAGACAGAAAAACTCCCATGTTCAATATTTTGTTGTAATCTCTGTGTTTCTCATGCAGGTTTCTTTTTCTAGGTGGTACTTACTGGTAGACTTTTCTCCCACAAGCGGCTCACTCTCCACTCCGGCATTGATGGCGTAGATGTAGAAGCGGTACAGTGTGCCCGGCTGCAGGTGAGTGATATCAGCATATGCGTTGGGTGAGATGGGTAAGGGCAGAGGCCTCAAATCAGTGCCGCCGGGACCAACAGGAGAGAAAGTCACCCTGTAGCCGGTCACCTCGCTGGGTGGACCGGTCCAGGTGATGGTGATCTTTGTATCTGAAACCTCGTAGAACTGCAGGTCTGTCGGTGCTGGGACCACCTCTGTGGACAGGAAGTGGTAGATGAATTTACAAGGTCAGTGGTTAGAGTCGGACTAAAAAGTACTGATACAGTTTTTTGACCATTATGTAGCAAAGTTTTTATGAATGAGTTACCATATTGTTTGGAAGTACAACATGCATTTAACATGTTTGTTGTTAGACCTAAATGATTCACACAATGTGTTCAGGATAGAAACACTGTATGTTAACATAACTTTGTTAACAAAATCTCCACAGGACACCTTTAACTTGCTGTTTAAATACTACACAATAGGCTAAGTACAGTAAAACTATTTAAAAATCTTTTTTTTTTGTTGCCCTAACATAGTAAAACAGTCCACTTTGCATGCCAGGCACAAAAGAAACCCATTTGCAGAGGATTTGTGAAATGTGTGCCTCTGTGTGTGTGTAAGAGCTGTACATGCATGCTTTCCTTCATCGGTGTTTTAACTACATTTGAACAGGTGTTTGTTCCTGAGCTCACTGTGAATTCAAAGGGAGTTCATTCAGGGGCCACGATAGACTAGGATGAAGATAAAATAGCCTCTGAGAAATATTACAATGGAGTAGCTAAAGCTGTGAAAGTGTATTTTGACAAAACAGTGTTTTGACAAGCTCTGTCTTTCCCAAACAATGGAAAGCCCTTTCTTAAGCTTTCTGTCCCTATAAGGAATCCTGATCTGCTTGGCTCTTACTGCCGACTAAAAGACAAAGAATGATCCTATCACCGAAAGAATAGAACAACATTCTGTGAATGTTTTAATAAGACAAAAAACATGCTATTGGTTTAAGCTATGAAGCAGTAAACTAAACAATCTATGAATCAGTTTTTCATTTATTTCACCTTTCATGATGAGGTAATTTTTGAATATGTGCACCTGGCAGAGGCGATCCGGCGGTGTTGACCTGTACAAAAACAGGCTCACTCTCTTGGTCCTCCTCCACAGCGTAGATGCTGATGTTGTAAAGAAGACCCGGGCGAAGGTCGACCAGGTTCACTGAGGTCTCTGATTCTGGCAGGTTCAGCTCAGTGCTGCTGCCTTCCACTGACGGCGTGTACACAACACGGTAACCTGGCAGGCGCAAACATGCGGTTACACGCAGCCAGATTTATCCCTGTGTAAAGCTACTAATTAAATTATATGTAACACATAGACAGAAACAAATTCCTTACCAGTAATAGGAGCCTGAGGTCTGGACCAGCTGATTCGGATGGAGGTCTCTCCCACATCATCGACTACATGCTGAGAGGGGCTGTCAGGAGCTAAGGAAAGACAAAGAATGGAAAGCATTTAGGTTACATTTTGTATAAATATGTTAAAAATCTGCATCATTCTTTTTTTGAGTTTTTTTTTGTCATGACAAAGAGGAGGAGAGGATTTCTCATACCTGTGGTCTGGGAGGTTGTCAGGATGAGGTTAGGCTGTCCCTGATTCGGCAGCTCATACACATTGACATTATATCTGCGTCCTGGCAGGAGGTCGGTGATGGTGACAGAATTGGCTGTGCGAGGAACATCTGTAGAAGCAGACTAAAAGTTAGGCAATGCGGTGATAATGCATAGTATGCATCACATGATTTTGCTGTTCTGTTTAAACTAGCAGCTTCTCATTTGACTTTGATATTTCTGGGTGGTTTGGACCATTTTAGGTTTGATCAAATTTACACTGAGACACATTTGTCAGAGCCTCAACAGAAAAGCTATGTAGGTTTTTACAATGATGGTCAAAGGGTCTCACCCAGGACTTTTGGCTTGGCTCCGTCTTCATTGAGCTCATACTCGACCCTGAAGCCAGAGATGGTAGAAGAGGCTGATGTCCAGGACACAATAAAGCTGTTGGAGGTGATTTCTGTAATCGACTCAGAAGTGTCCACCACTGGAGGAGGTGGGGTCGTTTCTCCCTCTGATGTTTCCACTTGAGAGACAGAATAAAATGATGTTCCTGTGAACAGTTCTTCAAATTGACGGGTTAAGAGAAGGTCATTGCTCAAGTCTACTCACAGGAACCATGGGTAGTGGTGAAGTCAAAACGTGTGACCTCGCGGCGTCCATAGCGCAGGATGCTGATTAGCTGACCCTCGTAGGTGACGCCTGGACGGAGCCCACTGATAGTGTAGGAGTTGACGTTGCCTGGGATGGTTGCCTCCTGCCAGTGTGCACGGGAATTTTTCTACCGAAAGAAGTAAAAAGATGAAAACTCATGTTTTTTAAATCAAACAGCATGAAACATGACTTGAATTGAATCTTCATCTGCAGATATGTTGCGTAATTCAATCAAAAGGATTTAATATTTATATTTTTTCCCAGAGTGGCATCATGACCTCAGCTTTTCACAGCTTTTCATGGACAAGAAAGTGCTAAAAAAAATGAAACTTTAAACATTTACAGTTGCATTATTACCGGACAAACTCCAGCTGCTGCTGAAAACCTTGTTATATAATCAAAAGCTCCAAAACAGCTACTTAAATGGACTTTGTGGTGATATTGTTTTAGCAACTTGTTTTTTCTCCTGAGAGGATCTACTGGAATTATTAATTAATTCAGAAAATTAAAATTTTATACGTCAGCCTGTGTATTTTGGACGAGACACTGACTCAGATTTATTGCCATATCCTGCTTTTGGAGTGTTTGGACTGGCTTTGCACTCTGACAGAAAACTGCAAACCCTCTCAGCAGGAGGGTCAGATGAGGGGCTTTGAGTGACTTTGTAGTCCAAAATATACAAACCCCTTCAGAGGAAATATTTTCGACTTCAATTAAGTATGTTTAAGTTCAAAAACATTTCAGCCATCTTCAAAGAGAAAAGAATGTGTGAGAAAAGGGAACGGGTTATTTTCCTTGGAAATGACAAAAAGCTGTGTATTTGTGCATGCGGACTGTAAAGGGGAGTTCATGTACTCTCCAGTCACCTTGTTTGTCCTTGCTCAAATTCCAGTCAGCATTACCAAAAGCAACTGACCTCATTCAGACTGTTTGTTCACCAGTCAGCAAATTTCAAACACCCTTTTGAGGAAAAATGAGAGCATTTAATTTTTAACCTGCAATACAAACTAAAAGAGCGACTCACAATTCTCCACTTGAGGATGTACTGGGTGATGTGGACGGATGAAGGTGGGTTCCACTGAATGGGGTGAGAGTCTGGCTGTTTCCCAGCCTCTGTGATGATCACCTGGACAGGTCTGTGGCCGTCTGAAGTGTTAAAGAAAACATTGAGGGCAAGACATCAGGAAGGAGTAGGAGAGACATGAACAAGACGTACTGTGTAGTATAACAGTGTAACCTGAAGAGAGCGTGGGTGAGAGTTGGCTACTTTCTGGTGTGGCTCTGGCAGCCGAATCTCATCTTTCTGAGGCAAAACCAAACCACTAGACGGTGCTAAACCTGCTAAAACGCCCACTGACATCTTACAGTGTGATATAACACCCGAGTACTATATTCATCATTATTTATTTAGCCTCTGTACCCCCAAGAACACGCATACACACACAAACTCCCTGCTCTGTGCACATGCTAACACACTCTCCTCTGTGACTGAAAATTTTTTAAGGCCAGTGTTTGATTCAGGGCACACAATGTGCTGCAGTACAAAGTACCAGATTAAGCAACTGTTACTCAACCGTGGGGAGGAGATATCAGAGGCAGGAAGTGTGTTTAGGGCTACCCACCCGCCCACCCTCTGCCCGGCCCAGCATCCCCCTCAGCAGGTCAGTACAACACAACCCGACACCAGGCGGGGGAAGAGAAACCTCTCCAACTACAAAGACCGAGGGGGAGACAGGGGGTTACATCACTGGCAGACACTTCTCCATTTGCCAGACTTCAAAGTTGAGAAGAACCCCAAACCCCCGCTTCCCTCCACTAACATGTCAAGCGAACTTTTCATTTCGGTGACGTGTGATGGGAGGTTAGGTGTAGGTGAGGGGGACGAGGTCAATAACATATGGGAGTTGAATGAGTGCAGCAAACAAATTAAGCACTAACAGATGTTTGACTCAGTGGAAAAGCTACAGGAAAAGACTGGGAGGTACTGGGAGTACACTTTGCAATTAAAGAATACTTTCAAACCTCTAACCTCCTGATTGAGAATCATACAAGCCAAAGCTATCATAATGTATTGTGTTGATTTTTACCACTGGATCCTCCACAAATTAGAGGATGAAGCTGAGGTTGAACTATGATTAGTAATGCAGAGTTAGTTATTACAGTTTCTGTTTGTGCTCACTAACTTGTAGACCATGTAGACTCTGCAGAAACAGATCTCTTGGCTTACTAATGAGGACTGTAGCTTTTGTCACTACCTTGGTAGGTCTGCTGAGGTTCACATCTCATCTCTCCAATCCCGTTGCCATAGCAATAACAGCGGTAGTGGAGGCCATGGATGACTTTGTCCCATGTGTCTCCAATCTGGTAGAACGCCCTGGTTTGGGGCTCCTGACACTGATCTGTTGTGGAAAAGAGAAGAAAGCAAAAACGATGACCGACAGACGAGGGTGGGGTTGCAATTCTCAGCTGGAAAGTGCATTTTTAATTCCCCCGCAGCTGAGCTAACACGCCATGAACGCACCAATAGCGTCACACTTCCAGCGTCCACGTCCCTGTCCATAGCAGGTGCAGTTCATCAGGTAGCCCTCGTCATGGCGCTTGGAGAATTCCTGGTTCACTTCATATGTCAGGCCATCAACAATGCACTGATCTGTACACAAAAAAAGAGGAAGTAAAGTCAATAAAAACAGAGAAAACTTGGTGCTTTATTGTCAGATTTTTTTTTTTTTCATTGGCAATTCAGCAGTTTTGGTTTTTGCTGTCTGACCTCGCAGCTGTGAGTGAGCAACACAGCTCCACTCCCCACGGCCGTTGCCCAAACATGTGCACTCCATCATGTGTCCCATGATATCATGGCGTTTGTCCCACTTGTCGCCCACACGGTGCATCACTCCATCATTGGTGGTACACAACTCTTCATGGGCTACAGAAATAAGACAATGGAAAAAAAATTGAAATCAAATACTCTGTGTGCTTTCAGCAAGTTACTTCTTAATGCAACAATGCGTTTGCATGCTGTTGTGTGTGTTCAGTCAGGGAATTCTCCTCGGTCCAGCTAGCCAAGTGTTATGTTCATGTATGTAATCATCTGCTGTTATGTAAGAACCCTGAAGGAGTCATTCCTCTCCCATGACCGAAACATTATCTAACTTAAGAAACAGTAATTTATTCCACAATTGTCTACAAGTGACCCATTCAATCAGTCAGTAACATCTAACGCAAGTTTAGATAAAGACCAAAGCATTTTGTGTGATTATATCTCAACAACAACAAAGGAAAATCTAAAGCTTGTTTAGTGTTTAAATATTGCTGACTTTGGCCACACAACGCAGCAAAGGATCACTGGAAAAAATTGACTGAAAGCAGCACATTAAATGGAAAAACTTGTAGCTTTCCCTTCCACTCCAAGAGCTAGATGGGAACATTATCATTTTAGGTATTCACATGTAATTGGAAAACCCATAAAAAATATTTTTCTTAAAGAAAAACTCAATTACTTAATTCCAACAAACACTTAACTGAATTAAAATGTCACAATAATAGCACAAGAAGCAGATCACACTCACCAGCCATGGGGCAGAATCCAAAGCGCTGATCATTGTCATAGTCATGGGTGGTGCCACACCACCTCATGCCATCACGGCGTCCGTCAGAGGTGCAATCAGTGTAGTTGCGTCCGCTGTAGAGGAAGGGGAAGTGGCACAGGGCACCGTTGGAGTTGCCACCACGTGTTGAGACAATAGCTGTAACAGAGAGGGAAAACCAAGAGTTACTGAGTATCTGATCAATAATCTGATTTCTGATGGTAATCTAAGAAAACAGTTGGTGGATGGCATTGACTGGCAAAAGCTGTTATTCAATAAAAAGCCCAAATTAGCTTATTATATTCACAAATTCAATAAAATGATCAATTCTGGGTTTAAATCCCTGATCCTGAGTCTTACCGTTCTTCTCAGTACAGAAAGAGTACTGCTGGTCTCTCTCATAGTCTGAGGATGTAGAGCACCAGAGCTGCCCGTCTGTGCGTCCGTCTGAGGTGCAGGAGTAGTAGGTCTTTCCCATGAAGACGAATGGGAACACACACGGCTGGCCATTAGAGTTGCCACCATACACCTGGTTCCTGGCCTCTGCACAGATATGAGAGGGAAAAATCAGAAAATGGTAGATAAATAAAGCAATATGCATCTAATATGCATGATTATTTGTGTTCTGTCATTAATCAGGGGCTATGATTGACCTCCCTTCCCTCACCCCTGTACTCACCCCACTCCTGACAGCTGACTCCATTGCCCAGACAGGTACAGAGCATCTGCTTGTTGCCCTGGCTTCTGAACCAACGCTGACCATCGTAGTAGACGGCTCCAGAGTCTGTGCGGCATGTTCCCTCGGTAGGAGGTTCGGGCAGCTGATGGGTACTGGTGGGGGTCAACACGACAGCACCTGTGGCTGTAAACCACCAAACAGAAGGATGATGTACAACAGGTCTGCAACAGATCAGAATTAAGCTTTTGATTTTTTTTTCTTTAAATTGAACATTTTAGATTTGACTCTCACTTCTGCCAGCCATGTGTCTTTCACACTTCCACTCTCCACGGCCGTTTCCTAAGCACTGACACTGCAACATGTTCCCACTGGTGTCCCTCTTTCTCCATGTGTCTCCAATGCGGTAGGACCTCCTGGTGTCCTGGTCATTGCAACGGTCTGGTTGGAGGACAACAGTGGTCAACAGTCACCAATGGGACAAGTGAAAACTGTGTGTTCATGTGTGTGTGTGTGTTTATATTCTTCTTACTCCTTGAGGTGCATGTGATGCGTCCATTTCCCTCTCCCAGACAGGTGCAGTCCAGCATCATCCAGCCCTGGTAAGGTTTCTCCCAGGTCTCCCCAACGACGTAGGATGAGGCAGCATTATTGTCGTAGCAACGCTCAGCTGCGGCATAAAACACAGGACAGCTTTTAATCTGTTGCATCACACACGATACTATAAAATCACAGCCAAGACATTTCCAGAAACAATCGAGAGAAAATCAATTGCTGTGGCGTAAGACTGGCACAGAGGAGATGCGTGCTCTCTCACTCACTTACCCTGTTTGTCTGGACTGCTGTCAAATATTTACAGTGGTATCAAACGCAGCCAAGCTTCTCAGAAATTACCCTGCCTGTTAAGTTCGTGTGTGCGTGTGTGCGTGAGGTGGCACCTGGATATACAAGCTTGCACTCTGAAGTTACGATATTTCACATTTATCTTCATTCCAGGGCTTACTTGGAAAATGTTGACCTCCTGGTTTGAAAGGTATGAGGTGAAAGTGGTTTACTTACCAACGGGTTTGCAGGTCCACTCTCCTTTGCCATTTCCAAGGCACACACACTCCAGCATGTAGTCGCCCGTCTCATGAGGCCTCTGCCAGGTGTCCCCAATTTTGTAAGACCTCCCACCTTCATGGCAGCGATCTACGGAGGATGAATGAAAACTTAAGTTTCAGCTTAAGTTCCACTGGTTTTACAATTTTTCAATATCTGCTTTGCAACATATTCCTGAATCATATTGAAAATTAAATGATCAAAAATGTATTCTTAGTGTTAACATGAAGCAATGAGCACAATTTACATCAACATGCTGAGGCAAACTGCTTTCATTTGAGGAGAAGGTCATTGATATTGGTTTATTTAAGGACTGCAGGAGGTTAAGTAATCTGATTACTCACTTGCAATAGTACAGCTGATCTTGCCACGACCAGAACCAATACAGGTACAGTCCCACATCATCCCGTCCTTTGGTCTCTCGTAGGTTTCCCCGACCCGGTATGTCCGGTCATTGTACTTATCATAACAGGTCTCCTCCACTGAGAGAATAAACAGAAAACACTAAATGAATACGGCCTCGTCACTGTAAACCTGTTGTGGATATTTGATCTGCTGCGTAAAGACGCACAGATGACTGAACAGATGGATTTCTCGATCTGTTCCGAAGTTTATCTCAAGTAATTCGGGTCTGGTGCTTTAATCAGGATGTTATTAACTATTTTTATTTACTTGTTACTGACACAAAAGTTTTGAAACAAGTGATGGTGGGCTATGGGGAGACAGGGTCAGTGTTCACTTGTTTCCAGATGTGCAGAGTGAGAAGAAATGGCCTGTTAGGACATTTCTCCGATAAACCGGTCACCGGTCTCTCACTGACCTTCAGGCTTAGTTTTACATTTGATGCCTGCTGCTCCATGGCAGGTGCACCCCAATGTACTACCACGGTAGGGTTTCTCCCACTGCTCGTTCGGTCTGTATGATCGACCGTTTTCCTCACAGCCGACTACAGAGATCATATAATGAGAATATCGTTAAATAAAGATTGCTAAACATTTTGATCTTAAAATGGCCATTAAGATTAAAGTGATTGGCGCATTTTAAAAGAATTACTCGACCGAATAATTACAAAATTACTGGAAAGGAGGAAAAAAAACTAAAATTACTTGATTTTTTTGGCACAATACGCACATGAAATTTTAGATTTCCTAATGCAATAAAAAAAATCTTTCACGCATCAATTTGATTGTGACTCAAAATACTTCAAAATGGAAGTCCTTGTACCAACCTGGAGAAACAGCCGCTGCGTCACGGAGATCAGGATACACCTGATACTGACCAGTTTGTCTTTTGCTCTTCTTTGGCAAGCCGTGGACTGCGCTGCTTACGCAGAGCGCAACCAGTAACCCTGTGAGTGGGCCACCAGTCATTTTGTGGAAAAACTAAAAAATTCAAGGTTAAGTACAAAAATGGCAAGATTTTAAAAAAGGAAGAAAGTGTTAAGTGAAGTGAAGCTGGGAGAGATCTAGTTTCTGTCCCTTAATTCTCAGCTCCCCGCTGCCGCCTCGCAGCTGGTGCACCAGACTGAGGCGGAGGGAGCGCGCTGGTTTTATACGCGGACGCACCGCTTCAGCCTATTGAAGGGGAGGGCTTAGGCTGGAGTTTGGATGACCCGCCCGAGTGTGTGGGCAACACCGACACCCGACACGTGAATTTCAAAGAGCACAAAGAAACCACATTAGGAGAAAACAAAAAACAAAAAACATCAAGTTATAAAAAAATAATGAGCATCTGAAGTTTGTTTGTTTCATTCCAGGTGATGAACCAACAGGATGTTTAATGTGCCGTGATGGAGGGAAAAATATGTTCCACAATAACAAACAGTATTGATAAAAAACCACCACAAAGGACACTACTTCTGACCGGAAACAGGCACACTATTCAGTCCCTAAGAAAAAGGGATGTCTCATCCGAGTTTTTCTGGGAATCCTAGATGTTAATTTAATCAAATTAATGATCAGTAGCGTTGCTGTAATAAGCATTTTTTGTTGCTGTTGTTTTTTTAAACGTGATTGCAGCACTCTCAGTTCAACAAGATTTTGCACAGCATCTAAAAAATGCGTCATAATACACAATTTTTGGGGCTCTGATTTAGCATTCCCGAAACAACAAAATGTCTCCATATGCTCTGAAGTTGGGATTTGTGCCACTCTTGGGAATTGTGACAATATCAGACATCTCTCAGACATCTAGTCATATATTTCATGTTCAATTCATTTGGGGGCTCATGCTTGCAAATGGCCCCAAGTCTGTTGGCTCCAGCAGTTACAGTATGTGACCTTTGCTGAATCCTCCATAAGCAAAAGTTACCAGGAGATTACCAGCAACTTACTGATGAATGAGGAAGGAAGTAACTGCAGACTGTCTGTCGACCAGGGCCGAGGTCAACATTATGTATTTCTGTCCATACTGAGAAATCAAACATGATCATCATTTTTCTTCAGAACATATGTTGAGTAATAACAGCTGTTTTTTTCCATCATCTCCTTTGTTATATATTAGCATAGTTTTGGATATCCCATAGAATCACTTATGTTAAATGCCTTAAAGTTAAGCCAAAATATATTTGTTGAATATGGTCCAAGTTTAATCGTTGTTACATAACACTTCAGCAAGTCTCATATCTACACCCTTCCCACCACTTATACATACTCAAGCATACACAGTCTCCCTCTTTCCCTCCACCTGCTCCACATCCATCATAGCTTTTTTGTCCTCTGTGCTGTTTATTTAAGAGAGTGAAAGAGAAAAAAGTTCTTTCTACATCCATAATGTACTCTGTCTACGTGACTAAAAACACTAATGAAAAAAATACTTTCACTCACACATTGAAAACAAAATTGTTATAAGCTGCATTATGAGTGTATTTTCAAATACTGATCGCAGGCCTCACAGCTAAAACTTATCACTCAAAATGAGCCAAACATTCACATCCAAAAGCTGTTTATATGGCTGCACCTTTGCATTTAATGGATATTTACAGTTTTATAGTAGCCTACAACATTTTTTAACAAAGTAATTAAGCTCAAAAATTAAAGTTGCATATTTTTTACACCCTTGAGATTTTAAATAATAATAATAATAATAATAATAATAATAATAATAATAATAATAATAATAATAATAATAATAATATATATATATATATTTTTTTTTTTTT
>JAPZDY010000001.1:8320443-8332915 GCA_029783645.1 Ctenochaetus hawaiiensis
TATAGTAGCATACAACATTTTTTAACAAAGTAATTAAGCTCAAAAATTAAAGTTTCATATTTTTTACACATATTTTTTTAATATAATAATAATAATAATAATAATAATAATAATAATAATAATAATAATAATAATAATAATAAAAAATCAGTTGATGGTTGTTGGTTGTTTGGCATAGCCTGAAAATAAAGGGTCTGTGGGGTTCATTTGTGGGAAACTAATCACTCTGCCAAGACATAAAATGTTTTTAGAGACAACGTGCAAAAGAGGGAAAGAATTACAAGATGTACCACAGCGTCCTGCTTCGGTCACGCCACGGTGCAGGAGCTGCTGGTTCCGCTAAACTTAGTCATGGTTCTGGTCTGGAGAGCAGCTACTGTGTGTAAGAGGCTGGGACGTAATGTCATGTTCCTGCCATGGGGCCTGTGGAATGAGCTGTAAGTCAGGGCTGAAGATCGAAACAGATGGTTTTGGGGAATCAGAGGAAGAAAACAGCAGAAAAAAAAAACACTGTCTTGTTTTTAAAGTAAGTGCAACTGAGTCACAAATCTCGCCTGTGTGGAAAAAGCCTCCACATACTTTCCACTTGTGAAACAGCGCCAAACTGTGGAGGATTAAAACACAAGAAGGTTTCAAGCTGCAGAATCTTAAATGTTAAGGCTATTTTGAAAAGTATAACTTTCATATTTACTGATGTTATATAGCACACATTTCCCAAACTGTGCACTTATGCGGGGGGGCTTGGAGGGGACCTGGTGTAAAAGCATGTATAAATATTTGTGAACAAAAGAGACATTCAGTTCCTCAGAGAATGGTGTATTTGGGGCATGACTTAATTTCCTGCACTGTTAGGTCTCACAATTAGATTTATGAGCTGTCTCTGTTGAAGCCTCTGAGAAAGCAGCCTGGCTTTTATCAAAGTGAACAAACTCATCTCTTCTCTCTCAGTTTCTGTTTTCCATACCTAACATTCATATTTCAACCACAATTTTATCTCGCCTCTGATTGTTTTCATTGGGATTTTTTTGTTTACCCTCACTGTCAGTGATTTGTATTTGGAAGCTTGATCTGATAATCCCTGAGGCACCACAGATTGTTTTTATGATGAAGTGTTTCAGATTCCATTTTGCTACTTTTCAGTTCCACTAAATTCAAAACTGAGTTGAATATTGCTTGAGTTAGACAGTTGATTGTAATTAACACAACGTCTGTATTTATTGCTGTCAAAGTTGCATTGGACATGCACACTAGTTTGATTTGATAAGACTTAAGGGGGAAATTATGTTCACTGACATGTTAATTGTACTTTTAAAAGAAAGTGCTTGACAGGAAATGCACCTTTTTGCTTCCTTGCTAATTTACCGTATCATGTCTGTGCAGTTAAACAAAGTTAGTTGGATTAGTGCTGCATTAAAACTTGAAACAGTCTGGTTCTGTTCAAAGGAAACCAAATTTACTTCACAGCACCTAAAGCTCGCTAATAAAAACAACACCAGCGATTAAGCATTTCATTCTCATTGTTCAACTCATGGTGGACAGTTTAAAAAACTACACAACTGATGCAACAGAATCAGGGATAAAATATATTTATTCCACTGTCCTTGTCAAAATCTGGTAGATCTAACTCATATTACCAATAACTCGACAACTTACAATTGGGTCAGAGATACAGATGTGCTATGCTAGTAGCAGCTATGTATCCCAGAGATGCTGAAGCCTAAAGCAGAGACGAGGAGCAGGTTAAAAATGTTAGGAGAAGTTACTTCCTCCAGACTGCACCCCCAGATTTTTTCTCTTTCTCTAAACTTGCAGAGTTCAATCCCAACCAACACAGACTCAAGTGACTTCACATGAGGACAGTCTTCAGACCTTACACAAGTTCCTGCAGAAAATTTTTCCACATATGCAGTACAACTCCCAAAGACCTATAAATCAATCTTTAATGTGTAAAATCAATAGAGCGCCCCCTCCTGATCTTCAGGGCTTCTCACGATCATCCATAAAATCTGGATATTTCATTTGTTGCCAGTATTTAGCCAATGAGTCGTGTGTTTGTGCTTCAGTGACTAACAAGTGAAACTGACAAAAACAGCTGTTCTGTGTGGAGCCTCCAGTGATTTCCAAATCAAGAAAAACCTTTTGTCACGTGTGCCAAGCTCTAATACATGTAGAGTCTGGGGAATGCTTGTTTTTACTGTTTGGTTCTCCACCCTGTCTTCATCAAACTGTGGACGGGCAGTTTGGAGAGTGAGAGCCAGATGGCCACAGCTGGATGAAATAACTGGGGGAGGGAGTGGAGGTTTTTTTTTAATTATAATCATTTTGGAGAGTGAAGAGATAGAGAGGTGGAGAGGGGTTGGAGGCTAAGGTGGCTGGTTTTCATGTATACTAAAAGGGTGGAGGGGAGGATGAGCAGCAACTGGACCATGACTGTCTGTCTGTCACTCCCATGTCTGACTATTCTCCTGCTGTTTGCCTCCAGTGTCTTGCGTGGAGCAGAAAAAGTGCATGCATTTGGGAATTTGTAGCTTTCCAGTAAACATGTGAACCAAAGAGTGCACTGAGCATTAAAAGGCCTAAAAAAACACAACAAAGAAAGCATGTGTTTTTTGCAGAAGTTCATACTCTAAACAGCTTCAGGGTGAATAGAAAACAGTTGAGCAACATACTTTGAGCTTGTCAGCATTCTCACCGCTCCTCGTCACCGCTCAAGTCTGAATCAGTCTGGATTTTCAGCTCAGGATGTGAAGAGCATCTGCTTGTCTGCTGACGACAAATGCCAGAGGTCGCTGAGAGCAGGCGGCCCGTGAGGAGACGGACGCTCTGATGAAACATCTCCCCAGATTCCACAACACAGTGCTACAATAAAGAGTTACCGTGGAAACCAGATTGGGTGGGACGGTTTGGAGAGTGACAGCGAGGGTTCGATGTGACAAGTGAAGGGTGCTAATGACAGTGCCTCATCGACTGAATTATATGATGAGTCACACAAGACGCTCGCACACCCTTGAGATGAGGTATATTCAGTATTGGGAGGACAGAAGAAGAGGAAAGGGACCAGAGAAAATATTTTATCACTTCACTCTTGGATCCTCTTTTTAATGTGTAGGGAATTTCTGAGCACTTTCTTGGTCTTCTAAGGAAAGCTTAAGTGGAGGTTGAAGTCTTTTGAAAACAAGTCACAAGTCTAAAAAAAAAATCCACATGAGTGAATGCCACTGCAAGCTAGAGTTCAAGATGATTACAAATCAACAGGCTTTGGGAGTAACAGGATATGTAAGATAATGTTATGTATTTAGGATACAAGAAATTCAAACTGTACTCAGTTATAGTCGTGGAAGAAAAAGATGTAATCAGATTACAGGTTAAATTGGTATTTTAAGCAGAGTTAATGTTTTAAATGCAGTTTAAGATAAAGACCAATTTACTGCCATGCACATGCACACTCTTCACAACACTTCATGAGTCTCACAACACTATTCTTGTCTCAAGTGATGGAAATTTTGGCCTTTTTTAGCTGCTAATTCTCTGCTTTGTCTGCCTCCCAATGGATACTGGGCTGGTAGAAGCTTTTATAGAGTTTTTTTTTTTGTAGAAAATAGCTGCTTGTTGCAACCTAAAAGACACTGATTGTGTCTGACTGAGTCATGAGAGTGAACAAGAAGAGTAAAGTTGTGGAAAGTCTCCCACATTTCTTAAACTTTTTTGAAGATCCATTCTGATCCAGGAACAGCACTCCCACTGCAGAGCTTTGTGAATGCTGACCTAAGCCGTCCACCTCTGCAGACAGCTGTGTGTCTTCAGTTTATTCACAGTTTATACCTCCACCAGTCAAACCTGACATCAGTTGCTCTGCCATGTCCGGGACAGCAGTATTCCATGACACTTCTCCTTCAATCAGGGATGGAGAAATCTTGGCTGTGTTTTCACACCATGACACCAGGTGTAAACAAGCATGACCTTTAACAGGGTCACACGTGTGTTTCCATTTCTGCAGCGTGTCATGTGTTTGTGTGAGAGAGAACAAAGTGCACAGAGAGAGAGAGAGAGAAAAGAAAAGGCGGTGCTGATGGAAGTGTACGCTGTGTGCTTCTTAACCTGCGTCCTCACACACAATCCAGTTTGGCCAAAGTGAATTGACTCAGGAGCTGTGTTTTTTCCTGTGGGGTTAATTTCCTAGACTTTCTCAGTGGTTTTAACAAGGTTAATGAGAAAAATAGAGGAAGCAAGTCTGCATCTTGTTTACTTGGGAAATATGAAACTAGCTACTTTGCTAGTGATTGCAAAATGAGCTTCGCAGACATGCACAGAATTTGGGACCCATGTGAAAACGTCTGTGCCTCTTCCTGTTGTTACACCAACTACGACTGATTGTCTTATAAAAGAGGCCTCAATTCATCGGGTTAATAAATTCCTGATTAGTCTACCAGAGGAAAGGTGATGATATTCACACAGCCAGGGCACATTTCCAAAGGACTTACAGTAAGCTCCAAAGGCAGAGAGGTAGGGAGTCATCCTGTCCTGACCTTGGTCAGCCGTGTTACTCACACCGTTGGTGTGTGTCTGCGACGTGCGTTCGTGCTCGGCCTCCTTCGCAACAACCTGTCTGCCTTGTCATCTCTCACTGAGGAGGAGGCTGTCCTCAAAAGCTCCTGGAGGAAGGAGACAAAGAGGGGCTTTGAGTGGGCAGAACTTTCGCTGGCCTTCAGGAGAAGTGAACCAGACCGGTGTAGATTCAAATAAGCCAGCCAACAGTCAGACAAAACACATACGGGAAGACACAAAGATGCTGTTGTTGATGAGTAAATGCATTAATTCAGGATTGCAGTGAAAGATATTTGTTTCCAAAATGCTAAGCATAATTTGGATCCGTGTCCTCGCTTTATTACTTGTGGTATTTTTCCCACATCTCGTAAAACCTTCAGCCATAATGAGTAAGCATTATGTTCATTATGTCCTGTTTCACTATGTGTTTTATTAGTCAATAGGTTGTTGTCTCTTGACCTTGGTTGGCCAATATGCACACAGCATAAAGCAGGTCAGAGCAGAGTATATTCCAGCTCTCCTGCCTGCCTCCTTAAACTTTCTCATGACTTCACCGACATAAAGCCAACTTTCACTGTGCCGACCCCTCAGGGAAGCAGAATGAAAGTTTACGAGAACCTAGCAAGAGAAGAAATATAATTCAGAGTTTTGAATTCTCTCTGCCATGTGTTTTTCTCGTTTGTCAACACTTTTCCTCTCTCTCTGCCAATGCATAGTTTAAAAACCTAAAGACAAAACTACTTTCCTGCCAAAGCAGCGAGCCTTTGTTCAAACACACCCGTCCTGTGCGGCACAAACACACACATTTATGCAAACATGAGATTCGGCTTTGCCTTTCATAGACCTCCTTAAAATATTTTTCTGCAACTGAGCCCTGATGATGCAGACACACTTTCCAAACCAGTGAGAGGAAATGTAATTAAAAGTGCACCTTTCTGTAAGCATCACCATTACTCACTCATTCCCGTCTAGACGACATGAACATGCCAGCTCACCTGGGGCTGTGCAGAGGCGGAGACCCACCTGCCTCGTCCCAGGTGTGGTCAGCCTGTTTTGGGAACTCACTGCATGACAAGCCCCCCTCCCTCCGATTCTATTAACATTATATGGTAGGGCTCGGTGGGAATTAAAGATCAACAGAATGAAAAAAACTCCAGTTGTTTGAGATGCAAGCGAGGCTCATTCCTCAGCTGGTTTGCTGAGCTTGAAAATAAACAAGCTGTACTGACAGGATCCTTTGTGGAGGTGTTACTAAAGCACTCACGTAAAGACCACCTTAATCCCCTCAACACAGACACCTCCACAAACACACTCATGCACAGAAATACACAGACACCTCAGCAAACACAGTCGGTAAGGTACACCGATGTTTGTGCTCAGACTTCAGCACATTTGTGTTTTGCACATGGTCTCCTGTGAGTGTCGCGTAATTGAATCAAGAGCTAAAGAAGTAACTCAGTTTAATCTCAACAAAATCTTTTCCTCTTGTCTTTGGCTCTGCAGACACACCTGTGTTAGGATTTTGTTTTGACACCACCACTAGAAATGATACACAAGGCCCCCATATCAGCCGTGCCAGCATGAGCACAGCAGGGCTGCAGAGGCTCAATTCAGAGGAGGAGGAGGAGGAGAGGGTGGAGGAAGGGCAGAGCAGCTGTGAATGAAACAGTCTTGCTGTAGTTTCTGAGCGAAGCTTGGGTCACAGTTCACACCCAGACAATGATTCTACCAGCGGCTAACAGGAGGGGTATAATAGCACTGCTCAGCATTGGTAGGGTGGTGATGATGTTGGGACTGTAAAGTGTGATCTCCCCCTCTGCAAAGACTGACAAGCACTGATATTACAAACCAATCACCAGGCAAGAATGTTAATATTGCAGGATTTTGAAAAACTCTGGTTGATGTTCAGTTTGACTTTTATTTTACGTTCAATGCCAAAATTTTATGATTCTTCCTTGAAAAATTCATAACAGAGGAATTTTTAGCAAATAAAATATGCTTTAGGTCTGGTTAAGGTTGGGCAGCTGTAATACTTGGTGAGGAATAAGGAAAATGGTGGTTACAGTTAATAAAAGGCGAGTGTTAAGTGCCTGTGACAGGACATAAACTCCAGTCTCCCGCGCTACATGCCCATTCAACACCCCTAAGCTCAACCCCCTTCCATTCTGCTGGTTACATAAAGGGAAAACTTACTGCATGGGCACTAAACTTTGGCACTTGTCAGGTGCAGAATTAAAATACATAATTCCTTGGGATACTGGACTGGATGTTTAAAGAAGAACAGTTATGTACACGTTTTAACTTACCCCTCCTTTACTTTACCTCCGTACCAAGATTAAACCTTTGTAGTTTGTCTTACTTGTCTTACTTGATTATTTATGCACGGAGTGTAAAAAACATTGGTGGAGCTCCCCAATGCTTGATCCTTTGGCCTCCTTCATTCAACTTTTGCATACTTACATTATGTCAAATACTGCAAAACAAACTCTTAAATCTAAAATGTTTTTATTAACTTGAATGCACCAAGCCCCACACCACTGCACTACAATGTAATTGTGAGACAAAGCTCTGTTAACTTAATGCTTACTGCGATAAACTGGCTATCTCAGGAATCTGACAGGACTCTGCAAGTTGATTTTCATATTACAATATATCAAGAGCAGTAAACTCAGTTTACTGCTTTGGCAAGAGGAGCCTTTCCCACACACTTTAAACATTTATGGGTTGTTCACACATTGATGTTACATTACCTTGACACCTGACTAAGAGTCTTTATATGCACATTTATTCTTATATATTCTTTACTTGAACAAAAATGAACTCAATGACCACTTGGATATTAGATTGGCAAGTTACAAATTTTTGAAACAGTAAGATAAATGTAGACTAGTTGTGATTTGATTTAATTGGCTAAAATAAATAAAAACCATGAGAATGGTCTTTAATCTCCAAACTGTGTATATGCAAAGGGAAAGTAGAGGCAGTTACATCACAGGAGCGTCATCAAAGAATTATTTCATGTGGGTGAGGATATGATTCCACCTTGTCTTGTTTCATCTTTTTTTTTTTCCCATGTCACCATCCCCCACACTCCTCTTTCCTCTCCACTACCTTTTTTGGTCTCAGTCTGAAAGCTCGTTTCCATTTGGCTGCATGTGAGACTGACTGCACCCCTCCTCAGACCATTTGCCACAGTGCTGTTTTCTGAGGGAAATGCCAGAATGTTTTACTGGCTGTGCCACAGAGAGCCAAACACAAAAACCACAACACTTCAAGGCAGCAGTGTGTTTGCTACTTGAATGTGACTGCTGACAGTCGACTGAGTTGCATCTTCGACCTCTCGGACTGACAGCGGAATAAAGCAAAGTTAGTTCAATAACAAACTTCAAGGCTTGTTTGGCTATGGCTCTGGCAATACTCCTGGTTGGATGTGACTCACATGCATGGCAATGCCGCAAAAAAAAAAAAAAAATCATAACCAAGCTGCGAGAGAATGACTCACAGTCTGTAGATGAACCCACCGACGGACCTTGTCACATTACTTCCCAGCAGCAGAATACTTTTCTGCATGGAGAAAACATTAAGTTTGAACTGAGTAGGGTTTCCTGAAGTGCTCGCTGTTAAATCGCAACACAGTTCTCCACACTATGCAGAGTTACAAGCCTATTAAAACACCCTCACACTCTTGGAAACTGAATTATCTTGCAATAAAGCCAAAATAGTTTGGTGTATGACTTACTACTTCATTACTCAGTTATGCCAGTAACTGAAATTTCTGATCTGTGCTCTGCTTACGAGAAAAAGCAACAAGCGAGAGGGCAACAAAGCTGCAAAAATCACAAAGGACCTGAGCCTCAAAACTCACTCGGACCCTCTAAGAACACAAAGCTCTGCCTCACATCTTCCTCAGCTGACTTTTTTAGACAAACACAAGCGGTCATCAGGAAGATCTGTTTCATCTTGCAGCTTCGAGACCATTTAAATGGATGATGTTAGAAATTCCCATAAAACAAGTGTGAAATCATTGCAGTGTGTATGTGCTTACCCATGTGTGTTTATGTGTGCTTTAGTGTTTAAAGTCTCTCTCTCTCCATTTCGAACCTCCTATAATTACACAGCTCATCCTCCCTTGGAGGCATCTAGCAGATGACATCAGATAGACTGCATGCAAGTCACTTATTCAAAAGTGAAAAGCTGGAACATCTTCACATGTTTTTCACACAGTATAGAAACTTATGTCATCCACTGTTCATCTGATTCACTGGAGACTGCGACTCAACAGGAGGTGTGAAGTGCACATAGGAAGTGGCATATCAGTAATTATCCACCTCTCAGTACCTACATATCTTAAAAACAAACTTCCTGCCTTATATTTGTTATATGTAGATACTGTAAGCTCAATATCAGTTTGAACTATAGTTGAACTTATGGTTTAAAAGACCTCCAGACATAAGCATTTGATTCATATACAGTACAATCCAAATATAACTCCTGCTGTTGGAAATGTGACAATGACATGGAGAGGCATTGTGAAAGTTCCTGTTTGTTGTGGAGATCCTTCGGTCAGTGGTAGGCCGATGTCTGGAGGTGAGGTCACTGAGGAGAGGTCACATTGGCTAATAGTTAGGAAAGACTGTCAAAATATATGAAAAAGGGAAGTAAGCCTAACCTTTGAGAATAAGGTTTCTTATTCCTAGATCTAAATTTATAGTTGGGTAATAATATCATGAACCCAAATAAGGTCAGATGTGAAAATTAAATGTATTATTAAGTCAAGGGGGGTTTTCTTATGGGGTTTTCTGTATTTGTTTTGAAATTCCCTTTTATTTGTTCTCAATAAACCCTTTGCTTGTTATGCCTCCCTAATTTTAGTCAATCTTCAGGCTTCATTATGAGCGTAGCTGCACAACAACGCAGTGAGCTGTAATACTCCTAATAACAGGCTGGAGACAGAAATTGGCCTTTTGTTTTCCCAGTTTTCACTGGAGGCAATTTTGAAACTGAAAACAGTATAAAACAAGTTGTTTCTCTCTTTTTTTGTTTTCCTCAAAGAACAAATTGTGACCTCACATATGAGTCTCTCTCAGGACATCTGTTTGATATTTCATCCACAGCGGTAGGAATGTGTCTAATTAATGTTTATTTCCAAGTTGTTTTATGGTTTTACTTGTTCGTTTGAGAATTTTCCTCTTCTAATCAAATTGCATAGGGATCTTACACAACAACACAACATCATTATTTGGCAGAAAGATAAGGCTAATAAAAATCTCCTGTACTGACATTTTCAATTCACGCTGTACTCTTTTCCAGCTCTCTCCTTTACAGGAAAGAGATGGAGACAAACCAGAATGACTATTTGACTTTGCTTTCCACCATTTTTATTTCAAAATGTTCAGGCTTTCCTAAAATTAACCTAAATTTTGAATAATTCCAGCTGAGTTATGGAAAAATAAACAGTATTACGTGCATCTAATACATTAATTTAAACCCTTTTTGCTATTCCTTCCTTTTCTAATGCTCAATTAACTATTTATAAATCATTACTGTGAGGAAAAATGTCTTATGTAACCAGAAATTAAAGGAGGAAGAATAAATATGCAATGAAATTGAGATCCGCTTACTGTCTAGAGTGTATAAGTGTACGTGCAATGGTACCTTAGAGTTCATTATTTACTTATATAACACTGAACCAGACGGTGAGTCCCTGATGACTCGACCAATGAAAACAGAACCTTTCAGTTTCAGTTCAACACGACCCTTCTCCCTGTGCAAACGCAGCCCATCTGACTGCACATCACAAACTCACGCATACACTTACACACACATACATACACACATTCGCCACATCTCCGCAGGCCCTTTGCTGTGGTGGAAACTCTGCAGAAAGTGACATCATCATTCCGAGACCACTGAGTAACATTACAGAAAAGAGTGGAAATGTAGTCCTGGGCAACAAGTAACATCACAACACCACAGCATGGTGTAACTGTCATTACTGTACCACAACCACAGAGGTTAAGGCCCTGGTGCACAACAATCAAAGAAACCTGCACAAGGACACACAAAAACACACACACAATAAGCCCATATTAGCGAAATCCACTCTCTAGGGAGACAAAATGAGCTCATTTATGCTCTGAAGTCGTCTCTTCTTTCCAATAAACTTGCTTCATGATAAAAACATCAAGAAATGAATCACAGCTGATGCCTAAATTACATGTTTTAGACATCTCTGGATGGGCTTTGTGTACTTATTAACTATTCTTCTCTTTCAATCCAATATCTCAAGAACCACCTGTAAACAAAACGCTCTGAAGGGGGTAAGCTATTCTGTAATATGTTTATGCTTTCAGAGATAAGAGGTTCTGGGGAATTCTTTTGCTTATTTGCTCTTGACTCTCTCCTGTGGATTGGAAGCATATGGCTTCATTACATAACATAGACAAAGAGGCAAACATGGGCAGAAAGGATTTCACATAATTATAAGAAATGGTAAGTTGGTAGACTCCCTGTGCGGCTTTAACTTTGAATTTTGGCCACCGGCCTTCCCTGCACAACCCCAGCTCCTTTGCACATGTCTGAAAACAAATTGAGTCTTCGTCAGTGTTTCCTTTTCCCAGGAATCAGCAGTTTACCACAGTTTGAAACAGGCCAGAGGACAGAGTTCTTCTCCACTCTGCTGCATTAAAATGAACATCTGTAAGGCACAATTCAGTTCAGTTCAGATAACTTCAAATTTCCTTATTAATTCAAGGTAAGATAGTCTGCAAACAACAGCATACAAACTGATAGAAGGGGGAAAAAAATTATCGCATCTTTTAAAAAAAATAGAAACTAAAATTAGTAAATAATGGAGTTTAAAAAAGATGCAGAGGCCACATTGTGTGTTTACATATTAAATGACCTACTTTGCTTTTACATACCAGCCCTCCTGAATGCATCTGTACCAAGGACTCGAGGAGAAGCTGCAATTGTAAAGGCTTTTTAGTGGCTCATCATACCAGAAAGCATTTTTCCCGCAAAAATTTAGAGCTAAAATAGCCAGATGCAGCTGGTTCCTGTCTGTTTGAATGTAAACCAGAAGACCAGTAAAAACTGTTCAAATACTTCCAATAAAAGTATGAAATGTCAGCTTGATTGAGCTTAACTGAGTGCAACTCCGGCCAAAGGCTTACTCCCAACCTTCTCCATGAAACACACATGTCTTATTCCACTCTACCCAAACCTTAGAGATACAACCATGATTCCACTATAAAAAAGGTTTGGCAGCAATAGTAAAAGGTACCATCCATGTGTCCCAAACTGACTGAAAGGTCTTTCAATATATGAATTAACAGCAGACAACAAAACATGCTGTTATTTTTGAGCCTAACAATTCTTTCCTGACCTTAAAAACACCAGTTGAAATAACAATCTTAACTCAAATGTGAAGACCAAAAAGACCATGTGACAAAGTTGAAAGCTCCAAAACTGGACGGTAAATGGACCCCGACGCTTTAAGTGTTTGTTGTGTTTGAATCATTTAAAAGTGAAAAAGCACAGAATGTGTCTTTAAACTTAAAAAAAAAAAAATAAGGACAAAGAATCTAACAATTAATGTAATAAACAAGAAAACAAATTGAGGACAACAAATGTTTTGATTATTAAACTTTTAACACTAATTTGTTGGTGGAAATCCACATGTTAAAAAAAAACACCACTTTAAGTCTATAGAACAGAGTACACACATAAATCCTGTCTGTGGGTGGGGGTCAGTGCAGGTCAGAAGGTCACAGCAAGAGAGACCAACACACACACACACACACACACACACACACACACGCACACACACACACTCACACGCACACACACTCTCTCTCTCTCTCTCTCACTGTGACTTTTAAATATGCTGGTCAGGAAAATAGTCTATTGTTACACTGCTGTACTA
>JAPZDY010000001.1:8333857-8346359 GCA_029783645.1 Ctenochaetus hawaiiensis
CTCTCTCTCTCTCTCTCTCACTGTGACTTTTAAATATGCTGGTCAGGAAAATAGTCTATTGTTACACTGCTGTACTAAATACAGACCAGAGGGTCCCGAAACTTGTTTGTGTTGTAGAGAAGAATTGAGGGAGTGCTTTTCAGGTCCTGAGAGCCTTTAACACTTAGATGTACACTTTTTAATTTTTTTTTTTCATTAGTGATGTGTTTTTAACCTTTTCACACAAGCACAAACTCTATTTACTCATTGTTTTCTTCCTCTTTTGTTGCCTAACTTAATCTATAAAAATACTCTGCCTGTTAACAGAAGTCATTCCACTTGCTTTCTTTCACACCTTTTAAGGCACAAAAACACATTCATCCCACAAATATTCCTGAGGTGAAATGCAGCTTAGCAGGCATGCTGGAAACTGCATGACCAATATGCTGCTCTTGCAGTCTTTGCCACTCTTTCATGCATTTGTTTGAGTTTGGTTATATGTGGCTGGATGGCTCTGCAGACCATTACTGATTGTTCAAACTATGACCCAAGTCTTCTGTCTGGTTCTGAGTTTGATTCAGAACTGAATACAAATACAGTCCACATTCCACATATCCCAGATGTCATGCCCGCTCTTACAGTAGCAGGCACCATTTTTCACATGTTGTATACATTACTATTTGCCAGAAAAGACCGCAGGTATAAATCTTTGTCCAGGTCCGAGCTGAACTACGCACAGAGTGCATATCTGTTTATTTCTTGGCTGAACAGATGTGCTGAGAGAGAGTGAAGATCTTTGCAGTTTAAGGGTACTCTGACTGATGGGGCAGGGTACATAAGAAGGGAGTCAGTCTCTGGGCTGATATAACACAGCTGTCTGACAGATTGCCTTACTCTAAAGTGCCCGAACGGTCCACATTAACTTTGCTTGGTTACATTTAATTGGCAGTGAGGAAAGGCGGAACACAGTTGGGATGTAGTAAGTGCTCCATGGAGACTGTGTGAAAGCAGATCTGGGTTGATGGGTGAGTGTTTATCGGCCTAAAGAGATTCTCCTCCAGATGTGCAGAGAACACCATTAAAACATGCAAAACTTTATGTACAATGATGAACAAGCAGAAATACAGAAATATGCAGTCCAGTATGGAGACATAGAGGAGTTAATGTGCTGCGATGGAGCTTGTGATCATATCACATGGTCTTAACCAGATTGAGTTTGATAGATCCTGATTGAAAATGACAATGTAGCTGTTTTTTCTGAGCATTTTAAGCACCTCACATACATCTGATCAGCATCCCATGAGCCACTGCTCCCATCAAGGCTAAAAAAAAAACCCAATCTGCTGGTAAAGATTATGTGATGTGATCGAACTTTAACTTTGAACCTGAACATTCTCAGACAAGGTTCTCTAAGGGATCATTTTGGATTTGAAAGCATACCATGCGACCTCAGCTTATTACGCTCTGAGTCAGCAGCAAAGAATTTTTTAGCACTCCACAAAATCAAAAATCAGCTTATCTGCATCTTTCATGCTGTGATTGTTCAGACTTTTTTTTTACAGCTCTCTTAACTGTTCATCTGTGAGAGCAAACACTGAAAAAGCCTTAACTCTGTCATCCCCTGGCTCGTGTCCACGGAGGCGCGGCAGCTCAGGGGTTGTGTACTTGGCAGTGGCCTCATGGGAGTGATCTGTCCTCTTAAAACCACACCAAACACCACCAGCATTTATCAAAGCCCCCTGTCTTGTTTACAGCCTCCCCCTTTAACTCATCTGCTTGCAAGTGGTTTTGCCATGAGAGGAGAGCAGAGAGCAAAGAAACTCCTTTGAAAATGAGTACCATGAAGATGTATCAGTTGGTTCTCCTTTGAGTCTCCATCCATCAAATAGGAAAGAGGACTGGTGGATTTGTAAAGGTGGGGAAAAAAAAGACTGACCAAAGGACCTGCTGGTTTTACGGTAAATAAACTCACAACAAGTGGCAGCAAACTTACAGAATTATTTAACAAGAAGAAAGCATGTTTGAGGCTTATTGTAGAATACTTTCAGAAAGAAAAAAAACACAAAAATGCTGGCTCAGACTTGTGTGCACTGAAGTTTTCTGAAGGGAAGTCTCTTATCACAGCTTTACAGCGATAACATTGTGTTCTTGTTGCCGTCTCGTATGGCTCCTGTGCAGGACGCACGCTTGTTTCATTTGAGTCTATAATCTCAGTGAGACATCGCTAGACATTTTAAACAGGATAGACCTTGTCTGAAAATGTCCCCATGATTTCAGCTGGCTAGAATGAAAACACTGTGTGATGATTCAGCACTTTAAACACACAATGGAAGTGAGTACACAAACTCCTGTGTACATACAGACGAGCCTTATATGACTTGGCCTTTGGGTGCTTCTAGTTTTGGTAGATTACTGTGAATACAATCATTGAGAATCAGTATTTTTATGTCCAATTTTAAGTTGTCTTTACATCTACCTTTACTGCAGGGGCATACTTATACAGAAACCCAACAACTCTAGTTTTACATAAATTAAACCGCACAAAAAACACTAGTTTCCTCTATTGGTTTTATACAGTGATGGAAAGTAACAAGTGTTTTTTGCATACAGCCACCCTGCATTTGAAAAAAAAAATTGCCTTGTCTTTCTCTAAGATGTTTGATTTATGCTATCATGAGTCTCTCAGACCTTTTTACACCTTTGTTACACTTTTTTTACAGCTATATAAGCCAGTCAGCTGCAGCAAAACTAGATCTTGGAATTTCATCTTGTCAAGTTTTTTGAATTTATTGTTATTATTTCTCAACTTTTAGGTTATAAATTTACCTTATGAACTATGGTGGGGCTCACTTTGTTATTCCCAGATGGCCTTTGGAGAGGTGTTTCATTTCACAGCTCTAAATTCTTGTGCTCAAAGAGAAAGCCAGTATCGTCCTGTGTGGGTTGCAAACATTTTGGTGAGGAACAGAAATGATGTAACCTAAAGACCCAGACGGTCAATATAATGGCAGGAGGGGGGTTGCATCTGCCTTAACTCTCTGTCTGGTTAGTATATACCGGACAGAGTAGAGAAAGACCATATGCTCCCTGTTCCCTGCCGTCACTGGAGTTACTGCAATATGAGCTGCATCTCTGGCTGAGATCCTGTAAACCCATTACGGAGACTTTTTTCCTGCAAACGTAATAAACTATGAGGGATATTGGCTGTTAGGCTCAGCTCCCACTATGAGAACATGACTCCTCTTGCTAAAAAGCACTCAGTTGAATAAACTATTTTGGATTATGTCCTTCTCAATCAAGATGCATTCATCTGGGCAATTTGTAAACTTCAATGTTTGTGCAGCATCTTCTGTGAAGATCAAACCTCAGATGTTATGTTTATATAGCTCACGTGTTGGGTTAATGCGAACCTACCAGTTCTTCATTTTTGAGAGAGAAAGTTGCAAAAGCTTAAATTTATGCAATGCAGCAGAAATATTTGTGAATAAAGGTCTTTCATGACATCAATGCTAATTACTCACTTCTATATCTGTCTACTGTACATTGCAGACACAAATTTTTGCATAAATACACTTGAAAAAAGAGATGTCAATCATGCTGATAAACACTTTTTTTCTTCTAACAGGGCGAAAGTCATTATCACTCATCATGCTCTTCCCTATAACTGACTATGTGCTAATGTCTGTGACGTTATGGGGAAAGAGAAGGGGAAGCCATTAAGGGGAAGAACTTGAAATGTTTTGATATTTCTGTCGTTCATAGCTACACAAAACAGTCAAATAATCCCCAAAAGCCCAACTGTGGAACAATAACTGTGTTAAAATGTTGTGTAAGGCATATTAATGTGACACTTCAATCAGCTGAAGCAATCAAGCCTGTTTGGGGATGAAACAAGTGACTGCATGTTGGTCAGAGCTTCTTGTTTTCATCTCTCTAACTTGCAGCTCTCGCACCATCCAGTGGTCAGGACTTATATAACACCAATTAACAGAGAGGCTGGACTGACACCAAATACCCTGATATCTGTTAATAAAGACAAGCGTTCATTTCATTCATATATTTATTTTATATAAAAGAAAACAGGGGTCACAATATTAACAGTTATACACACGGGGCCATCACTGGAAAACTACAGTATCCAACATGGCAGCAAGGCACTGAACAATGTTGGATGTCATCAAAACGTCTACATGCTCCTCCAAGTGCCTCTTGGGATCCTGCAAGAATGACAAAGATTAGTGAAGGAAAGGGACAAAATACGTCCACAATGAATACAGTTGCTCTTTCAACAAGTCTTTGCTTTCAACAAAGTTAAGGAAACTATAATGAGAAAGTAACCTGACCTCCGCTACTGGTAACATGTCTGCACAATAAGACTCTAGTCCAGTGCACTCTCTAGCCTTTATTAACCTCTAATTAACACCATTCACACACACTGGCCTTGATATTGTTATTTGTCATTGTTACAAAAAGAAGCCTGAATATATAAATCTCAATAAAAGCTTGGAATTTAATTACCTGTTTTCCAACGTTCTTGATTGCCAGCTGCTCTGGGGTCATTTTATCCTCTTCTTCAACAGCCTGATATGGAAACACAACAGCGTCAATATTGAGGAGAGCACGACAAGAGCATGTCCTCCATGCACATTTGTATGCATGCACTGCTTTGCAGAAAAACTGTTTGTCATTTTAAAGCCTTGCAAGACCTCATATAAATATGATGACATCACAGCCCTAGTCAATACTAAAAATGCAGCTTCTCACAGGATGAAACTGTAAGTGTATATTTTCTTTATATATGTATACTGAAAAAAGTTCAGATGAACACATGGCCCTATTTTTAGTAGACATTTCTTTTTTTCATTGCTATTTCTATGTGATTCTCTACCTTACTTTAGTGTTTCCACACAAACTGCCTTAATCTGCTCCAAATAATTATTTATGTGTGAAAAACACTCTCATGTGGCAGCTGCAACAAATAATTTACTGAACTGCAAACCCAAAACTTATTACATACTTAATTTTAACATTGTTATTAAAATGCAGACAAAAGTTTTAAGCCTAATTTCCTAGAATTGGGAAGTGATGCAAACTGAAATATTGTTTCTTTAGGTGCTGTTTATGTGTAATTTCAGCCTTCTTATGTGTTGAATTGTATTGGAAAAATCTACTTTCAAAGGAGTTTAAAACTGTTGAATGATGTCTTAAAGGTTTACCTTGTTGTAGTTCTTAGCCAGCTCCAACATTTCCTTGACAATGGTCTCATTGAGCTTGCAGTGCTCACTGTAGTCCTGCAGTGTCAGGCCCTCCATCCAGCTCTTTTTATGCAGGTTCAACAGCATCTAAAGAAAAATAAAAATTATGTTTCTTATGTTCTATTAAAGATACCCCAAAAAAAATCATTCTGTTATGAGCATGTTCCCAAACCTTTTGCTCCAGCTCATTTTTCCTGTAGTTGATGGTGATGGAGTAGTAGTGTCTGTTAAGTCCATGAATCAGAGCCTGAAAACATGAGTTTTTTTAAAGTTACATATAAGAAAAGAAGTCAAGACAACCACCTGAGTACTGAGAAAAAAAGTCCCACAATATGATTAAAACTTCACTATTTTCTTGTATTTTGATCCTGTTTGAATCTTCTGCAGCAACAATTGAGAATCTCAAACTACCATGTGAAGAAATTCACCCTGAGTGAAGAAAATTTTTGCAAAGCACATTTGTTACCTGGATTGAGGGCTTGTTCAAATGTCCCAGGTTGGATGTGGTTTGTCTTGGTTCATGACCCAACACCATCATGTTGGCGTTGATAAGTCTGAAGGCATCAATAACAACCTGTAGAAAACAGGGGCCAAACAGAAAAAAAACAGCTAATGCTTTTATTTTACTTAAGGTTTACAATTAAAAGAGGGTCATTACACAAAAAAATTTTGTATAAGGTCCCACTGAGTAACAATCCCTTACCTTTCCTTTGACACTCTGAATGGGATCAACCACCACAGCGACGGCGCGCTCTGACAGGGCCTCAAAGCTCTGCTGTGTGTTGATGTCCACGCCAGACAACCAACAGCCAAAACCAGGGTGACTGTGGTACCATCCAACCACCATCTCTGGTCTGATGAGCAATAGGGGTGGAGGACAGCAAGCATGTTTATTTGAATTAAAAATGGTCTAAATTATACCAAGAAATTTGTTATTTCATCATCAAAGCAACTTACACTTGAGTTTTTAGTTGACATGAAATTCATTTTACAGGCTCCAGAAAGTATTAATCTATGCAGACAAACAAACACTGTGTATTCTCTCAATATTAATACTGCAGATATGCATTCATATCTTACCTTCCGGTTTGCTTTAGCATGTCCAACATCTTAGCCTGGAACACAGGATCCACTGCTTCAACACTCACACCCTGTGAGGTAGACAATTATCATTTAGTGGTGAAAAACAAGGGCAAAAAATCAACAACAAACAATTGTTTGTAAAATTGTCAAAATCAGCAACTTGCAACTTGATTGACCAACAACATATCAAAACGATAATTAGTTAGTTTTGTAAATTATGATACAAATCAGATCAAATATTTTCTACAGTAGATCCACATTTAAGTATGGTAGAGTTCATACTGTTCCTGACTGGGGCATGGCAAACACATCAATCACTCGCACAGTGTAGTCATCTACAAATTCTCCCAGCATCAATCCCATGACCTCCATTGGTACACCAGCACGTCCATGCTTCAACATCTAGTAAGTGGAAAATACATTTGAAAAAAAGTAGTGTAACATTCAATTATAAATATAACCAATTTCAAACAGAATGCTTAGTGTAGAAGCTGGGATTACCTTGAGCAGGGCCAGAGAGGAGATGTACACCTGCTCAGCTGTGTCCACAGCAGGTGCATCTGTTGGGGGGCCCTAAGGAGTCAAAGCAGATTTATTTATCAGTCTAGGCCTTTTAAATATAGTACTTGTTCAAATCACTATAGCCCTACTATTTTCAAGAATTTTAATGCACTGATCGTAACTCTGTACCTTTTAATCCTGCAATGTGACACAATAATGGGCTGCACCAGAGATTTGTGCAACAGCATAAGGAGAAGATGCTTCAAGTCTAGCCAACTAAATCATTTTTAAATCGTATCTAGTAAGATTAAGAAAGTATGAGCCTGAATATCTTTATTTTGAATGTCATTTTGTGTATGTCTTATATGAACCATCAGACTTTTTGTTACCTGGCCAAGCCCTGGCATGCCACCTCCAAGCCTCAGCAGGCGCTCCATCACTGGATCTGTTCAAGAGACATTATAAAACCATTAGCTTACATTTAAGCTATAACGTTACAGTTGACAAGCAACCTACAGAGAGCTATTTCACTAAACATTACTCTTCATTGCGATAGGATATAAATAATCTGAAAAGCATTTTAGGGCAGATTGAGTACACATATTTTAAATGCAGGAGTAGTGGATTTAAAGCTTTTTTTTATTGAACGTAATTACAATATTCTGGTTGACACATAATGTTACTCAACCTATAACTTATTATCATTAGATCAGCTTTGGTTTAAAGGCAAGCGTTTACATTTAATGCTTATCTAAATATGTTAAAATAAAGGTATAAACTAGAAGATCGGGAATTTTCTGAATTTCGTATCTCAAGCTGTGATTTTGTTGGACACTTAGCGTCTAACTTTTTTTGAAGAACCGAGAAAAACCTCATTAACTGCAGTTAGCAACCAAGTAGCTACTTAGCTTCAGTTAGCTAGCTAACTCATCGATATTCAAGTAAACACAGCATAAAGAGATGGATAACTGAGCATTGATCTTTGAATAAAATTATCATTTGAGATGTATTAGCTTTGCCGTTACTTACAACTTTAAATTTTGTATAAAAAAACGTTCAGTTAACTTACTGGCAAATTATCGTTACTAATAGCGGTAGCTCACTGTTAGCTTACTCATGTTTAGCCGCTGTCATCTCGCACAAGATAGGTAGCAATAAATTATTACCACTGATTCTCTCATCCTTTTTGCTAAAAAGTACCGACTCTGTCACAGCTGTAAGTAATCTTAAATTTACCTGTTGTCAAATTTTACAGATGTTCAGACAAGTTCGTGTTTCTGTGTTCAGTCGGACCAAATCAACTGGCTACAATGAATCAGCCAGAATTGTGTTCTTTTTTTTCTTCAGAGAAGTACTTCCGTCGCACTGATGACGTATTTGTGAAGCCCGACTGGCAACTGCACAATCGAAACACAGAGGGGCGCCAGAGTCATGCATTTCATAATAGCAATAGAATGCCTCTGCCGCTGCTAATAGCTTGATATTACAGTGCTATTGCATCAAGTAATAAAAATAAAAATAAAAATAAAAATAAAAATAAAAATAAAAATAAAAATAAAAATAAAAATAAAAATAAAAATAATAATGTGGAATGTTGTTTACTACTGCCAAATGACTTGCTACTTTCCTAATATTGCTTTTTGGTGCCACTGGTGCTGTGTTTTAAATAAATATGTTACCTGTATTTTTGACACAAGGTACATTTTAAATGGATGATATCAGAAGTAAAATAATTTACTCAAAGTTTTGGGGTTAGGGTTAGGGTTACAAAGCATAAATTATTTGCATGTGGCATAAAGTGAAAAGCCCTTTTTTTCTTAATGGATGTCATCAGTGAATTTTCAGGATATTTGCTGTCAAACTAACATTACACATACTTGGAAATTCAAGTCTGTATTTTGAGGTAGTTACACTTAGTAGTTATACTTTTTTAATACTGAATTTAAAGTTAAGTTGCAGCATGACCTTGCTTTTCAGCACTTTCAGTGCTAAATTGATACACAGCATTTCTTTTTTAATACCAAAAAGAATGAGAGCAGCTGTGAGGTTTGGGTGGTTTTCTCATATTTCAACATTCAAGCATTTCACTATTCCCCAAGGGGCTGCAAACTCTGAGCCAAGCCCCACCATCACTGAGCTTGTGAAAAAGCTTATCTGTCTGCTTTCAAGTATTCTTGTGAGACAGTTGCCAGTCAAGCAGAACAACTTGTACATTCTCGCCCAGCAAAGTTACTTGCAGCAGAGCTGTCAGACAGGTCAGCAGGCATGTTGAGGTCACCAATGGGAACTTAAATTTCCCAAATTCCTTCTTAGATGAAGACAGGACAAATGATCATCCACGTACCTCAGTCCCTCCCTCTCCACACCTCCAGCTACCCCAACACAATTCAATGCACTTAGCAGTCTTGACCAGGATGTGCATCCTTATGACAGGCCAAACTAATTACTTTAGCCTCTGAGACTCAACCTACATAATCTGTATTTATTTAGAATTTAATTTCTGTTGGATTATTGCTAATTCATTTTGAATGCAGTCTTCTATAATGATCTTTAGTCAGTACATCCACAGTTTAATGGTCTGATGTAAACAGTGAGTTGCTTGGAGCTGAAACAATACAGGAAACCATCTCATCTGTCATTATTTTACCTATTAAGTGGGCTGAGTTTATTGTTTTTGCTGAATCATTATTGCTCACTTTGTTAGTTAACTGAATTCAGCTCTTAGCTTCCCAGTCTTTCACTGTGAAAAGTATTTATATCGTTGCTTCAAACAGAGAAGTCATTTCTAAAAGTTTTGATAAATCACCCAGGAAACAAACAATAGACCAATTTGTGAAAGAGACAAAGGCAACAGATCAATTGACCTATTGATTATTTGATGTGCGATAGAAGCAGAGCATGTTGAAAATACAATTCAAATAGATGTACTTTACACAGCTTTAATTTGTGAAATTGAGTTATTTACAAATAAATCCTATATGAAATCTCACCAGTTACCAAAAGGTAGCTTACAGAACATTTAATATGATAGGGTTATTGATTAGTAACCAACAGACTGGGTTGTAACGAGCACAGGAAATTATCTGCAGCAAAGACTATTAAAGCTGATTATTCAGATAAGAATGATTGAACTTTTCAAGGAATAGAAGTAGCTTGTAACATGACACCAGTGTGAAACCTTAATCCTACCACCAGAGGAAATAAGGGAGAGAAATTTGATGCTTTAAGAGCTTCCCTGCACCCTGATGGGATTTGGATTCAGCCTCACTTTAAATCTCCAGCAGGACCTGCAGCAGGATAGATGCCAAAGGCAAGCACTGATTCGTGCCCTTGAGTGTTCATATGTGACTATAAAACGACTATAATTAGATACAAGGCTAAAACAAATGTGTATCTCCTTGGTTAAATCCAACACCTCTGAGGCTGCATATGTTTCCGTGAAGCCTGAGATTTAAGTTTCTTTGCTGCATTTCTATTAATATTTCTACTTAAGTTGTCTGGATAAACACAAAACTTGTCTATAGGGGTGAAAATGCATAGTGTATACTGTAATGTAAAGTTTGCGCTTAAGTTCTGCTTGGGTTCCTTTGTCACGTGTCATTCTCTCTCTCTCTAGTTATTTCCTGTCATCTCTAAATTGCGCTTCTTTAATTAAAATTTTAATTAAAAAAGCACTTCAAAAATAATACTTATAAATGGACTGCCCATTTTCCTTTAGAAATAAATAGGAAATGTAGGTGGATTAAAAACTTAATCACTCTTTACATTGAATTTTATTTCTGTTTTCATGTGGCTTGTAAATGGATAATTACTTGATAGCTTTGTAAAAAAAAAAAAAAACTACAGGTCAAATGCTTCTAACACAAAACAGTAAAAAAGAAGGCACACAAAGACACTTTCCCTGGTATGAACCCTGCTCAGTAAAAACTGCTTTTCATTTGTATAGCTTTATGAAAGGATTAATCATTTCATGTTAGACATTAAATACTACAAACATATTGTTTAACAGCTTGTTCTAGCTCCACAATAAAGTCTCATGATGTTTCAATTTACTTACAGATTAAACGTACATATTTTATCGTGATTATTTATTTATTTGTTGTGGTCAGTGTTTTTAGTCAACATTTTCATTAAATCATATGATCAAAATGCTATCAAATCTCTGTGCACAGAGGCAGGATTATATTTCTGGTAGACAGATATTGGCTACTTTGTAGATATACAATCTGAGAATCACCAAACCCCAGTAAAAACTCATCCCACATGAGTGTCCTCAATGGCTGCTACTGCTCAACATCTGATAAGAATTACCAAGCAAAAGACCTGAAAACACAAATTTACACGCAGGCGTGCAACAGAGCTCGTTGAAAAGCCTTGTGATTGATTGTATTGAGGGGCTGACCCTGGTGTAATGAGGGAGGCTGTTCCTCAATCTGGGTGCAACAACTAAAAGCTTTATATAAGCTTGTGCCAGATGAACCTAAAGGGTCTTAGAGGTCAAACGCAGAAGATCAGAAGAGGAAGAGGCCATCTTACTTGAAAGGATCAACAGTAAAGCACTAGGCTACATGTTAAAATCGATTCCAAAAAGCACTTAAAGCCTCTGATCTGGAGCTTGTAAGCTGTAGTTCCTCTTTCTTCACCATTCAGTGTTGTGAGCTTTAAGTGTGTTCCGTATGTGAAAAACGCCATGTTACACTTTTACAGGCTGCATATAAGCAAATCAATCTTATGAATGCAGTGAAAAGTAAAAAAAAAAAATGAATGGTTCTCTTGGATTACAAGTCAATGTTTTGTTTCTACTTTATTGATAAACCTTATGTCATCTGATTTACACACGGCCTATAAGACATAGGTTGGAATACAGAAAATTTTAGGCTAAATTAAAGATTAGGGGTAAATCTTTTGTTTCTTATATCCAAATGTTTATTCTTCGCTGTTTGTTTGTGGATCCATTCTCTTCCACAGTTATGGAAAGACTGTGACCTCCAGCCCGGGCCAGCTCCCTGCTTATATTTCATTGCATCCTGATTCTCTGACATGTAGTGTGTTGGATGGGGGGAAGGGTAGGAAGAGGAAGAGGGTGTGTGTGTGTGTGTGTGTGGTGGAGGTGGGGGTGAAGAATGCTTGGTATGTGCGGACGACAACAACATGAAAGGCGGATAGTGTTCAGCCCGACTGATTGTGCGCCTACAAATCAAACCCAAAAGCGCTTTGTGTCCGATTATAAACTGCGCCGCAGTCACCAGACGTCTCGACGTGCCTTTGTCGCAAAAAACAAGCGAGTGGTGCGAGGTTTTGTGAGGCGACCACGCAGTTTATTTGATGTCAAACACCCTGCAGAGGCGGAGATGGTTTGGTCTGTAGTAGGTGGGACTGCCGAGCGGTCTGCAGCAGGACGTCGTAGATCAATGAACCGGACCGGAGGGTTGGTCCATCGCCTGGTGTGCATCTGACTGTATAGATGTGTCAGTATACCTATGCAGGACCGGGGCTTTATTACTGTTAACCAAGCCTGTTCAGTATGCGGATGTTTTAAACCGACTGGCTGTTTCATAGGCTCCGTACACCGCTCAGATTCCGTCTCTGGTGGCTCATCGTTGCGATCATAATTTTTTTTGATAATTATTTTTTTGTGGGAAATTAAATAGCCTGTATCTATAACCTCCAGGATGATCTTTGCA
>JAPZDY010000001.1:8355932-8395080 GCA_029783645.1 Ctenochaetus hawaiiensis
TGAGCTCTAGCCGGGATCGAGATCGAGGCAGATACTGAAAGCTACTTTTTTGGATCGTTTTGATGCCAACAGTTTTCGACTTTGTTACAGAAGTCATTTTGACAACCCTGACATAAGATCAATTACTGTATGCCCACTTGTCTGTCTCAAGATATTAGATTATCACAGCAATTGGATCCATACGCTCTCATTTCTTTATGAATTCATTTATATATTCATTCCTTTTTATTTTTTTTTCTTTCCGGCAGTCTCGCTTTTAAATAATGACAGTTAACAATGTAATCATGCTGATACATTTCCAGTAGCCTGCAGTCAAGTGACATATGAGTTTGCATTGGGACATTGGGAAGCCTGTAATTTTCTGTTTTTTTCACACTGACACGTTTTAGAGTTTCAATTTTTAATTTTTTTTTCATTAATGACACCAACGTTAACTAAAGGCTTTGCCAGTGTTTCTGACTGAACTCTGCTTGCGATATTACCCGTTTTTTGCAAAGACTAAAGCGATTTTCCGCTGGTGGCCGAGTGGTTAGAATGATCATTTTGACCGCGGCAGAGTGATAAATTCGCTGGTTGCGGGTTCGAACCCACTCTAAGTTCTGCACAACCTCAGTCACCCTACAACAGTAATAACCACCATGTTGTAATACGTGTATCACTTAAAGAAAAGCGGTTGCCCCACAAGGGCAACGTTCAATATACATGTAAATCAGTGCTCAAAGCTAAGTTAAGCTTACAGCTATTTTGTTCAAGGAGGTGTGAAGGAAATGCAACTGAAAATAACTATAGACAGAACCATTACAGTTTATGATTTTGATACAAAAGCCATTTTGGTGACTGTGACATAAGGCGGGTTACAGTATGTCCTTGTGTCTGAGTACTTCAGGCTATCACAGCGATTGGGTCCAAACTCTTTTCAATTTTATTACTATTTTTGTTAGTTTTTATTTTTTCTGGCAGCCTCTTTTGATAATAGTAAGAATTAACAACCTTGATTTTGTCCCAAAGGTTGAGCTAACCCACGATGTCCAGAAATATGCCAAAAGAAGGCAATCTTGCACATTGAAAAAAATACAAAGTAACAAAATTTATTTTATATTTGGTGTAAAAAAAAAATTTTTTTGCTGAAAAAAGTATATTCAGATGCAACCCCTTTGTTATCACCAACATTTTGATTAGTAACTTTGATTTTATTATCTACTTTCTCAGCAACTGTAACTGATTATAATTGCATTTATTATGTACCAAAAACTTTGATATGTAACTCTGTTGCTTCGTATTAGCTACTCCTCTTCATGAGTAGCAAGATACAAACATGCATTCATCTTTTTTGTCTATATCCTCTCTTTAGGGTGCAATGACTCTCACCTATGACCCCTCCTCAGCAGCTCTACAGAATGGGTAAGTTACACTTGGGTTATGGTTTATAACCCTGTTTCACTTTTAACCAGAGTCATAATTCTTAGACTTTTTATTTTAAAATACTGTTTCCTAGGTACTATCCTTCTCCATATCCAGTGACCAACAGGATAATGACTGTACAGCCTGTGATGTCGCCATACATGTCTCCAGTCTCTGCTTACCAGGTACTGCAGAGGATGCTGAATATAAACATGTTCAACAGCCAAAAGCTGCCTCTCTTCTCTTTTTCTCTCTATGTGATAGATGAGGCTATGGTGTGTTTATGTGGGTTAGGGTGTATTTTTACTTGAGTGTGGGTTGTATAGGTGCTAAAGTTACAGAAGGCCAGCTCACACATTGGCATCTCCATGTGGCAGCGGATGATCACTTGAATTTTTTAGTGCTTCAAGAGTTTTTGTGACCAGAAATCATGTGATATGAGAGTAAGCTTAGTGGTTCATGGGAGTGAAGAAAAAAATAAAAGCTCCTTCAGGAGGTACAGTCATCTCCTCTGAGTCACACTTTCTCTGAATTGGGCTCTTGCTCACTCTTTAGTAATATTTCACTCATCAGGTTTAATTCATCGCTTTTTACACTTTCAGGCACTGAGAGATCTGTTGCTTGTACCTAATTTGCATATATGACGGATGAATCTGAGGGGTCTTGTGTAGCGCGATTGCAACACACAGTAGAGGTTTTGAGTGTAGCCTTGTGCCAGATGTTCTCCAGATGATCCCACAACATGTTTTGCTCTTCCAGGCCCCTCTAGTACGAATTCCTATCATTTGGAAAGCTAACGTTTGATGAAACTGCACAGTTGATCAATGACCTTAAGCTTAAGAAATCTTGTCCTTGAGTTTCTTATCCTACAAGCTGTGTGGTGTTTGAGTACCCTGACCCAGATATCTTATTTATTGCCAGTATATACAATGACTTCTCCAAGTAAAATTATTGAGTGGGTGGAGCTTTCTCAGGAACCACCTTGCTCATAGTTTAAGAACACACACATACAGATATCAATGAAACAGCATTTAGCAGTCACATACTAGCATTGTTTCATCCACTGGGAGAAATTGATAGATTTGTCACGTGCCCATCATGTTTATGGAGGAGTTTGGATCAAAAAAAAAGTATTACTGTATATCTTTGAACATTACGCTACAGCTCCTCCACCTCCAGTGTCCAATGATGCTGTTAGTTAGTGTCCACAACACCTACATCTTCCCTTTTCCCTCCTTTTGCATTGCACCTGATACCTTAAATTTGAGGTTATGGAACTGGCTTCAAAGGCCTGTTGTCTGAATACTGGCAGCCCAAACTCCCCTGATGGACACCAGCAGTGAGGAAAAGCTTTAAAGCTAAAACGGAAACTTCAAGGCTTAGCGAGCACAGGTGACGGTGATGGATTCAACCCCAAAATTGTTGCACCTAATAGAGTTACATGTGCAAAAACCAGAGTATGAGACACGCTTATAAAAGGCTACAGGGATAACCTTCTGGCAGCTTTAAAGGATTTCTAGAGAATCATTGATCGCCTCGGGAGGGGGAGGCAGGACCTCGCTCAGAGCAGCAGTAAGACCATGAATTACAGACCTAAACTGACAGACATGCCCTGAAAACAGGGGACAGAATTGTAAGATCCTTGGAGTTTAAAGGCCACGGAGGTAGTTAAAAACTCTTTAGTCTCAGGCCAACAGAGGAAGAAGATTGGCCTCAAAAAAGCAGAAGGCTTTGGATATTTTCAGCTGTCATGGTTGACCAAAGTCCCTGCAGGAGTAGTGGATGGATGCGTGGGAATTGTATGTGCCATGTTGGTCCAGATATTTTATTTAGACTAATAAAATTCAGGTATTTTTCTTTAAAAAAAAAGTTAAGTGATTGCAAAGTTAATTTGTAATCTAAAAGTTTCATTCAAGAAACTTTAAAAACTTTTTTTCTTTCATCTTTTTCTCATCCTGCCTCTGCCTTCCTGTCTGCCCCTCCTTTAGGTACAGAGTCATTCATGGGTGGCACATCAGCCGTATGTCATGCAACATCCGGTAAGGGAACAACAGAATAAGCTTTTCTTATTCGTACATTCATACACCCAGTCCTATTCTGCGTACAGGAAATGGGTGTGTGGTGCTGCTACGGCTAAAAGCTCTGAGCTCACTTTGTTACTTTAATCAGCTCTGTTCTGCTGACACAATCGGACCAGCAACGTCCAAAACTTCCTCAAATGTAAGAGAAGCACAGAGCTGAGATGACTTCTGGGAAATAGCCACCGTGTATTTATGCGTCGTAAGGGTGCATATGTGTGTTGGAGTGTGTATGCGAGAGAGATGGAACAACTAAAAAGACATTCAGCCCCTGCGCCCCCCCTCCTTCCCCCTCTCTCTCTGGATCCAGCAGGAAATGCCTGAAGCAGAGACAGTCTTGTGACTCTTTGACTCTTCCAACAGATGGTTTCCAGTGGAACAAGTGTCTCTGCTGCTGCCCCCTCCCCCCACTTTTTACTAGGAAATGGTTTATTCCCCGAAGGCGTCATGTTTAAAGGAATACACCCCATCTAAAAACAGACCAGAGCTGGCAACGCTGCACCTTTTACATATTTTCATCTTTTAATGTAACCCAGAAGCATATAAAAATTTACTGTTTGCCTCAGAGTAACTTAGTAACACAGAGCTGAAGCTGCGACTGTTAGATTTTTACATCTTGTCAAACCTCAAAACCACAAGATATCTTTTCTTCCCACGATAATCTCGTCATACATGCAGAGGGCTCCACACTGACTGCCATTGTAATAGCGGCTCATATTTGGTCTTTTATCTGGTGTTATATCATAATTGGTTGATTTAGTCTCAGGAATCATGTGATCTGTGGTAATTACACAGCTGTCCTGTATTACAGGCTGCTGTGATGTCGCCCTCTGTGGATCCCTCCATGTCAATGCACCCCTCAGCCATGATTACTCAGCAAATGGGTCAGCTGTCACTAGGAAACAGTGGAGCGGTAAGTAGAATACATCACACACAGATCTGATCAAATTAAATCTGTGTGGTGTGATTATATAGCAAATGCTCATTAATGTAATGACAAAACGTTATTTTCAGTTTAGACCAACAACTGTATTATGACAATGATTATACACAGAATTGTGAATCTGAGGATAGAAAGATCTTAAATATTGACATTTTGTGAGGTAGTCGTTGGATTAGTGAAGTGAAATCTTTATTTTGCTCAACACAAGTTGTTTCTAACAGAGAGGGAAAGATGTTTTGTCAATATTTGGTTTATATTATATTTAGTATATATATTTAGTATATATATATACAATGTTTAGTATAAACTGTGGTTGTTTTTTTGGTCTGAAAAACAACCACAGTTTATAGCCTGACGTGAAACAGAGTTTAACCTAAAGTCCAGGATCTCTTTGCTCACAGTCAGATACATTTCATTAGCTGTAGAAACAGGCAGTTTTACTGATCTCCCCGATGACAACTTCTTCGTTTGCTATGTGTTCAGATAAGATCAATTATTAAATTCATTTTGTGTTTAACTGCCCATTTATAATTACATTGTAAGGGCTGCAGTTTTTAGTAAAATGTGGGACAGACAACTTCAGTGTTTCTTGATCTTCCTACCTACACTATAATGTCATGGGCAAGAACTTAACTTTATATCTGACACACATTCCACAACTGTTTGCAGCAGGATTTTGTGGGCGCCCTATAAGTGCATGTGTGCCGGTCAGCTATATGCACAGCGCATTAAAAAAATAGTACAGCCTCCTTTTAAAGTCCTAGTACCACACTAGCAGGGACCTGAGGTCCTCTAGATTCATTATTAAATGCTACACAATTTCTTCTCTCTTATGTTTGTTTTTTCTCCTTCTGCAGTAAACAGCTTTGCATCCAGTGTATTGTGTTAAGTTGCTATATCAGTATACTGAAAAGCTTCATGACAGACTTAAAAATCTGATAAAATCTAACATTGCAGTGAATATTTTTTCTTATTTTACAGTATATTGCACCCAATCCTGGTGTCCAGGGAGCTTACATGCCTCAGTATCCTCCCCTGCAGGCAGCACCTGTAAGTTTATTGTTATTTTTCATACATCCATTTTACCGTAATACCTTAAAACAATAATTGTTGTAGAATCATACAAAAGCCCAAGCTCATTCAAACAGCACAGAGTTGTCTTTAAGTGTTTGTGTTCTAAAACTTTCAATTATCTCAGTGCAAACACGGTGAAGATAGTCATTATCACGGTCTAAACGAGAGATGCTGTTCTGCTCTGCAGGAAAATGGCACGCCGCAGCAAGTGGATTCATCCAACAACTCATCTCCTTATAGTCAACTCAGCAAGTAATCACAGGTAAGCTTTAGCGTCTGAATACCAGTATTATCCATTATATGCCTCTCTTTTCAAACTCTGCTGGCTTGCAGATTTCATTTAACCAATAAAGAAAAATCACAAAGTTATTAACCTCAACGTTTCTGCATAAACTGTCAAAAAGTTCAACTGCATGTCCATGTGAGGAGAGCTATATAACACATATCCCTCTACACAAGGCCACCAACTTATCAATCACCCCTTCTAAGTTGAACCTGGTATTAAGTTTTTGGGTGAAAGATGGTTTAAAAAGCAAAATTAAAATTTAACACCATTAATCTGATAGTCACTATTACCCTCACTTGTATCACTAAGTTGCTATTTATATTAATTATTGTTTTTTACATAAACACTTCTGCTTTCTGTGTCTTGATTTTTTTAGGCAGGACGTCTGCTCTGTGAGCCAGAGGAAGGGTTGCTGATGACATCACAGTGATAACAGCCGCCGCCTTCTCTGATTGGACCAGATACATGAACTTTTTTGCACAGCCCTGATGTTTGTGGTGGAAAATAGATGAGGACAGTGTAAATGGACTCAAGCAGTTGGCTAAAATCACAGAAAGAAAAAAAAAAACAAAACAAGATTTATTTTTAAAAGAAACCACATGCTCTTCTTTTTCTCTTTTTTCAAGGATTCTCAAACAAATGCCAGAGGACACCCCCCCCACACACACTCCCCTAACCCCCCCAAGATGATGTGCTATTAAAATGCATGAGATTGAGTTATTTTTTCCCCCTCTCAAGGTTTCTATGATTTTATAGTTCCTTTGTTCTAAAAGAAAACCCTGCAAAACCTTGTTTGCACTGGAGTTTAAAGTTTGAGGAAAGCAACACTTTGGTTTTCAAAGTTGCCACAGAATATCTCACAGAGTCAATTAACTTTCAACCGCACTTGACAGCCGATACAGGTGACCATTTCATTAGGAATTATTAAATTAAATATTGGAAAAAGGTGCCTTCCTTACGCCACATCAAACATTATTCAACATTTATTCATCAAACTTGATCAGGTGTCATAATTCTATCTGATTGATCAAATGTGTGTTTGAAATCGTGATTTCGATTGTGTGATTTCACTATTTAGTCTTCTGGCAGCAATAAAGACAATGAGAGTCCCATGGCAATACTGAGAAAAAAAAAGAACGGTGACAAACTCAGAGCAAGGTAATTCCTTCTTTCCCCTTTTTTTTGTAAACTTCAAAACCTGAAAAAGAGACAAGAAATTACAAGTTTTAAACCTAACGGACATCTTTCAGGAGGGTTTTTTTTTGCTTTTTTCTCTTGTGGTCATTTTGACCGGTGATCTACCTCATGGCTCTGCAGGAGTCTACCGGTGTTGTGGGGTTTGCAGGTAAAGCCCCCTTTTCCCCGGTGTGGACTAAGCAGAGCAAAAGCCAAGCTCAGGAGCTGGCTTAACACAACTTCTGCTGTTTGTCTCCCACATGCAGCGTTCCTCTTCCTGATCTGCAGAGAAACATTGTGCTTTGCTTCATCTTTATCTGTCATTGCTTCTGTTCTGGTGTGTTTTATTTTTCTTTTTCTCTTCATGATGAGTGTCGTTCGGTTTAGATATTCAAAGTAAGACAACTAATAGCTTCTCCTCAAAATAGTTGGTTTACAATGTGTTTGAAAGAAATGAATGCAAGCTTCAAGCATTTTCTTGGTGATTTTTTCTGCCTTTGCCATCCTAGAGAGATTTTAGATGACTCACCACTTTCCCTTACCTCTCCTCTTTTCTCTTCTTCCTTTGAAAAAAGGCTAAAAGTCACTCTTAGGTTATGCTGCTGCTGTAAAGCTCTCCAAAAATAATGCTGGATTAAGCCAAATTTTGGTTAGACGGCAGCCTAATAGTGTAAACGCCAGACAGTTTAGAGGAGTGAGAAAGTACATTTCAAACATTGCCTCATGCAAAAATAAATGCAACAATCATTTATGAAATACTTCGAAAACAGCGGTATTTCATTAGAGTTGGATGGAAGTTGAAATGACGTGACTGACAGTATGTGTTTCAGAGGTTGGTTTGTTCAGAATAAGATTTGTAAAATATATACATTCAGGGCCAAAAGTGAAAAATAAGTGAGTTTTATTCTTTGCTTTGCTTATTTTCTTTAAACTGATGATTTTCTGATGTAAGAACTTTTCAAGTTAAAAACAAGAAAAACGGTGGTCAAAGCTATTTGGTCGCGGTGCTTTTCCCTGATCAATAGTACTGTAGCAGTAAATGCTCACCATAGGAAAATGCAAGCATTGATCAGGATTTTACTGAGCGTGCTTTCCCATTCTGAACATTTGTTGCTGGGAAAAAATGGAAAAATGGAAAAAAAAAAAAAAAAAATCGTGTACATGTTATCCTCATTGCTTCCCCCTTTCACCTTTTACTGATTCTCAAACAATCTTCTTCTTGCTCTCTCCTTTGAAAACATTGGAATAAAAGCAGTGCTGAATAAAAGGCTCTTTATCAGATGCGACTCCTGTTTCTTTATCTGACTCATCTTTTTGCCTCCATATGTTGCTGCTATTGCAAATTTACATTATTAAGTATTTTGAAGCACAAAGTGCATTTCTGGTGTTATACTTACTTTTTTTTAGATTATGTCATGACATCCATCTGTCAAAACTTTCCTCCTTTCCTACTCTGTCTTTGAAAGTTGGCACTTTGCCACTCTAATTAATTTTATAGCCTTAATAACAGGTAAACTGGCAAATTGAGGGACCTAAAAGTACACTCTGCCAAATAAGTATTAGATGTTTTACAGATGGACAGTTTTAAAAGTGAATGTTCAAAGCTGAGGCAAAGGCCAAGACTGTAAATTCCCAGTCTGAGTCAAGCCAGAGAATTTCTGGATACTACAATTTCCATAATAAACCTCATGACATGGTGTTTTAAAATCCTCTCTTCTGGGCAGAAGCTTGTTACAGAATAAATTAATAAATAAAGAGACCCTTAAATCATCCGAGAATGGAATAAATATTAAGAAACCCTCGAGTCAGCAGTGATGATTGGACTGTAGAGAGTACTTAACAGCAGAGGGCGCTGTGAGCCAAAACTGTCTACCATATTTGAAACTAGAACTAATTTTCTATGGCTGATGTCTGATCTTGTGTATGCATTGTATGACGGGTCAGATGGGCAACATGTGTGTGTTCATGCCCAAGCCTTCTCCTTGCACTATTTCAGGCACACAGCCTCTCTTATACCGGATCTCCCTTCTTAAGCTCAGACTTAGCACAGCTGATCCCGGAGACATAAAGGCACCATGCCCTCATCTCTTACCAGTCAATGGGATCAAAACCTCTTGGATGCAAGATTAGCCATCACACCCAGTGTCAATTCCTGCCCCCCAAAAACTCCAGGAATATACATACATGTTCCCTGCAGCCTGTGCACTCACACATGTCAATCAAGTGCCTATTGTAAGGGCATAAACCCTTTGAACATAAGACACATTCAAAGAAGAGTGTCTCTCACTCTGTTTCCTCTCATCCGCTCTCTGTCTCCCTTTTAATTCTCCACAGCTGAGGGGACACATGGCATTGATCCCCGGAGGAAGCCCAAGGTCAGCCTCGGGGCACAGACGTTAAAGAGGGGAGGCCTGTCTCAGTATCCAGTATCATTCATTCAGTGTGATGCTCGTCAGCAATTCTACACATGGGATCCTGCCTAAAGATGCAGATTGTTGCTGCTTGTTTTTCTGAACGCTATAATTACCAAAGAGTTTTGAAAGTGATTTAAAAGATACAGACAGTAAAAAAGGCAGGGACTAATTACTACTTCATTATCAATCTTTGTATTATTTTCTCAATTAATGGTTTGGTCCATAAGATAGCTTTTTTTTTGCCTAACCAACAGTTGCTCATTACTTCCCTGTTAAGGTCTGATAATCTAATGAGTCACTAAAAAATGGTGCATTACTGCACATGTTCTGCCTTCACAGAGCTGCGTAAGCCTTGCTGTAACCTTTGCTAATGCCAGAATAAGCTTGAACATTTTCGCCAATATAGCAACAAACTACATGTTAAAACTAACTGTAACACATTCTGTGCTTATGAAAGTGGCATATCATCGTATGAAATAGCTCAACAAGCCTATTATATAAATTGCCATGAAACAAGAGATTTTTAACGTCTCTGGATGATACATCAGATGACTCAGGGTGATTTTATGTCTTTTCCTGTTGCTCCACCACAAGATTGACCTTGTAGTTCTTTATTGAAATATCTCCACAACAATTGGGTGACTTACTGTAAAATCTGGCACACACATTTATGACCCCCCGAGACTGAATTATAATCATTTTGAGAGGAACAGGCTTTGGACTTTTCATACAACAACACCATCTCTGAATTAAAATTACTTTGTTTTGAACAAATGCCTGCAAAACTTATTACATTCAATCAGTGTCAGCTAGCAAACTTTGTGTTTAGTGCTAATGAGCAAATGTTTGCCTGCTAACACTCCGATCCACACGATGAACATGGCAACCATTATACCAGCTAAATACCAACATGCGAGGACTACAATTAAGAGCAAGTTAGCATGCTGACGTTAGCATTTAGCTCATGCACAGCCTCACAGATCATTATCATGGCTTAAGAGTTTTGCCTTGTTTTTATCTAAACCAATACGTTTCTATAGAAAGTGATTTCTGAGCTAAATAATGTTCTATTCTTATGTAGAGTATCTCTGTGATCTATTATTTTGTTTCACTCACACATGCATTCCTGCAATTCCAGTGTAAGAAGGAGGCTGTATTACGGCACTGGCACTCCCTCTCTTAGCTTCCACCTCCACCTCACGGCAGGAAGTAATTGAACTTGAGCAAACATGTGCACATATTCATACCCACCCACCCACACACACACAGTCACTCACAGCCACACATTCACACAATCAGAGCTAATCACAAAGACCAATGCTTTGAGTCACCCGTGTTGTGCTGCAGTTCACGCCAGCTTTAGCCTCTAGAGTGCAACACTAGCACATCAGTCAGGTCATCTCTTAATAAAGAAGTTGGCTTCTGTGAGGGTCTCACAGCCAGCAGTTGTTACTGTCACTCATTATCATCGCAGCCTCCCCCTGCTTGTACACACACACACACACACACACAGGCGAGCTGGAGCCTGTACAAACACCCACACATGACCCCAGTATTCATGCACATACACTCACCCACTTTCAGACTCACACACACACACACAAAAGCACACATGAGCCAAGGAGCATGGGCAGCAGGGTCACCCAAGCGCCATGCTTCATAAAGGGCGCTGTTACAATAGGTTTACTGTTACTCTGATGGCTGCCGGGATACAATAAGACCGAATGTGCTGCCCTGATGCGTCTCCATTCCTCTCCAGCTTTCACTTGATGACAAGGAAGACAGACCGAGACGGGACAGCATGTTATCAGAGGACGCCCCTGAAGGTGAGCTGGCTCATTGCAGGGTTAATGTACACCTCCATATCTATGCATTGCAAATATGAAAGGCTGAGAGTGAGAGAGAGATATGTGGGAGAGTAATACATGGGTTGCTAAATTTGAATGGCACTGATGCTCTTTGAAAATCATGTCATGGTTCTTCAAACACTACTGACAATTCATTGAGAGAATTTCCCTGAAACCAAACTTAAAGGCGACAGCTTTTAAATTTAGAGCAAAGTCAATTTGAAGTGTGAGTAACACCATGTTGCAACTGTGACGCCTTATTACACCTTTAACATCAAACCCACTTGAGCCACACGTACAGGACGCAAAATCAAAAGAGCTTATTTCAAAAAATGATGTTCGATTGCATCATGCTGAGAGATTTCTTGAGAAGTTCAGAAAATATGACAAGCAAGGAGCGATAAAGGCTGTGACGGAGGAGAGGAGAGCAGAGGAGAGGAGAGAGGAGCAAATCACAGGTAGACTGGCAAACAGAAAAACAAGAGGTATTAAGGTGAAAGAGGTGTAAATAAAATGGCAGTTTCACAAGCCAAAACTTCCAGAAGGCTATCGGGTAAGGTAGATCAAAATACAGAGGGCTGAGAAAAGAGGGGCTGTCAGTGAAAGAAGAAAGGAGGAGAAGAAGAAAGCAGTAAGAGGGATTATAAGAGGAGTGGAGGTGGGGTTCAGTTTGGGGTGACAGATGGGACTCACCCACATCAAGAGGGGAGTGGTGATGAATTGTGAGATTCCTGTGAGTTGGGTTATACTGTATGCACTGCAGCTGTCAATGGTTCAACACCTACCCAGCTACACCCTCCTCCCCCTCACATTATATACACTCACACACTCACGGTCATATTTCGTGTCTTGTAATAGGCCACCACGGGTGTTTTTTTATTTTAATCTCCAAGTTAAAAATTTTACCCATCAGTGACATAGTTTCTGTACTGTTAAAGATTAACATCCTCTGTTATTGTCTTTGGGTCATAAAGGCTGTATTTGCTCATGGCGTGGCCAGTCACTACTTTATTATTCCTCTTTGGACATAGTTCAATGATCAGTCTAAGCTAGTGCAACTTCCTGGTAGTAGTTTAATTCCCATCAGACAGATAAAACAATGTAGATGGAGCATAAACAGTCGGTAAGTTGGCACCGTAACAATCCTATTAGTTAATAAATGTTGTTGCTATTGTTCCTACAGTCACATGGTGCTTTGCAAAAAAAATATACCTTAAAAAAAGCAAGAATTCCAGAAAATAGTGAAAAATAGAGCCTTTATATGATAAAATCAAAAGAATAATAAGGTCTACATAGAGGTTTTACTGTAGTTTCATGAGGCCAACATTTATTTAATTTGATTTTTTTGCTGTGCTGTTTGTTATGGTGTTGACCTTTTTAAGTCTGAAAGAAGTTCCTCCTTGTTATTTTTATTCTGATTCATAATGAGATAATTAAGGGCGGGAGTCAGTTGAGTTAGCGGTCAGCATGTCATCACGCAGGTTTGATCGTCTCCTCGCGCCCGCCTGCCCTCGCTTTCTCACCTGGGCGGAAGTGAGCATAAAAGGTAGGCGCAGGTAGGCAGCCTGTCACTCCTCCTCCTCCTCTCCCCACTCCTCCTCCTCCTCTCCCCCCTATCCAGGTAGTCCGGCACGGCACCGCTCTCCTCTCTAGTCTACTTTCGGCCGAGGAAAGGAGGCATGACACCGGACATGTTTCACCCATGTAAATATGAGACAACGTGAATTATTCTTCTTCTCTTTCCTCAAAATCAGTAACCTCACGGACTAATGGGGCTTATACTGCTGAGCCTGATTCTTCGGTACTGGATCAACAGCGTGGAGGGTGAGCAAGACTGTTGTTCGGCTATAAAAAAAAAAAAAATCAAGGGCAGCACGTTTATAATGTGCAATCAAAGAGTAACAGCTACTCAAGAGCAAACCTTAAATTCTGTGCTGTTTTTTTTATATGTTCGTTAAACATGTTTTATTGTGAAACGCCTTTTTTTATTTTTTTCCAACTAAACTTTATCACACAGTCATAAGTGATAATGAACCTATTACATCTGAATTTTTTTTCATTTATCATGTCCAAAAACTTAACTGATGTTTTCAAGGAGAGACCTGTAGCAGGAAGCCCTAGTGTGTGTTGACATGCTGACTCTCACCCTGCACTGTATTTATGTGTAATTCAGGATCATGTTCAGCTGGCAGAGCTGTGAATTGTGACCAGTGTCTGCAGCTCAGCTCTAACTGTGCCTGGTGCACACAGGAGGTAAGCAGCCAGTGCTTGCATGTATAAAATGCCATCACGTAAAATCATGACGACAATGAGTAAAATGCTGTTACTTGTTTTGTGTACTATGAAACAACTTCAATCTTCAGTCTTCCAAAAAGCACGACATGTATCTTTTTTCTCTCATCTCTCAGAATTTTACAGACTGGTTTTCAGTCAGTGAAAGATGTGATACACTGGAGATCTTACTAGAAAAGGGATGTGCAAGAAGCCAGCTGCAGTTCCCTGTCTCTCAAGGCCAAATTTTGCAGGATCGCCCACTCGGGAAGAAGACTGGCAATGATAATGGCACTCAGATATTCCCACAGAAAATGGCACTCAAGCTGCGACCTGGTAAACAACCCAACCCATTTTCATTTGATGATTTGCCCTTAAAAGCTTCCTCATTTTCAGAGGGAACTAAGGTGTTAACTTTGTTTTTTGCACAGGCAGTCAGGTGACTTTCCAGGTAAAGATTCAACACACAGAGGACTATCCTGTGGACATTTACTACCTCATGGACCTGTCGGCATCCATGTTTGACGATCTGCAGATGATCAAGGACCTGGGCTCCACTCTGTCTAAAGAGATGGCCAGCCTCACCAGTAAATTTCGAATGGGCTTTGGCTCATTCGTGGAGAAACCAGTCCTGCCCTTCATCAAAATCACTGAAAAAGTACTTGCCAACCCCTGCAGGTATACAATAAACATGAAAACATAACCAGAGTCTTGAGCAACATCCTGTGAGCAACATATTTGAGGCTACAGATCTCAGCAAAATCCCTTGTTATCTCTAATAATCAAATATTTCAAACCTTTTTTCTGCATTTCTGCTGTGTTGCAGTGAGTTAGACACAACCTGCCTGCCAACTTTTGGATATAAACACGTCTTGTCTCTGACGAGCAGCACAGACAAGTTCAACGAGATAATCGCGATGCAGCGTGTATCTGCAAACGTTGATGTGCCAGAGTGTGGATTCGACGCCATTATGCAGGCGGCTGTCTGTGGGGTCAGATTTTGTCTCATAAATTTCTGGCAGAAATGAACTTGGATGCTAGTGTGTCATTCTGTCTCGTCAACTTCATCATTTGATTAGTCATTTGAGTTTAAGAAGGAAAATGAGCAATATAATGTGTCTCCCAATAGGACAAAATAGGCTGGAGGAATGACTCGATGCGTTTGCTGGTGTTTGTCAGTGATGCCGACTCACACTTCGGCATGGACAGTAAGATGGCTGGCATTGTGATTCCCAACGACGGGCAGTGTCACCTGGATGTCAACAACGAATACTCCATGTCCACAATGCAGGTTGGCACCTTTTACTTTTGCATCATGCAGTCATAGTTGTGATACTAAGTTATTTTCCTCATTTAAATCCCCGTATGAACTCAGTTTTTATTCTTTTTTCTCTAACGAGTCCTTTCAGAGTCAACCGTGATGAATCATTTCTGCCCTACAGCACATTCTCTATTGACATTCCCCCACTTCTTTTCCAGGAATATCCAACTCTAGGTCAGCTGATTGATAAGGTGGTGGAAAACAATATCCTACTGATATTTGCTGTGACTGAAAATCAGAAACACAACTATAAGGTAACAGCATATTTCCATAAATGTGTTCATTATGTGTCAGTGGTATTGGAGCGGTGGAATCGAGAGCTGAAAAAATGCAAGTGTTTGCATGTGCACAATGTTTACCGAGGTTTGCATATTTACTTGGAGCTGCATTCTCAATGAACCTGTTAGAACTGGCCCTTTTCTTCTTCCCAGTTGTTTTGTTTCGGATACTTTTCTTTGCTCTCAGGACGGTGAGTCAAATCTACCCACATTCGTAACAGTGTTTTTGCTGCCTTTTTGTTTTTTTTTTCCCCCTCAGAACTATGCAAATCTCATACCTGGTGCCACTGTTGGAGTCCTGGCGACAGATTCTCGGAATATCCTGGAACTAATCGTAACGGCATACAAAGTAAATAAACTGTCTTGGTGATCTGCATGTGCGGGTAGGCTCTGGGTGTGCCGGCACTGGCAACAACAAACAAGATGGAGAACACCTGACATAATGAAAGCAGTAAAACTGTGCAAGATTTCATCAAATGATAATGTTGGACATCAGAATATTTATACTTTAGCAAGAGTTGTAACCAAAACACATGTGAGAACATAAAGTATAATTAACCCTCAGCACATCTTATTATTTACATCACAACCAACAAACAGACTTATCTCTGCCTTCACCTCTTTTCCTCTTTCATTCTTTTCCCTATTACGTTTTTCCTCCTACCACCCGGTGCTTTGCATCAGCATGTCTGACAGCAAGTCTCTGCTTGTCTCAGCTGTTTGATCCCCTCGTCCCTCTAACTTTAACTCGCTCTTTCTTCCCATTCTTTATTTTTCTCTGTCTGTCTACCTCTTCACACTCTCTGTCCTTTTGTAAATCCCCCCTGGCGGCTGTGAGTGGTGGCTAGTCCTCTAATTACTTCATCTTTTTCATAGCTGACACCCACTTTTAGTCTTTGCCACGTGAACCACACTAAAGAGAGGGGTCTCTGCTTCTGCACTGATTACACATATTTTTGGTTCTTAAGTGAAATTAAAAAAAGAGGCAAATTTAGTGATGTAAGATGATTAATATTTATACTTAGCTGCAACTTTGGATTAATGTTTGTTGCTCAGCAGATGGATATTTTTGCCACCACACTTTAAATAACTTGCAACATATTTTCTGACAGTCAAGTCTTAAATCCGTTTTACCTGCTTACATTAATCCATCTTCAAATTGGGTGTATCCCGTAAACATCCCCCTGTTTTCTCCTCCTTAGCAACACAGAAGACGCAGTACAATTAGAGGCCTACAGGAAACGCACAATTCACCCTCTGTTAGCACCCAGACGGTCCGTCACAAGATTCATTAGTCAGTCAAACACAGTCTTTCCTTCGCTTGAGGTTAGCTCTCACTCTTTCCTCAGGTGCTTTTGTAAAGCCCAGCACACCTGGGATGATGACTCACCCAAAAAAAGAGAACTAGATTGGAGGTTTCAAACAGTCTGAGCACACCACAGGTCAGCACGAGGTGAAAGTGTAATTCCTCTTAAAGTCCTGGAAAGCCCTTCTTGTCAGTATATTGGTTTGACAGTGGGGTCTTAGTGATTTCTGCTATTTTGGAGCCTGTGGTTCAGTACCAGGTCTGTGCCTCAGACTGCATTTCCATACAAAACGCGGATATATTTATATACTGTGTTTTTTCTTTTTTCCAGGAGCTGCGTGCAGAGATTGAATTGGAGGTCCTTGGAGACACAGAAGAGCTTCAGGTGTCCTTTACAGCCATTTGCCCAAATGGGACTGTCCTACCTGGTCAAAAACGCTGCTCCAACATCAAACCTGAAGAGACGGTCGGTTGCTAAACATTACATTTTCAAAAGGCAGATGAATACACATTTGATACTCTTGTACTTTAAAACATCAGGATGGTGTTTGTGGGACTAATTAAAAATTGGTAATAATGAAGAAATATATCATCCAGTGCAAAAGTGTGTTTTTAATTGTTTTTTAAATGATAACAATGGAGCTCTATGGCACAGAGGAATTAATTGTACCAGTTTTTGGTGATTAGTGGGATTCCTGTTTTGTTCCTCAGGTAGTTTTCAACGTGTCTGTGGCGCTCCCAGGATGTCTGCAAGGAGTAAAGCACTTTTCCCTCAAACCGGTGGGCTTACAGGACAGTTTGGAGGTGGAACTGGAGTCCCTTTGCTCGTGTGACTGTCAGCAGCCTCCTGAAGCAAACGGCAGCAAGTGCACCAACGGCCAAGGGACTTTCCAGTGTGGCGTGTGCGTGTGCCATCCGGGTTTCCTGGGAGCAGAGTGCGAATGCAATGAGGAAAGCGCTTTGTTGAGCAACTGCCTCGCCAGCAATGAGTCCGAGATATGCAGTGGTCAGGGGCAGTGCTACTGTGGACAGTGTGTGTGTCATGCATCCAGCTTTGGACAGATCTACGGGCCTTACTGCGAGTGTGACAATTACTCCTGTGTTCGCTTCCGTGGTGAGCTCTGCGGAGGTGAGCGAGAACAGAAGAATGTGATAAATTATTCATGTGTTTTGGCTTGCCGCTGTAGTGACTTTGTGTTTGTAGGTCACGGAGTGTGTGACTGCGGGGAGTGTCACTGTGAGAACGGCTGGACGGGGGAGTATTGTAACTGCAGCAGCAGCACTGAGGGATGCATGTCAGAAGATGGCGCTCTGTGCAGCGGTCGGGGGAGATGTGAGTGCGGCCACTGTGTTTGCTCCGTACCTGGAGCGTCTGGGGACAAGTGTGAGAAGTGCGCAACCTGTGAAGATGCCTGTAACTCTGCAAGGTGAGAGCACATTTATGCCACCAGTCCTTTTAAAAAAGGATGTAATGTGGAGGCTTTTGTCCACTCTACCCCTGTAATTGCTGTTTCTTTACCTAAAAGATATAAGATGATGTCTCCTTAGGCCACATGATCTGTCTGTTCCTTTGAGTACAGACATATCGAGTTCTGGTCCCCTTGTTCACATGTGTCTGCACCCTCCATGTGACATCAAAAGACAACTAATGTCCCCAACACAGCACTCAGAGATTTCCTTTCTCCATTGTGAAGCAGCTGTCAGGGCCAGTGGCATTTGATACCACTGTTATAGGGGAGACGGGTGATAGAGAGTGAGTGAGGCCTTGGGAAAACTGTGATAAGTGACCAACACTGTGATTTCTTTGTACTCACTGTGTCAGTGATTGAAGACTCATTAAAGTTTAGCTTCTCAAGAGGTACTGTATCACTTCTGAGGGAAACCTAAGCTTTTTGTTTTTCCACTTGTTTTAACACCAGGTCCTGTGTAGAGTGCCATCTGGAAGATAAGGAAGATGCTGAGTGGTGTGATCAAAAGTGCAGCATCCCTAAAATTTCCATCAACACAACAGCAGGTAAAAGGAATCCCCAGTGTACCTGAACTAGCACAGATTTACTAATGTGATGCACTACAAAGGAATTATTGAAAAATGCCACAATTTCTGCTTCTTTTCTGCACATATCTATAGAAAGGAAAAACTAATGTAAAAAAAAACTTAATTCTTCACCTAATACTTCTTGCTCCAACTCATCAATTTGGAAATTTGTTGACTAACTATACAATAAAATCAAATCACCATGATGTGATTGTGCTGCCATTTGATTTAAATAATATTTGCTCTTGTCAGGTTTACGTCAAAAATTCTCAACTTAAGAATTGACTTGATTTTTAAAGGATTTAAAACTTAAAAACTCAAAGATTTTTTTTTAACTATTGGAGGAAACAGGCACTCCTATCACAGGAAAATACCAATGATTTTACTGGTTTTAGAGCAGTGGCTTTAAAGAGCATGCACTAAATATTACATATCTATCTTTCAGAGCATACCATATGTTTTTTTTATTGATTTTATGTCCTGCAGCGTTTTACAGTTTCTCAGTACAGTTTGGCAATCCAACTGGCTGATACTTGAAACCTGCTTTATATAGTCCATGTATCTCAGGGAATATTTTGTTCCTCTAATGAAATCTCTAATGCAGTTTTGGGTGGAGTCTGTTCTGAAAATTCTGGTGGGAACCTTCAAAAGCTGTAACTTAGAAAAAAACAGCATTCATGTTTGCTTATTTCTTGTTATCCAGGTCTGGTGTTTGGTAGCATACAGCAGCTGAGAAATTCATGCTTTGGGTTGGATTTCAGGATTTCTTTGAAGAGATTAACAAGGAAGAATTTTCAAAACAGTCCTTGACTTGATAAAACAGTGACAGCAAACAAGGTCTCTAAATCTTCTCTCTGAAGAGACACCACGCAGGATCTCTGGCAGGTTTCAAGTCTGTGCAAGTTGAAATTCATCACACACTGACATTAAATCAGGGGATGGATACCTTGAAGGGAATAACTTGTAATAGGATTTTGAAAAAAGGTCCGCAGCAAAGGTTTTTCATTAGCTAAAACATATGAAATAAGCATTAGGTTACGGTAATGTCAAAACAAAGATGAGTAAAAATAGCAAAGTAAGCTTTTATCTATGCAGAATTAAAGAGGACAGTTTTTACGGGTCAGCACTGACATTAACACCGTAACTCAAATGTACCATAACACTTTACACCCTGGCCTGTAAGCATTACCTTTTACCTGCTGTAGATGTTTGTTGTCACTCATCCTCTTGGCACAGTGTTTTTGATAGTGGTATCAACATCAGGCCATGCTAAGTTTCCCCATGGGTCAGAGATTCGGAGGAATGCTGACCTGCATTGACTCCTGTGTCTCTCTGAAGTCTGCCGCCCCCCCCTCATCTCTAACACACCCCATCCATGTCCATTCAGGCAGGGCTGGACAATGGGGAACATATTATTTACCTTGTCGTACAGGCACAGCTATTGTAATGCATGTGAACAGCCAAAGGACCTGGTCTCCCTTTATAGATGAGATTATTTTAAACCCGCTATACTTGTGCAAGCTGAGAGGTATATCTGATTATCGCGGAGGACTTTTCAAGCTTCACATGTGAAATATAATGGTGTGGTTCGCACACACATGCACACACGCGAGATTGTAGCCTTTGATATGGAAATCATACTGACAGCAAAACAGAGGGAAGTGTATCCTTTTACATTCTCTGCACAATGTCGCAAGGGAAGGTGATATACGGTGGATTCATGGCTTCCTTATGGATATGCATGTTTTATTTTCCTCACAGATTACGACAAGGGACCTTCTCTGCAATGCACGCTGATGACGGAGAACGAGTGCTGGATTTCGTTCAGTGTGGTAGGAGGTGAGATGGGGACCACTGCCTACAATCTCCGGATAGACGGTAAGTTTTACAGCAACACGGCAGACGGATAAAACTAAAAGAAGCTCCGTAGTTTCATCTCATCCTTTGTCATGTCCTGTCCTGTCCCAGGTTGCCCGGAGCCTCCCAACATCCCTATGATCATTCTGGGGGTCTCCCTTTCCATTGTGTGTATCGGCCTCATCCTGCTGTGTGTGTGGAAGGCGCTGGTGTCGGTCCACGACCGTAAAGAGGTGGCCAGGTTTGAGGCTGAGAGGTCCAAGGCAAAATGGCAGTCGGTGAGACCTTGAAGCTGCCTTATAATTAAATATGGCAATATTAAATTTTTTCTTACTGTCATCATATCCTATTAATACAGAAAACTGAACAATTAATTGATCCCACCAACAGATATTTTCTTTGTGATAAGCCAAGTCTGAGCTTACTCTGCTGTTCAATAGACCTCTAATATACTGCAAAAAACAGTTTGTAAAAAAATTGTAGAAAATTTGTAGCAACAAAATAAGCTTAAGAGAAGAAAAAAAGGGAGACAAAATATATTAGATTAGAGGTTTCACTCTGATTAAGGAAAAGTGATCAGGAATTGAAGCACATCAAATTATCTGCAAATATAAATTGCTGATTGAGTGATTTAAACACAAATTGACATTTGAGGCAGTAGTTTTATTCCATGATGTAAAAAATCTATGTAGACACATTAATGAGCCATCAGGTTGTGTTTTGCTGGTTTTGCTCTGCATGTGGTCATCCTGGGCTCTGTGGTGTATTTTGACTTGATTCATCTTTCACTTTTCTGCGACTGTAAATATTCACAATCAAACTAAATCCACAGCACAATTAGTCCCCAAAAAAGGAGTTTTAAAAACATCTGCTAAAACCTTAAATGCAAATCAACAAGCTTTCGACTGCAAACCACAGACAAAGTGGTTCATGGTCATTTTTGAGAATAACAAAAGGCAAAAATCCTATCCATTCTGTGCAGGGGACCATATTTTTAAGATTCAATGTTTCAGCTTTTTTAAAATCAAAGTGATTGTGACTGTTTCATGTGTTTTTTTTTCTCTGTCTGCAGGGGACCAACCCTCTGTTCAGGAGCTCGACGTCTACATTCAAAAACATAACTTATAAAAACCCACAGAGAGAAAAGACTATCACACATGATCACTACTGATGATACACTGGAGAGAATGCAAAGCAGCATCTTAGTGCACAAGTGTGCATGTGTCTGTATGGGTGTGTGTGTGTCTGAGTGTTTGAGTAAGAAATGTGGTGAGAAAAAATGTTTTAAATTTGTTTATGTGGGAATCTCTATGTTGATTCAGAGATGTGGTAACACAGTAGATAACACTGTGAACGGACGAACTCGACATGATGAACTTGATGCTGTAAAAGTGCACTGCCAGTCTTTTGTTAAACACTGCACTTTCCTGTTGTATGATCCTGCAAACTAACACGTTTGTCTACTGTAACATGCAGCGTGGGAAAGAGAAGTCGAAACTACAAGTGGTCTACTACTGAAAAAGAGTGTTTGTTTCATTTTTAATGAATGTAAATATACAGGAAAAATTATTATAATGTTGTTGTTTTTTAAAACTGTGTTTTTTTTTGTTTTTATTGTAAAGCAAGGCTGAGCCTTGAGTGTTGATGATTAAGTTTTTTAGTGGCATGGCACATAAATAAAGTTGAATTTTGACTCATTGTGAAATGGTAGAAATAGCATTTCAGGTTACATAGTTAAAGAAGTATTAGTATTAAAGGGAATTCCACAAGAAAAATTCCCAAGTAAACAGTTGTATTATCATTTCTGTCACTCTGGAGGAATTTTCCAAAGTCTGAAGAAATGACCCTGACATCATCAGGAAAATAACAGATGAAGAAAAATAAGCACATTCAGGGAACAGAGTGGTGTAATGAAAGATGCAGTTGACTTCCATTGTGGAAAATACTAGGATTTAGTGTTTTTGGAGCTTAGAATCAGATTGTTGTTTATAGAGATCATTTGTAGACTGTATTTTTACTTAAACTTGAGGGAAAAATATGTCTGGTTCTTCCTCCACTATTTACTATGAATGGTTATTAATAAGTAAGTAGACTTTTACTATTTTCAGTGTTTCTAGTGTTTTAGGTTGAACTGATTGTTTTTTAACAATATTTACTGTTGAATAGTTTATACATCATATTTTATATATCAAATACACACATATGTACTTAAACCTGATATTTTTGAATAGCCGACTTTAAGTATTTAATTTTCTCATATGAATCCCACCACCATTAAGAGCCAAACATTATACTTTTAACTTGCCCACATTTATTTAAAGTCCTATGTGAATTTGCTGTTAAGGATTAATAATATAAGTATAATCCTCAAATCAAATGACATATCATTAGATTAACATAAAGGGGAATATACAAACCAAAATAGAAAGTATAATGCAAAATATTTTACCAGCCCCACCTTTACTATCTGCAACATTTGAATGAAGTCGGTACATATTTTTGCATTAAATCCAATAATTTATATACATAATTTCGAGAAGGGGCCACCCTGCATAATAAGTACTTTTGATACTTAAAGTATATTTTTGTTCTGATACTCTGGGACCTTTAATTTGAATGCACGACTTTAACTTGTAATTAAGTACTTCTACACTCAGATGTAGGTGTAACTCCTCAGTATTTCTACTTCCTCTACAAGTGTTTTTGTTGAAGTAACTAGTCCCTATTACTGGCTGGTTAATAGGAGAGAAGTAAAATACTGAAATAGGAGTTCAGCATTGTTCTGTTTATGTATCTTTCATTGTGTTTGTTTATGTATTTGGAGGCCTTCGGTTTGGTTTGGTTCAGTCTGAGGCAGGTTTCATGGCTCTGACCCAGTGAAAACAGTCCGGGGCGGCAGGAATGCTGCAGTCTGCAGCCCGGAGAGCAGCGGCAGCTCCTCCGTCAGACGTGACGTCGCTGGTCCCCCGCTGAAAAACTTCACTCGGCCCAAACTTTTCTCTATGAGGGAAAAAAACAACGAGCCCGAAATACTCCGTCTGACCAGGAGCCTCGGAATGTGCGGACATTGGCGCTTCGACATAGCATCCCGCCGTCGAAATGTTAATACAGTTGTTTCGTTTCATCGACTCCGTGGCTGTTGTGGCGACTATTTGTGCAACAGTGTTGTTGGTGAAAAACTGTGTGTGTGTCACTGAGGAGGACGATGAGGTCCTGGAGAAAAAACAGCTCGTGGAGTTTTACAGTAAGTTGAATCAACTGGCTGCAGCTGCCGGTTGTTCTTCTATAATGTAAATGAGCGCCTCCTAAATAAATCCACACTGTGTGTGTTTTAGTAGATGTTGTCTTTAAAATGGTAGGTAATTATATAACTGTACTAAACTGTGTGTGTTAAAGCAGGATAATCATCACAACGTGTTCCCATTGGTTGTAATGGTGATATAAGTTTTTATTTACTGTAGTTTTCATAGGACCCACAAAACATATCTTCGAGTCCCCAAGTGGCCTCTGAACCACGGTTTGAGCCCCGCTGCTGCAGCTTGGCTCGCGTTACCAATAGTGCTTTTTATTATCTGTCGTAAAGGACCTCTGAGAAGATGAATGAAAGCTTTTCCACTCAGTGCAAGTCAACTGTGATGATGGGAAACATGTGCTGCACATGATGTTTTGTCCAACAGATAAATTAATTATCATGTAGATACATGAAGTGATATAATCATTTGGCAAAATGCAAATCATGAAGCTAAAAACTGAACAGCAGTCTGTCTAAAACTTAATAGTGTTTGGAATAGGCCTGAAATGATCTGTTTAAGAGTTATAATCAATGATACATTTATAAATCAGTTAGTTTTTGGAGGAGTTACATTTATTGCTCTGATTTCTGCTTCTCATAAGTAAGTGTGCGCTGATTTTCACTACATGAGATAATTGCATGTTGAGTTAGAGCCGAGACAACTGACACAGATATTATTCTGCAATAATTCTGATAAATGAGTCTCAGTTCAATTTGTTCTGCCAAACAAAAAGGCTCATATTTTCTTTTGCAGTTGTTGATCAAATGATTATAAATTGCACACTTTGGGGTTTTGGACCAATGGTTGGACGAAATGAGCATTGGAATGTCTTGTTCTGAGTAATTATTTTATAATATTTTCTTCAGTAAAACAGTTAATTGATAAGCAAAATCATAAGAATCATAAGATTATTGAAAAATGAAAGTATTGACGGTTGCATTCCAGCTTTCTGAATTTTATTCTAACATTATCATGATGCTCTTTTTGATCAGACTGAGTAAACAGCTTCTTTCTTTCCCTGTAATGAACACTTAAGACACTGTTGTGTTTATATTAATATATTCCATGCTGGTGTTCACATAGAGAATGTATATTTAAAAAAATCCACCCACACAACTACAGTTTTGGTCGCATTGACCTTCAAGCTCATCTCCGGCTGAATGTGCAACGCCGGTGTCTTTTTGAAACAAACATGTGAATTCAACACAGACAATATGAACATCAAATTTCTGTCTAGTAACATACACTCTGTTTTTCATATCCAGCATGCAATAGTGGCATGAAGGAAGAGAAAATTCCTCTGGCTGTTTTCACCATTTGGTATACACTGAGTATATACATCCTCTGTTTTGTTAGAATATCCAGTTACACAAAGACTGTTAATAGAAAAGTTAGACAAAAAGTTCCCCCAGGCATTGACCTAGCTTGAGACCAGCTCCATTTTGGTTGAGAAACATTTAAAACAAATAAACCTATCCATTCACACTCCTCTTCTCTCATTTGTCTCTTCCAGAAAAAGGTCTGTTTATCCTGGAGAGTGAGTCGCTGAAGCGCTGCATTACGGTGGATCGCAATAACCTGGTGCTGGAGGACTGCGAGCGGCCCACGCGCTGCATGCTGTGGAAGTGGGTCTCTCGACACCGGCTCTTTAATTATGGCACCAGCATGTGCCTCGGCCTCAACATCACGGACACGACGCAGCCCCTCGGCATGTTCGAGTGCGACATGACCCTCCCTGTGCTGTGGTGGCGCTGCAGTGGAAACATGCTGCACGGGGCGTCCCAGTGGAAGGTGAATGTGGCCGGACGTTTGGTTGTAGTTAAGAAAAACTCTTATCATCAGTGGAAAAGGTACAACACCCCCAGAGAGGGGCCCTGCTCATATCCATATGAAGGTATACACCTGAAAAATCATGCATGTTTCTTTCTAACTCACATTGACATTTGATGCATGGATGCAGCACATCTTCACAACTCTCTGACCTGTCTGCACTGGACATTTGTGATTTTAAATCAAACCGATTGTGTTTTATTCGCAGATATCCACACATTGTTGGGAAATGCTCGTGGCATGCCCTGCGCTTTGCCCTTCAGGTACAACAACAAATGGTACTCTGAGTGCACGAGTGAGGGGCGTGAGGACCATCTCCTGTGGTGTGCCACCAGCACTCGCTACGATGAGACCGAAAGATGGGGCTTCTGTCCCGTGGAAGGTAAAAATGGACAAAGAGACACACAACAGGAAGGGAAACTTGAGTAAAGGAGCTTGAGTAAATGCAACACATTGCCTGAAGTATGAGGACAAGAACAATGTAAGGCCTCCATGCACAAAGCAATGTCTGTAAAAAATGGTTTCTGCTTTTACTTGGGTTTAAATATTTGTTAATTATTGTTATTATTATGTAACTCAAAACCAAAATAACAAAAAAAAGATACAAGGCAAAAATGTTTTCTTATTTTTTAGTGAAATTCTCCTCAGCATAGTTGCTTTGTGTTCACATTAACTTCAGACCAAGACAAACACACTCCTGTCCACCACTGGAGACAACTGCAGAAATTTCCTACATGGCTTTTTTCACAGATTTCAGTTGTGAGCGTTTCTGGGAGTCGAACCAGGAGCTGCGGGCATGTTACCAGTTCAACCTTTACACCATCCTAACATGGAGTCAGGCACTGTCGACCTGCCAGGCTCAAGGTGGAAATCTGCTCAGTATCACCAGCCTGGCAGAGCACAGGTACATCAGAGGTAGGCATCTAAAAAAATCACTTTCAGGAATCATAGAGCCGTTAATAAACATCCACCATGTTCTGCACCAGTGGTACGTTCACAAACAGCATACTGCAGCTACGAGGGGTGACTGGTAAGGTCAAGGCCTGAAGGTAGAAGAAGATGAGTTATGCATGAAGGCTGTTATCATCCATTTTTCAATGCTAATCTGCAATTTCTTCATTATGGGGAAAATAGAAATGCCACAAAAGTTTTTCACCTCAAACTTTCTGCATAATTTCTCAACAAAGAGTTAAACTGTAACAGAAGCTGTATAACTCATCTCTCTCTAACTTAGGCCACTTTTAATCAGTGTACCATCATACACTACATCTGATGCACATTTTCTCACTCAGTATGACACATGAACTTTACAGATTTTGCATTTTTACCTCTTCAGATCAGGATTTGGCCTTTGTCATTCTGTTTATGTTTTATCACTGTCTGCTGTCCTGGTTCATTTAAAATCCCAAAGAAACACTTGAGACTCTTTGATTTTTATCAAAAGTTTCTTATGGCCTTTTTTTCTATTTAATCTAGATTAAAATGATGTAACACATAATTCTCTTGTGTTTGTGTCTTGTGGTAGATCGACTTGCAAATGTTGGAGCGATGGTATGGATCGGGCTAAACCATCTTAAGGAGAGGTGGGGGTGGCAGTGGTCTGATGGAGCACCTCTGTCATTGGTCAATTTCACTACAGGTACTGTTATTTTTTACCCCAGTCAAGTCAGTTTGTGGCAAAGGGAAGGATTAGAACTTTATCACTTTTTCTACATACTAAGATTAACATCTGATTGAAAAAACAAGCAAACAAAAAGTTACATTTTTCTCATAAATCATAATTACAGTTGTGGGAGGGCGAGTGGGACCATGAGCAATAAGGGAGTAAAGCCAAGGTCAACATAAAGCAAAAGTTAAAAAAACAATGACATAATACTGAACTTTTCCCATTGCTGTGTTTCCATCAGCTCTGCCTGCCAGCCCGCTGCAGGACGACAGGCAGTGTGGCGTGTACAACTCAGCCTACGAGGGTCACTGGCAGAGTCTGTCCTGTGAGTCTGCGCTGCCTTACATCTGTAAGAAGACACCCAATGACACCCGGAGAGCCGAGCCGTTAGGTGAGAGTGTGTGCTCGCGCATTACATGAACACCTGACGTGCAAACTGCTTCCCTGCATCTACAGAGGTGTTGAATTTTTAAGTCAGTGTAAAATGTGTGAGGAGCTTTTTTAGCTCTTGCAGGCCTCCACAGCTGCACTGCACATAGGGAGTGAACTTTTGACCTCCCTCTCTGCTGCACTGTCGGCGTCTGGACCAAAGCGATGTCTGCTGTGAATCTGTACTGTAAAAATGTGTTAATCTTGACTGTTGTGTTCTGATTTTTTTCTGTTAACCTGACTCTTCTTCCTCTTGCAGAAAACTGGCAATATGTTCATACAGAGTGTGCTAATGGCTGGTGGCCTCATAATGGTTTCTGCTACATGCTGCTGTCAGAAACTGAAGCAGGAAGCTGGGAGGAGTCTTCCCGGGCCTGCGGCTCTCTGGAGGCAAACCTCACCAGCCTTCACTCCCTGTCTGAGGTTGAAATGTTGCTCAATCTCCTGGCTAACTGTAAGGAGCATCACGCAATACAGAAGAAGAAGTTATGTTTTTCATAGACACTCTCGGGATGTACCAAAGGATTACTAAACACTGGTGTCTTTTTTGTGATTGAAATGGTGTGTGCAGTTTCTGGGGCGAGTACGGAAGTGTGGATTGGTCTTTGGAAACAGGCTTCATCGCCGACTGTAGAGTGGTCTGATGGCTCACCAGTAACTCTCACTCTCTGGCACCAGTATCACCCTCCTCACAACCTGACAGATACAGCACTCTGTGCCAAAGCAGACAGGAAGGTGAGAAACCCCGTGCTGGTGCTTCTTTTATCAAAAAACTCTCCTAAAAACCTAATTATAGCATTTGAGACAAGCTAGCTAGGTTTTTTATGAATATCTCATTTTGTGTCCAACAGTTCAAAAACCAAATGTATTCAGTTTTTTTAATTTAAAGCAACTGTAGTATCATATTGCTTATCTGAATAGCTCAAATCATAAAATGACCGTAATCAAATGATGATAATTAATCTAAAAAAAGGATGCCAGTTAATTTCATGTTGATTTACTAATTCATTAATTAGTTGTAATGTCTCAGTTCCTTTAGTGATGTTCATATACATTTATCTGGTGCTTTCCCTGATACAGTAAAATGTAAAATGTTAACCTCTTTCACAGGAAGGTAACTGGCTCTTAGCGTCATGTGATGAGCGACTGCCGGCTGTGTGCAGAAGAGAAAGCCAGAGTCCCGTGAGTCACCATGGAGCCTGGGATGAGGGTTGTCCTGAGGTAGGAACATGAATGCACAAGTGGCCTCACACACACATCCTGGTCGACATGTACTCAGAGGCTGAGGTGGAGACAAGGAAAGCCTTTCATGCAGTGGCACTGTTTTAAACAGTAGCTTTGCCCGAATCTCACAGTAGAGGGAGACGAAGCATTAATTTTTTTAAGTTATGTGGATCCTTTTAAGCTCATCTGCTGCACTTAAAAAAACATTTAAGTAAAGAGGAAATCATAAATAATTAAACACATTATTTACTAACACAAATATACCATATGCACGCATACACATAAAACCTACATAAACATCACATTACGTTACACTTAATTTTAATATTTAGCCTCTGATTAGATTTAACTCATAATAAGGCGCAACTCAGGTTTTGGCAAAACTAGCTGGAAACCCAGTTCAAATATAACTAAATCGTTTGTTGTCCATACTCTTCTGTGGTTGTAATTAAGCCCTGCTCTGCTTTGGAAACACTGATTTCATTTCCGATTGTAATGGAAGTGACTTATTTGAACATTGTCAGACTGATTACGTGCTGTGCAGGGTTACAAAAAGGTGGCAGAGCCACACGCCTGCTGCAGTTCAACTTCTGAGTAAGTTTCCCCTTCAGAGAGGCACAATGAGCTGATTCACTGCACTGCTGACGTATTGTCTGGCTTTCATGTTGCTCCTTGACTCTGTTTACAAAAATATCAGTCTCCTGAGTCATTGGGCTACTAGGAACCCTGGATCATGAGGCAGAGTGTGTTACCCTGCAGGTGCAGTATCAGCGGACAAGCTGGAGCAGTATCTTAAGATTCCTGCCAAGGTTTTAACACATTTTCCAATTTGGACTCTTCATTGTTCAACTTCTGTCACACAATCAGGCAGTGCAAACTCTCCAAAGACAGCTTTGATTTTTGTTACTGAAGGCCTTTGGACCTCAAGCATACAGAGGATGTAGTGTAGATGGGATATAGGGCTGAAGGAGGGTGGGGTGGGGGTGACACCACTTGTCTAAACACCCGCTTTGCACTTTTCACCCACTTAAAGCTTGAGAAACATAAACATGTATTTTTTGCAGCGGTGTGGCTCTGTGGATGGCATGTCGGCTGGTCTGATATGTTTTTTCTGTCAGTTGGACCAGACTGAAATATCTCAGCAAATATAGGATGGATTACCATGAAATTTTGCACTGATTCCCATGATCCCCAAAGGAAAGACCCTAATAACTCTGTTGTAGGGCTGGACCTGCATAGTTGAATATTTGGATATCTGTTCTTTGTGTGCCTTTGGGGTTTTTTGGGGGTTTTTTTTGGGGGAGGGGGGTGCAGTTGATGTGAATGTAAGCCATTTGATTTAAATCAGGATCTCAGTCTATAGAGTAAAATTCATTTATCTGTAGGTAAAATTAATCTTGAATCTGACTCACAATCCTATATGGGTGTTTTTGTATTGCCCGTCCTTTACAAAGGTCTTTTACTTGATGTGTTTTTTGTCTGCTGTAATACTGGAGATGTTGTAGTTTTGAACACACTAGATGTAAAGATGGTGCTTCATTCGTGATTTTGGTTTTTTTTGAATGTTGCAGGGCTGGAAGCGACATGGCAGTTCCTGCTACATAGTGACCAGGCATGAACAGAGCTATGAAGATGCACTGATGGGATATTACTGCAAGGCTCCTCTTCTTACCGTGGAAAACAGGTGTTTTATTGACAGATTATTTACTCTGTTGACTTGTTTGTTTGAAAGTTTCTTTTTTTTAGTTTGTTGCAACATTGAGGTCTTCCTCCTCACCTCTCCTCTATTCTTCCTCATGCTGACAGGTTCGAGCAGGCATTTGTCAACAGTTTGCTGAGTGAAAATGGGGCAAACAGCAGCATGTATTACTGGATTGGCCTTATGGACATGGACAAGACGGGAGAGTACAGATGGCTTCCTGACAACGGCTCCTCCCTGCCTCTTACTTTCACAAACTGGAACAAACATCAGCCAGGTAGACAGCTGTAAAGTTTTTGTTGCCAATTGTAATAAAGTATTCTGTGATTGTGTACAGTTGAAGATTTGATAGACTGTAAATCTCATTCATAAATTCTTCCCTCCATTTTCTCGTCTCTCCTTCCTTTCCTCAGTCAGTGCTGGTGGCTGTGTTGCCATGTCAGGTGGCCCTGCTTTGGGTCACTGGGAGGTGAAAGACTGCAAGTCCCACAAGGCCTTTTCACTGTGCAAGCAGAGCATCAGCAGTTACCACAATGTTCAGCTGCCAGAGCATCACATTGACGCTTACGCCCCCTGTCCTTCAGGGTGGGAATCACACTCTGGGCTGCTCCACTGTTTCAAGGTTGGATCATCTTTGTCTTTCCTCTAAGCTTCGCCCTCTTTTCTGTTCTCACCTTTGTTTCTGATTTACTTTATGTTTTATCCTTTCTCCTTACTTTTCTTCCTCTAAGCTGCATCTGTTTTCACAAGGGAAAAGTTTCATAGGTTAAACATGATCCAAGTTGTTAGAAGTAGCCAGTTACTAACATTGACAGAAACACACCCTATTGTTGTATTTGCCTTTCAAAACCAAAACTATTTAGACCTTCTGTTTTTTTTTTTTTTTAGCCTTTTCTTAACCTGTATCTCTGAGCTGACAGTTTGTGTTACTCATCTAGGTGTTCCATGATGAAAAAGTTCTGATGAAGCGTTCCTGGGTGGAGGCAGACTTCTTCTGCCAGGCCCTCGGGGCTCAGCTGGCCAGTTTCCACCACTATGAGGAGCAGGTGTTTGTTAAGAAGCTCCTCAGTACCATGTTTGAAGGGTTGGTACAGCCCCCCGGGCCTCGTCAGTGCAGGAATGTTATGGGAACTGATAAAATGCATCAGTTGGGGTGTTGTGTTTTTAGGTTAAGTGTGTAAAGAACGTTAAATAGAAACTCTAATTATTAGCTTTTGAAGATAAAATGCAGTTTGGGATTGTTTGTTAAGTTGTTGACAAATGCTTTTTACAGGGAAAAGCAGTGTCTCCAGTTAAAAACAGCACCTGAAAAAGTTGTACAACCAACTTACTTTTCACACAACAAAGCAACAAAAACAGTGATGCTGGAATAAAATTGGTAATAAAAATAATGAACCAGGGATAAGATAAAAATCTTAAATGGGCAGCAAATAAAACATAACAACTCAAGCATTAAATTAATTTTAAGAGCTGATTTCAGAGATAATGATTAATGTTAGCCAAGCTCATCAGGCAGATCAGTTTAAAGCCAAGTTGCTCTGACAGCAAAAGCATGACCTCCTCCAGTCTGAGGAGCAGCCAGCTGGTTCTCTGAGGACCTCAGTCTGCACACAGCTTGGTAGCAGGAAAAACAATTATGAATTATAATCTGAAGCCTGAAAGTATTCAAAGTAATTAAGCAAATTTTACAATCATGAGTAGATAAAGGCAAGTATAACAACTTCTACATCTTTGTAACTCAAAACTTGTCAAATCTTACTCATGTTTTTTTAGATAATAAAAACATGAAAGGGCAAGCTTGCCTATATGATAAATCTATATTTTTTTCCATTTGCTTGATGTTGTTAACAGTAGCTCCAAGATTAGCATGCGCAGCTCCTAGAATTAAAATCTGGGGCCCTTGACATTTTTTTCACCTGCTTTGATGTGTTAAGTATTTTACTCACATGATTAGCAGAGATTTTTCTTCTGATCTTTATCTATGAAAATACTACAGGTTATTTGTTCCAAAATAAAATAAAAAAATATTTTTTAAATATTTATTTAATACAATCAGAAAAATACTAAATGTTTCTTCCACTTTGTCCTGGTGAGTTTAAAGTTCAAATGTGAAAAGACTTGTTCAGTTGGACTTGTGTTGCAGTTTTTTGTCATTCTGCTCCTCTTTTTTTTTAGAACAGAGGGTCGCTGGTTCTGGGTGGGTTTAAATAAGAGAGACCCTGAACATCCCGGAGCCTGGGAGTGGTCTGATGGTTCCCCTGTAAGTGCACAAAGTTATTAGACACCTGTAAGCAAAGTAAGGGTCAAAGGGTGCATCCATTATTGTTCTGGTCTAATGTGTCTGTTGTTGTGCAGGTAGTGACGTCCTTCATAGAAGATAAGAACGAGGAGGACGACAGGAGGGACTGTGCCATGTACAGCGACCTGACCAACGCTGTGGTGCCGCAGCCCTGTGACACCAAACACGAGTGGATCTGCAAGCTGTCCAGAGGTCAAAGCCCTCAACACAAACACTCTCCATATGGACATATTACACTTACACACATCAGTACTGTGTTACCTAATAAACTCTGATTTATGTTGCAGGTGAAAAACCGAAAAAACCATATTGGTACACTGAGCGTAAGTAGAAGTTTCATTCACTTCATTATTTCTGGAAATTGTGGAAATCTCTCGACTACTTCATGATGTAAAGCAAGCCAGGAAGAATATTGCCAGGAGGTCTGAAACAAGAGCACATTATAATTGTGCCAAAAATGAAGATTGAGATCTGCCAGATGTTGAGATTACTTTTTTAACATTCCTCCGTTAATTTTCTTGTAACTGCTAAATGGAAACATTGAATCCATTGAATCTACATACAACCAGGCTCTTTTTTCCCATATTATAATTCTTCTACTCTATGGATAACCACACCTTACTTTAGAGGTAAGGGATCTTGTATTTTGTACAGATCGTAAAGACCTGACATTGTGTATAAGGACTCTGGTGAATATGTAAATGTATAGTTTCAACCTGCCGCTTTGCAACCACAGAAACATGAAAAATTCTGCAAAAGAGCTGCTAGAAAGCCTCTAACACACTCATATTATTGAAATAGTATTCCATGGTGCCACATTTCTGTGTTTTTACTGTCTGTTAGCCTGGAGTGTATGGATTGGTGTTATTAGATGTAAAACAGGACCAGTCAATCAGTTATCAGAACTGTGTTTTCATTCACTGATGTATTTAAAATTGTGTATTTGGCTCCTCCACAGAGAGCGAGCCCTGGGTGTTTTACCGTGGAGCTGAGTACCTGCTGGCAAAGCAGCCGTTTGACTGGGACACCGTGTCTCTGGCCTGTCAGATGATGGGAGCCTACCTGCTGTCCATTCACTCCAGAGAGGAGCTGCACTTCATCAAGGAGCGTCTGCGGCGGGTCTGTTACAGCCGCAGCTCAAATACTCTGCATTTTCACAAAATTTCTGACAGACATATATACAGTTGTGTAACAGAGGGTATCTTTTAGAAATAATTTTAAAGCCACAGCATGCAGCACCACTGTAGCGGGATTTTGATTTTCACTTTCTAATAAAAAGTGATTATACCTATGTCATCATCCCCTTTTAAAAAAACAAACAAATAAATGAAACCCACAAAAAGATCCAACAATGAATTTCCTAATGCATTTTGCAGAATAAAAATTTTGTAATTTTGTCAGCAAATGAACTAGTTAATCACATATATACAGCATAAGTGTTTATAATATTACTGTGATAACATATGCACCCACTGAAGAAAACTGAAAATTAAATGAAATCATATAGGAAGCATATAATTTCAGTTCCCTCACATAATGGGATATTTTTTTTAAAACTCATTTCCTTGTGAAAGATGCCTCATGAAAGATATTTTTAGTAATATCAGAAACTTTTATGTAACAAAATAAGTCCTTAAAAGAAGTCTAACAGTTTTTGCTCATTATAGAACAGACACAACTATTTAATTTCAAATTGCTTCTCATTAAAACAGTATGATCTCTGTGAAAGTACGATTTATACATTTTCATTGTTTATTGTGCTCTTCTGATGTTCCTGCTGTTCTTCTCATACAATGAATAAAAGAAAAAATGCAAGCGACAAAGCAGTTCAAATACTCACCATCTAATTGCAGTGACCAGAATGACAACAGGAGTTTTGGGGCATTTATCTGTTTTCAGTGGGCAGGAGTGTAGTTTCACACAGGAGTTACACAGCAAAAGCAAAGTACTTAATCACAGAGACTCTCGTCCATTGAATGGCCTACTAGGTCCATTCTTCTGAAGAGTTCATACACACAGTGAAAAGCAAACACGTGCATGAACAAGTGTGGACACAAATGACACACTCGTTTCTTCGTACAAACTCAAGTGTTTACACACACATGTCGACAAGCTAAAATGTACCTCATAGGTGGACACTTTCATGCTCGAGTGCCCCCACACACAGGGAGCAAGAAAAAGGCTGTTTTTTGTTTTTTTTTTTATTGGCGAGGGCCTTTCGGGCCACACTGAAGGAGACTCTTGTGGTGTTGAGGCTTTTTGAGGGGATAAAGGGAACAAAACAAGGTGATGAAAGAACCGAAGCACAGGCCAAGCAGAGAGCCTGAATGGCTGCTCTGTAAGAAAGGCTCTGAAAAGCAAACTTTCCAGGACTAAAGGCTGGATTGCAAAGAATGAGGGTGAAGTAAAGTACTTTTTTTTTTCCATCTCTGTTTCCATAGCTCTCCCTGGGCCCAACTGACTGGTGGATCGGCCTGTCCATCGGGCAGCCTGGAGAGGAGGCCAGGTGTGTATTTCAGAGTTTTTTTAAAAACATTTTTGGTGCAGCCACTGATTCAGTCTTATTCTTTTAACATCTGAAGTAAAGAAATGTTAATCACCAGTGATCATGCACAGTTCTCAGGCGCATATCAAAAGAGCAAAAGGGAAGTGATCTCTTGATAAAAATGGTAGCTTGCATGTCTCCAGAGGAATGCAGCGTAAAGTCAACTGAAGTTCGGCAATAAAGTAAATTATTTCAAGTGCAAATGGTTTGAAAAACTTGAATTGAGTCCAAAAGAAACCCAGCCCAGTTGCAAAGGAGAAAAGACTCGCAGGTGTTGCCAAAGCAAAATTTAAAAAATAAACTAGCCACCTGTCTTAACAAACAGAATAATTATAATAAAGCTTTTAACTGGCTGAGCCGCTTCTCTGCTTCTCTTTCTAAACAAGTCACAGTTAAGATGAGTGTGGCTTAGGTGTAAATGTTGGTGACTAAAGGAAAGACGAATGCAATGACACAGATCTGATGAACTAAATTATTATGCACATGAATCATGTAAGTTACATGTCTACTCTGCTCCCCTGGACAGAGGGAAAGTGTTGTGTCTGACAAAAAATCAGTTCAAATGACTCCACAATAAAAAATGTCACATTTAATGCCATTTTTTCTGGCATGTCTGTTATCTGACTGGAGTTTTTTTCTAATAACATCATCTTGCTGCATCCTCTTCTGGCAGCTATCTGGACTGGAACATCTGATGTCCATGAAGCCAGCTAAAATATTCATGTTAATGGCTAAAAAAAATGCATTTTATTTTGCCAAGTTTCTGGAAATTGTTACAGAATTCGAGCAAAATTTTGAGGAAATTCTGACTGATATCAAAGCTTAATCACAGTCAGGAGTTGGCGATAGTGAGAATTGACAAATGAGAGCAGCGTGACAGTGATTAAGCTGGAATCCTTGAATATGCCGCTCTTCTGCTTGTAGGACCAAGTCATCATCATCACAGCATTAATTGTGTGCATGAAAAGTCCTGACAGGTTCACTGAGACCAGGACAACAGTTAGGGCTGTTCATTAAATGCACTTGTGCTTTTGTTTGACAGGTGGAGCGACAAGACAGAGGTAGAGTTTCAGAACTGGGCGGAGGCGAGTGCCAGAAGTGGCCCGAGGAAAAACAGGATGTGTGTCACCATGTCTTCCTCAACAGGTAAAAGCATGCACATAGAGAAACATGCATGCCTCTAGACTTACACATGCTAGAATGTGCAAAGGTTTTCCTTGTGTGTTGTAGGGAAGTGGTCAACAAGTAAGTGCAGTGATCTCCATGGTTATGTCTGCAAGAGAAAGACTGTGTCTGTGGTGGAGACCCCCAGGGAGCCGCACTACATCGGAGGATGTCCGGAGAAATGGCTGTACTTTGGACACAAGGTACACACACATACACACACACATACACATACACACACACACGTATGCATTTTTTGTGGCATAGGTAAGTCTAAACAGATAATTAATGATAATAAAGTAAAGCACTGTTGTAAAATGTAAAAGATATAAAAAGATATATAAACATATAAATATAAAAATGCCTTCATAGGGGAAGCTGGAATTGTTAATCAATATTTTACATTAGTAAACTCATAAAATGTATGTATTTATTTGCTCACAGTTTCATTCTGGGCCTTATATTAAATATAAAATGGGGAAGGTGGGTTAAAGTGAAGTATTACAGCTGATTATCCACATATTTTCACCGTTTTCTCCCCCAGAAATATATTCTAAAACCGCCTCTTCCCTGAATTCTCAGCTGCCTCCGGAGTCGAAGCAGGATGTTTGTGTTTATGTTCAATGTTCTTTCAGTGAGTTATGTTAAGGCGTTCAGAATAACCTCCCGCTGACAGAGTTCAGGCTCAGTCAACCTTGGTATAAATAAAAAGCAAAACAAAAAAAAACAAAACAAAAAAACAAGCCATTTAGACTGGTATTATATCTTAAAACGCAGTTTTCTTTAAGTAAGTAGTTGCAGAGTTCAAAGATTGTACATTGTTACTAGCATCAACATGATACTCAAGAAAAAAGAATTACTGAAAAACTGTCTTCCTTTGGGGAGACAGCTCTTTTGTTTTCCTTTCCTTCCCTTAATCCTACACACTTGACCCTTAAAACACAGAGGTCACAAGTGCGGCTCCATCTACATGTTTTAAATTATGCATTTTAATACCTTTTAGAGCTAAACTTCATGGTATATATAAAAAAGTGAAAATGTTAAAATTGTGTGTAACTTTTTCTTATTTTCCCCCCACATATAATCACAAGAAGCAGAGCTCAGATGATGCATAAAATCAGCTGCCAAACTTTTTGCTTTTGTTCTTGGTTCCCCAGTAACATGAAATTACATCTGTCATTATTTATCAAAGGACTTCGAATCCTGACCTCTCCAAACAAGAGTCCTTGCAGCGATGGGGGAATAGTAATTTGCATTTCACAGTGGGATGTTCATGTTTTGTGTGGGATTTGTGTGTGTGTGTTGGCAGTGTCTCCTGCTTCACCTCCCCGGCAGTCCAAAGGAGGGAAAGAGCTGGAACGATGCCCAGTCCATCTGCTCTTCATTCGCAGGCTCGCTGGTCGCCATCGAGGACGAGATTGAACAAGGTAGATGCAACTAACACCAGCAGACAAGAACATTTTGTTTTTGTGTTCCTCTGTGTTGGTTGACGTATTAGAAAGGAAAATTGCTTATTTTCCTAAAATGTTGTATTTTCTTAATTTTCCTGTTGAAATGCCATCATTCCTGCAGCATACATCACCATGTTGCTTCAGGGAAGTTCTGTAGGTGTGTGGATTGGTCTGCGGGATGAGGACACCATGAAATGGACCAATGGAAAGCAAGTCAGCTACACCAATTGGTCTCCAATTGAACCAAAGAGCTACCTCACTGTAAGTCCATCTAAATATTTGTTCCATTGCATAATAGGAGTTTAAATCAGACAAGGCTGTCAGAAAAAAAACAAGCAAACATAGTAATAAAATTAAAAAGCGTTTGGACCCAGTCGCTGTGACAGCCTGAAGACACGAGGACATACCGTAACTCGCCTTATGTCACAGTCATCAAAATGGCTTTTGTATCAAAATCATAAACTGTAATGGTTCTGTTTATAGTTACAGTATTTTCAATTGCACTTCCTTCATACCTCCTTGAACAAAATAGCTGTAAGCTTAACTTAGCTTTGAGCACTGATTTACATGTATATTGAACATTGCCCTTGTGGGGCAACCGCTTTTCTTTAAGTGATACACGTATTACGACATGGTGGTTATTCCTGTTGTAGGGTGACTGAGGTTGTGCAGAACTTAGGGCGGGTTCGAACCCGCAACCAGCGAATTTATCACTCTGCCGCGGTCGAAATGAGCATTCTAACCACTTGACCACCTGCTGAAATTGCCTTTGACCTTGAAAAAACACGGGTAATATCGCTAGCGGAGTTCAGTCAGAAACACTGGCAAAGCCTTTAGTCAATGTTGGCGTTATTAAAAAAAAAAATATCAAAACTCTAAAACCTGTCAGTGTGGAAAGATCAGATAATTACATTTTTACGTCCCAATGCAAACTCATATGGCACTTGACTGCAGGCTACTGGAAATGAATCAGCATGATTACATTGTTAATTGTCATGATTTAAAAGCGAGACCGCTGGAAAGAAAAAAAAAATAAAAAGGAATGAATATATCAATGAATTCATAAAGAAATGAGAGCGTATGGATCCAATTGCTGTGATAGGCAAATATCTTCAGACAGATAAGTGGGCATACAGTAATTGATCTTATGTCAGGGTTGTCAAAATGACTTCTGTAACAAAGTTGAAAACTGTTGGCATCAAAACGATCCAAAAAAGTAGCTTTCAGTATCTGCCTCGATCTCGATCCCGGCTAGAGCTCA
>JAPZDY010000001.1:8395180-8434367 GCA_029783645.1 Ctenochaetus hawaiiensis
ATTTTCCCTTAGGGACTAGCGTTGATAACCTGCTTTGTAGTGCTTCCGCGATCACCGAAATCCCAAAGCAACTGATCGCTACGAATATACTGTAGAGTTCCACAAGTATTTAAAGGGCTGCGGTCTGATATCTGTTTCACTGATGGGGTCGACCCATGTGACCCCGCTGTTTTCGTGTCCCACACAGTCCTCACTACAATCTCTGCAGCCGTACATTGTTTTCAGGTTTAAATTGCTCCGATTTTCACATATTTGGCTCTGATTTTGGCTGCAGTTGCCTCTTGGAATTCTGGGTAATCGTGTGAAATTAACGTTCGAAGAAATCTTATGACGAATTCATATAGGAGTTTAACTCAGTTATGCCATTGTAAGATCGGCTATGAGCTAAAGCGCCCTCGTTGTACTCAAAGCTGCTAACGCTAACTGGAGTGTCGGTTTTTACTGTAACTTGGGAGACTTTGTCACAGCGGATTGCAGCTTTTATTTGTGTGATATATCAATCACGACACAACGGCCTCTCTTTACTCTTTTTTGTTTGAAAAACTCAACTGGCTTGTCTTTGTGCTCTGGATGTTTTGTCTCCAAGTGGCGTCTTAGCTTGTTCGGCTTCAAGCTGTCACAAGCTAGCACTTAAAGACAGACAACACACTTCGGTCTACCCACCGTTGTACGGGTAAAGCCAAAGGCAAGATATGTGTCATCATATTTTCTAGTCTTTACTTTGGAAGGTAATTGCTTTGGAAGCACATTTGGCGATGCTTCATCCTCTGTTTTGCGTTAACGCGGGAGCCCCGTCAGAAACATGTCCATGTTATACTAGCAGTGCCATTTACTGATTGATTCATTCATTCCGCCTGTGCCCCGCGCCCCCTTGCAATTGCTCTGCGCCCCCCCTAGGCGGCGAGCCCCCCACTTTGGGAACCACTGGCCTAAAACAATTTCATCGCATACATTGCTTTTGCCAGCTTTGTTCCTTGTATCCTTACCTGTAGCTTTATCTTACTGTTAGCTCACAAAACAGCTCTGTGAAAGTCATCATTGACTTCTGTTCTAATTTATTTTTGTTAACAAGCTTGAACCTTTGATGTTTATCAAAGAACAGATGAGAGTTGTGTGCACAGTGGAGCTGAGGGAGGGCTTTAAGTGACAATCACCTGATATGTCTATGCAGACAAAAATTAGAGCATTTACCTCTGGAACGTTGGACCCCCGACAAGAATGAAATATAATTTATATTATAATCATAATAAAAAATATGGACTAGCAATAAAAAAATAATAGTTCAGTTGCAGGTGACAGTTTAATTCAAACACACCAAATATTTCGTCTGTCCAAAGGTGTGTAAACTGAAATGGCTCAAATTCATAAAAGGGTTTTTTGACCAGGTTTGTGTGTATGTGTTTGTGTGTATTTATATATTTTTATAACCCCCCAGGAGGATGAGTGGCTCAGTGGATTTGCTGATGAGCCGTTGTGTACCGTTCTGTCCAACAACCACAACTTCCACCTGACAGGAAAATGGTACGACGAGAAGTGCAGCGAGAGTGGGTATGGCTTTGTTTGTCAAAAACCTCAAGGTAAGATTCCCTTGGTTTCTTTATCGTTGGTTTTATTCTGTTACTGTCTGTCATTCATTGCCCCTCTGGGTGTTTTTCAGCATGCCTACCTTTCTCTTTTGCTGTCAAACTCCCGTAGCTTTCTGATGCTGAGTGGTCTCTCATACACTTGTCTTATAACCTATTCTCTCTGCTAGTCAAGAAAGTCTTTGCATCATGAAGTGAAATCTTGAGTGCTGGCAAGTGTTTCCTTTCTTGGCAGTCACACAGTGTGGCACTGACCCACAAACAGAGACAGAGTAACAAGAGTTAGTTGAGAAGATTGACTCCACTCTAGTATCAGTCAGAAAAAATGAAGTTACAGTCAGGAAACAGCTCAGCTTTATATAAAGGAAACAGGGAGTAGAGACTGTTCACCAGTAACAAAAATTTACCTATTATCACCTCTAAAACTAACAAAACACATGTTTTGTTGTTCAATTAAAAACAAGAAGAAAGGTAAGGCAGTTTTTCTTAACCTCAAGCCACATTCCTCTTTTCTTTTTCCCTTTTTTCTTGTTTCAGATACATCCAAACCCCCCACCAGCTCCCATCACCATCCTCTTCCTAACAATATTGAGTACAGGAGCAGCAGCTATAAGGTTGTGTCTGGCAACATGAGCTGGTACGACGCGATGCACATGTGCATAGAGAATGATTCTGATCTAGTGAGCATCACAGACGCCTACCACCAGGCTTTCCTTACTGTCCTTGTCAATAGATTGGCAGTCCCCCACTGGATTGGACTGTACAGTCAAGACGTATGTATCCTCTCATGCAATATCTACTGTTTACATCTGCACTGTTTGTGTTTGTGTCAGTGAGGTTGTGTTGTGTGTGTTTTTTGCTTTTTCAAAGGTTATCTTACATGAAATAATTTAACACTTAAATGTTAAGAGTTGCATGAGAGATTTTGTTGGCCTGGAGCACGAGCCTTGTCAGTCACACAGTCATGCAAATTTGTTCAATACTTTTGATTGGCCTGTACTTTTCGTCTCTTTTTTCTTTGTCAAAAGCTTAGACTGTGCATGTCAGTATTTCATCAACATAAAAACTGGCAGTTCTGGTAGTTCATATATGTAAACAGTCAAACACTGCAGTAATCCTGTAAAATCACAGCATTTGATTGAGCTTTACAGATTTATGTCCCACATCGCTCTGCTGTGTTATGCTAGACCTCCAAACAAGACTTATCTGCCTGATCTAAAAACATCTTTTGAATAATAGTTAGACACAGAAAGGTTAAATATAGGGTAAAATAGCAATGAACTAAATCTTAATAAGGAAAAATATCCAAAAAACTAAAGTACAAAATATTGCAAAAAGAAAGGTTCTGAAAGTCCTTAAATGGACACTGAATGTGTTTTCTTCATTGTTTTACATAGATCCTGGGTGATGGCTAGTTACAGTGTTCTTACATACCTTTTAGGGTTTTTTTCCAGGCCTTTTGCCCGTGCAGAGGTAGTCTACCGACAGGCCAGAGCTTTCCCAGCAGACGGTTAGAGGCTTAACATTTGGAATCAGAAATTACTGCGTCCCAGTGGAATGTCTTTATCACAAAGAGGAATGAACGGAGGAAGAATCTCGTTCAATTTCTGTATCATAATCCACTCATCTCGTATTAATTCAACCTTTGTTAAACTCAATAATACGTTAACAACCATAGTTCAATACTAACAAAATACATAGTTACTAAACTATGCCAGGTATTCTATGTTATGAATCCAGTTGTTGATGATTATTTCATGGAACATTGAGTTTGCGTCACTTGTTGTAAATCAGCTCCCCTCTTAGATATAAGCCCTTTCTTATCTAAAGCATGGGCCATATTTCTTTAGGTAAAACATATTTAATTTGAGTTTGAGGGCTATATTAAAGTAAATATAATGAAGAATCCATAATTTTGTGGTGATGTAAGGATTTATTGATTTTTAACTAAAATTTAATTATGGCAAATTAAATCTACTGTGTACAAAAAAGATGATGTTATTCATAGTCCATACATGTCCAACACTTAGCACCAATAAAAGTATTTATAGTACATATAAATCCACCATATTAGGCATCACCAATCTGCAGGTATTAGACAAACATAAGAATTTGATATGGTAAACTAGTGTGCTAAGGACACAATACACAGCAAAATTAATACAGCTAGAGGTCCGTGGCAACATCAATTTCAAGATGTCTCTTAGGATTGTTTTGTTATCTATTTGGATGACTTCATGTGTTTCAAGCATTACTCTGAAATCTTGTTAATCATCTTTCTGTGTGCACACATTAACATGACTGCTGCAATTAACTTGCAATTTAAATTGTTGCTAGTGGCCACTGCAACTTCCTGACTGACACAATGGTGACTGTGCCTCCTCACAGAGTGGAATCAATTATCAGTGGTTAGATGGCAGTGACACGGTGTACACACACTGGGATCCAGCCGATGACGAGGAAGACATTGTGACAGGGGAGTGTGTGTACATGGACGTGAGCGGAGGCTGGCGGAGAGCCGACTGTGAAACCACGCTGCCGGGAGCCCTCTGTCATGTCCCGCCACCAAGTCAGTGTTGCTTCAGTGTAACTTTAAAAAATCTGAGCACTCGCTGCTCATCGCTGCATCTTCTCTGCTGTTTCTGTTACTCATAAAGTGTGAAACACATACCATTTTCTGCCTTCTTTCTGCTCTCTCTCTCTCGCAGGCAGTAAACCATTTATCTCGTATGAGGTGGTGTGTCCCTCCACGTGGGTGAAATTTGAACATGGGTGTTACAACTTTGAAGCTGTGGCGCAGAAACTTACATTTGAAGAGTCGAGAGAGCACTGCAGGCAAAAAGGTGGGGATTTGTGAGGTTTGATTTTTTTCATTTACGATCTGTGTAGTTTCTGTGTTGCTTTAATGTAGAAGGCAATGATAGTATGGTTCGAAATTTGAAAAATAAATTAAAAGCTAAATACTTTTCACTGTTATCTCCAGGATAGAGTGCATACTCCCCCTACAGGACAAATGGAGGAGCTGATTAGAAAATCATTAAGTTTAGGGAAACTGTGGTTTAGGCCAAAATTAGAAAGCAGCACAACTGATGCAGATAAAAAAACAGTAAAAATCTTCTAAATCCTAAAAAAAAAAAGTAGTTTTAAATGTAAATTTGAAATGTTTCAGCTCATGTACTTTCCAGCAAAGATAGTCTTATTTACTCTGAGTACAAAAATAAAGAAAGAGAACAATTTTTTTTTGTCCCAAAATGTTAAACCATTTATTTAAGTTGCATTGTAATGGTGACTTTGCTATATTACTGTCTTTTTTCCAGTCAACACTTCAGATGTCCTGACCATTGAGAGTGAGAAAGAAAATCGATTTGTGCTGGAGCAGCTGTGGTCATCAGGGTTTCTTCACCACACTGTGTGGTTGGGGATGTACTTCAACATCGACAGTAAGAAGAATCCATTATCAATCCATGATCCCCATCCTCTGTAGCCCCATGTCATTAATTAGTTATCTCTGTCTTTCCTTTAGCTGATTCTATGGCCTGGGTGGACGGTTCACCTATGGAGTACACCAACTGGCCCAGCAGAGCCCCAGACCCCAAGCAGCTGACTGAAGATGCCTGTGTTACCACCAGGGTGGTTGACGGTGTGTGGCACCTGTCACAGTGTACGGAGCGGCTCGGCTTCGTCTGCAAAACAATCTCAAGTAAGTTCAGTCAGAGACCAGAACTTGGATTAATTAAATTAGCAATAGCTTTAATTAAAATAGTGTTAATCTGTATTTTGTTACAGTGTGGTGAGCCACTGATGAAATGTCCTTGTTTTCTCTGAGACCTTTAAAAGTCTTGTATTCTTCTTAGTTCTGGTTAATCATCTTGTTGAAGGCCTGTGTGCCACAACATGTAGGTTTGTTTTTTAATTCTGCCATGCATTAGCCATACTGATAAAGGCTTTTTAATTGATTTTCCTCAAGAGTGCCTGGGTTATTCTCTTTATTGGCTTCATATGATTTTCGTACAGATTTTTCTCAATGATTTTGGCTTATTTCACAGTAATGATCTTTTGAGAAGAAATGTCTGTATGGATTTCCTTCTGTGCTTACATGATCAGAAACCCTGAGATGAAATATAATTAAGCTTCACTGTGTGTGTTTGTTCTCTTGCAGATGGAGTTCCTGAGGTGGAAGTGGAACCGTTAAATGGTAAAGTGCACTTTAATGAGAATGATTTGCCCTTCAGTTCATTGTATGTGTTATATAGGTGCCAGAGGCATGATCACCTTGTTTTACACTGTGAGTCTGATCGTGTGATTAAACATAAAGGCTTTAATGCTGTGTGTTCCAGGTTTACATCATGGTGTCATCCCCGCTGCAGTGCTGGTGGCTGTAGTGATCTTTGCCCTGCTGGCAGGAACGATGTGGTTTGTGTACAAGAGAAACGCTTCACGCTTTCGGGGGCTTCCCACTCTCGGCAGCGCTTATTACAGACAAACTAGCTCGCAGGCTACCGAGTCGGATGGAAACGTGCTGATCACAGACCTGGATGCTCACTCTGGAGAATAGCACTCTGTCTCTTTTTTCTTCTTCGTTTAAGGTTGTTTTTCTTTTGTTTGTTTATTTTCCTGTTGTCTGTCTGTCTCTCACCATTTCACCGTCAGGTACGACTGCCACATGACACTGTAAAGCTGTGATGCTGACTCCTCAGGACAGTGGTGAGATAATGACAGTGACATGTCTTTCTTCAACTTGAGAATGTGTTTTTTGAAGGATCCCTGTTGCTTTCCACAGTTTTCAATCATTCACATAATTTCAACATGGTATATTTTTGAGGATGCTTCTTGTTTGGACACTGAAGAGGCCAAATTGTAATTTCTAAACTAACAATGTCCACGTAAACAAGAATGTTGAATGTTGGGTGCTAGAGAGCCTTGAGCTTATCAGAAGAGGTACTGAACCCTTAATGCTGTCATAATCCTGCATTGTGAGGATTAAGTCGATCATTGTGGGTAAACAGCATTTAGGGAAATATTTTTGATTATTGAGAAAGAGTTTACACAATAAGATTCAAACAGGGTCAAATGTATTTTTTTTTTCATAAATAAGATGCACAAACATAACAGTATAGACATTCCAGTGATGTTTAATGATCTGTTGGTGCTGCACATGCTGTACAGCAAATTTGTCAGTATTACTTTGATGTTTTCATTTTGTTTTTTTTTTTAAGAATACATTCTTTATATTGATACCAGAGTTTTTTTTGTGTTCAAAACTAACAGAAAATGTGTAACAGAATATTTGTTCCCTTGTTCACTTTTTTTCTGCTGATGTAAAGCAAATTTTTAGATTTTTTTTTTTTGCACATTGTTCTGTATGTTTTAATAAATTGAAGATTACTAAGCTTATTAAGTCCAGTTTTGTCACTAAGTCTTTCTGTGTGAGTAACAGATCAAACAAATAGAGGAACTTATCAAGGAAATCCTGTATATGTTTATGCTCAGTTACATTACTTTCATTTCAATTTCTTCACTCATCATGAGCCTAATTTGTCCATTTTCTTGCTTAACATCTTCAAATCTAAGGATTCATATAGTTATACATAGGCTACTATCAAATCATGTCTACTCTACTTAATTTTGCGGGTCAGTTGTTTGCAGTTTTGGTTATTCGCTAACACATTTTGGCTGCTACTTTTAGATTAATGCGTTATATCCTTAATGGAGAGTGATGAGGAAAAAAAATTTTAGAGGCTTTTGGTCATTTCCCATAAGTACTTGTAGGAATTTGTGTCAAAAGGTAATAATCACTTAATCTTAAATAAATCTCAATTAAACTTGCTCAAGCCATTAGATTACTGGGGAGAAAGTATTTGAGCTTTGCACCTAACAATGGAAAATGAGAAAGCAAAGTGCAGCTATTTTCTCTGAAAGGTTCTGACATCAGGGTGTCATCAATAATTTATAATAGCTGCTACTTTTACAAATAAAAAAACAGCTTATACTGTCTGTAGGCCCAGCACGCTGAGCCATGGATGCTTGCTGTGAGTCGTGGGAGCTACAGACATCATTATTGGTGGATAAAAAACACAACATGCGTGTAGTTGACCTTAAAAAGCGAATGGGCGTGAAGGATTTGGAGAAAAGTTCCGGGCTATAGGGAATATGAAGAGAGCGCATCAGCGCAAAGAGCCGGGCATTACGAAGGCAAAACAGGAAAAAGAGTGAGTATGCCTTCAAAATAGAAGTATTTTCTACAATTGTGTTACATCTAATAATTATAAATCATATAAAGGTGAGTCCATCATATATTATGTTAGTAAAATATATCCCTCCCAGGTATTTATATTGTATTTAAGATACACTCAATTGCTAATGCCTAATTTTTTTTAAACTTCTAAGTAGTCAGCCAACTTAATGCCACAATAAATGACAATATGCTGACTCAAAGGAGATACTTAACCTAACCTGAATCCCAAAGCAGAATAAATAATCATCTCTTTGACTAATAACAACAGCAACTTCATTATGTCAAAAGCTACTTTTGACCGTTTGGATTGAATCATGTAATCTGACTTAGTGAGTCTCATGAGTGTCACATAATTAACTTGATCAAGTGAGTCCTAATGTTGGTTCAGTTTCTACTTGCTTGGACTTTGGTTGTAATTTGACCTTATATACAAGAATTTGCATCAGAAAGTTTGAGATATATAGTGTAATTCCTTTACTGTGCAAGTTATAATGTTAGGTTACGGTCACATTACCGTTTCATTTAATGTGGTATTTAATAACTCTTGACTCTATTACAACATGCTATTAATGTTGCTTGATTAGGCATTATTGTGATGTTATAGTAATAACTTAGTAAGTCATGGTTGTGCTCACAATACGTATTTGTATTTTTATCATAGAGAGCAACGTGTTTTTATTTTAATTTCCCTGGTGTAATCAGGCTTTACAAACTGCGTATTTTACTTTTGCTATTTTTATTTTGTTAAGCTTAACCGGAAGTATCTTCCTTTATCGTAGCGCGTGCTCACATGACATCGTCGTGGGAGCGAGACTGGATAACGCCGCTGACAGTTGGTAGAACTGGGTTACGTTACTTCTCTGGTCACTTTCAGTCTGAACTTCAGTTATCGATCGGCCTATATTCACTATCGATCACTCCGAGGTGGGGCAGATTCTTTATGAATCCAACAAAAAGACCCTACAGTGACCATGAAAACACACGGAGCGGCACTTTGTCTTTGTTTGTTGATTGTGTTGGGGTCAACTGTTTTCTTGGGGACTTGCTCGCCGGCTAACGTCGCAGGTTTTGGTAAGTATCTGCGTCAAGGTCCGTCACTTTGCTTTCGTTTTTGTGTCACTTAATGTAGTTTCAGCTATGACTGAGCAGTTTCTTCCTCTCGGTGTCGACACATTTGGGCACGTTGTAACATCTAAAAACGCGCGACATGGCACAGGACAATAGCAGCAAACCTGTTAGACAACAACAAGTGGAGGCAGATACAAACAGCTTCTGGTTGAAGTGGTTAGGCATTAGTTTGACATCGACCCATCCCCCCCGTTATTATGATGCCACACCATAATTTGACAGGTCAAACAAACTTCATACTCATGCCCTCCTCCCTTCTTTCTGGTAGCTCTTAGTGTGTCATGTATTGCATCAGTACACAGCTCTAATATAAATGTAGGCTAACAACTGTTAATGTTCACGAGTAGTAAATACAGTTATCTATAGCATGAATGGCTACAGTGCGTTACTGTACAGTGAAGCTGTGTAATGATATAGATTTACGTGTTGGAAAGCCTGTGTGTGCCTGGTTATTAAGGCCTGTTTTTATCGTTTCCAGATGATTTTATCTGCTCATTCCGTATTTTCCTGGAACTATCAAGCAAAGTCCTTACTTAACTGTCCAGTTTTTTAAAGTTACTATGGAGTAACATTTGTATCTTTTCTATATTTTTTTCGACATGAAGCTTTAAATGTGTTAGAGCTTTCACCATGCTTGTTTTATATTTTTTTTATCTATTAGCCTGAAAGTATTTAAAATTTAAACAACCAAGCCAAAAAAAAAGCCATATCAAATAACCCTCAAAAATAAATAAATGATTTTTTTAAAGGTTTGTATACTGTGCACGTACCGCATTGAGTCCTGTTTCCCTCGATTTCACGTTGTTTAAATGGGTCAGTTCCTCAAAACGGGTTTTCTTAAACTGATAAATGCAGTTCAGTCAAACTAGGTCGGAATTGCAGCTATTATTGATGGCTTATCTTCCTTGAGAGCGGTTAACAAGGGTTTTTGAGAAAAGATTAATTAAAAGCCATACATTTGTTTGAGTATCTGCCCAGATGTAATAATGACAGATTCAGTAGTTCAAAATCAAAACACAGGTCTAGAAAATCTAAAAGTGTTTAGATATATTTTTTACAAGCATTGGTTTTGTACCGAAGGGTTTGTTTTTGTGGTCAGAATGTAGTCTTCCTTTACTTTTGTTAATACCTTCCAAATTCCCCCTTAAAAGTACAGAGGGCATGAACCTAATGAGCTAAATGTTAGTGACAGTTTCAGGGAATTTGATGCACCTCATTTTATCAAAGGCCCTAAAAGTTTATCTGAATAAACTGAGTCATATTTAAACTGTGGTGATATCTGTGTCTGTTCTGTTGTTACAGATGAGGATGCTTTCGTCATCAAACACTCAAGCTCAGGAAAGTGCTTCGATATAGGGACTTCCAGAGACTTCAGTCTCAACTCATGTGACCAAAACAGCCCGTCCCAGCTGTGGAAGTGGGGTTCAGGTCACCGGCTCTTCCATGTGGCTACGTCCCTCTGCTTGGCATTGGATGTTCGCTCCAAGGCACTGTCCCTGGTCGACTGTGGCTCCAGCATCTTGCTGTGGTGGCGTTGCCAGGAAGGAGCTGTCTACACCGCTTACCAGATGGGCCTGGTTGTCAGCGATGGCAAAGTTACGACCAAACAGGAAACTTTTGATGATTGGCAAAGAGAGGGATCCCAGGACAACATCTGCAAGAAGCCATACCATGGTGAGTGTGGTTTTCTTTATGTTATCTGAGAAAGAAAATGCTTATATATTGAACAGTGCAGAGGCTGCCTCGAACTGTTACGGAGCACTGAGGACTGACTTGAGGAAAATATGGGTCAGGAAATGAAAGAAGTGTAGAATTCAGGCTGTGTTAAGTGTAACACATTAACTTGTGTCAGAAGGACTGCTTCCTGAATTGAATGTGAACTTACACCAGCCTTGGGACAGGCTACACCCTTAGTTAGTTGGAACGTTAGTTGTTACCCTTTTTGTGTCACTTGACCAAACAGGTTTTTTTATATTTCTGACTGTTGGTTAACATAATTCCTATGAATTTAATTATTACTGGCATGTAACAACATGGTGTATCAGTTTCAAGAGTGATCTAATTAAGCTTTCCTTTGAAAGCTACAAGACCAAATACAATAAGATCTTGGATTTTAGGGGAATTCCTTCGAGTCCTCTTTATGATGCACATGCTGCAGTAAATCCGCGTGGTGAAGTTCAACATGAAGTTGGCTTTCACTTTCATTAGATAGATACTGCTCACTGCATGACTCTTCTGATGTACATTTAATCAAATGCAAATACAAAATATAGGTATGAACATTATGATTTCACAAAAAACATATTTTTTCTTTATTTTGCACTCGAACTACCCGCAAGATTAGACAGGAAAACAGTTACTGATGGATACTTTTAGGTCTTTAATCATCCCTGTAATAGTGGTAAACATGTACTATCTTTGATAGAATTTGTACATTATTTGTAAGACATATGGCAACATTTAATGAATAATTGTCATTTAAATTATTTATTATTTCAACGAATAAGCACCTAGAAATATAACACATAAATGGAGAGGGTAGACTGGCTTGAAGATTCGTTCACATGATGCCTTTCTCCTGGATTTTTAATCCTGGATTTCCAGTTGTATGAATGAGAACTGTTATGTATATATTTTTTCTTTCTGTCTTCAAAACCACAAAGGTATATTGTCATACCTGAATTAGATTTCCTGCACCAAGACAATTTTGAGTTCTTATTTTGCTTACTCATTATACATTTTTTTTTATTACTGGTGATATAAGCATTCCTTTTCAATATCAGTATATAGATTTAAGGTTTGTTTAGGGGACTACAGTATGTAGAAATCTATGTTTTTGCGATACATAGTATGGAAGTATGGAAATATCCATAAAAGAAAGATTGACCTCTGGTCTTACACAAACAAAAGAGGAATTGAACATTGCTGTCTGCTGTCCTCTGCTCTCTTTGTAGTCGTCCACACCATGGGGGGAAACTCAGCCGGCACTCCCTGTGAGTTCCCCTTCAAATACAATGGCAGCTGGTATCACGGTTGCCTCCCAGATGCAGATTATCCTGGACTGTCCTGGTGTGCCACCTCATCAGACTATGACCAAGAAAAAAAGAAGGGACACTGTCTCATTCCTGGCATGTTATTTTTCTGTATTATTAACAGTTTTGTGATTTTATTTATTTTTTCCCCTTTTACACAGCAGAACTTACCTGTGGAGACATTCAGCAGCCCCTTTTAAAAATGCTGTCATGATTATAAGGGGCTGAATGTTTTCCAGGACACTGTCATGATGTTATTGATCTGATTTATAGAAGTTGATGTGTGCAAAGTTATTTTCTATTTACAATCTCTGTGACTATTAAAAAAATCATAATGAATCAAATCTGGCATTAAACCCACTCTGTCCTTTGACTTTACAGAAAAGGGTTGCCAGACTCTGTTTGTTGAGTCGGAAGAGGGTTCCTGCTTTGAGTTTGTTCCTGATGCTGCAGTGACCTGGCATGAGGCTTTGGATTCCTGTCGCAGTCAGGGAGCTGACCTGCTGAGCGTGCCCGACTTTGACACTCACCTGTCCAAAACCCGTAAGTCTGATGATATTCTCTTTATTTCTGTATTTATCCTCATCTGTTCTTGTTTCCTCTCAACCTGTAAGCTGACAAAAATCAATAACAACAAGCAGCCATTTTTTTTTTTTTTTTTTTCCAAAAATAATGATTAAATAAATTCCCTATTGTGAACATGTAGACTGTTAACATGCGAACTGCGATGTGTCTCAATATGTGCTACTGGAGAATTTCAAAAGAAATAGTTTCATTTTGAGGGAAACTCCCGCATTGTCTGTTTGGAAAACAAACTGTTCCAAGAAAAAGGAACAGAGAGAAATCAATTTTATTCACACCCAAGCCATACACATAAGAAGTTTGACTTAAAATTTTAATTGATATGAATAATCCAAAACTGTCCTAATGAAATTAATTGCTATCATCAGTCAATACTACTTTATGTAATTTTCTTGTAGCCAGTGGTCTTTAAAAATGCAGTTCTTCTCCCAAGATTCAATACACAAAACTAGTCATTCAAAAACATTTTGTCTCCTTCTTAATGCAGTTGTGTCCGGGGCAATTTCTATTGTAATTACTATGTTTATTGTTTCACTACTTCATTCCTCTTCCTCCTCCCCTTGACTCTTATCACTTACTTGATATCTTGAAGTATAAAAAAGAAATAAAAGCTCAAACTGTAGCTATAATGACAGAGAACCATCTGTTTGTGTAAGTCAGGCATAAATCTCCCCTCACATCTACACACATTTTCATTTCAAACACTCACAGCGGTTTTGTTGGTAATTATCATGAAATTAATCACACAAGGTGGAAGTGAATCTCAGATGTCAGTGTGGATGTTGAAACAAAGACTTCTTTCTCTTTTCATTCTTGGTTCTTTTTTTTTTTTCGTTTTCTTCTTGGGAAATTTTGTTCATCATGTGATTCGTTTTTCTGCCTGTTTTTCTTTCAGCCTATGATGCATCATTACAGAGAGAAAACTGAAAACAATTTAGACAAGTTCAAGACACGGCACTTTTATTTCTATAGCACAGTTATGTAAAAGACATTAGAATAGCACATGAAAACAATAAACAAATCTGAATAAAATCAATTAAGATAGTGATATTCAGTATTCAGTGATATAATTATGAGTAGAACAGACCAGGAATGAAAGTGAGCTGTCTTTACAGTGCAGCAAGCACTCGAGATATTTAAAAAAGAAACAATCAAACAGTCTTGTTGGCTCATTCATGTCTGACTCATTTCAGTCCCTATATTTTTGTTTCTCTCTGGCTAAAACACAGCAGCAGCTCTGTCTCAAAACTTGTGAAGTGAACATTATTATCATTTCACCTGCCATGTATTGAGGATGTCACATATCTATCATCCAAAAACAGCTCATTATTTCAAGTAAATGCTGTCTCAGAATGCAGCTGTTGCTTCTGCATCTAAGTAATTGTGATCACTAACTTGCTTTTAGAGGTTAAAAAAGGAAAAAAAAAACATCCGAAGTGTGAATTAATCAGCATTTGACACAGAAGCCGCACCAGAAAAACACTCGTGGCTCTTGAAAGTTTTATGTTTCAGTAAGAGCTCGACTTCATCCCCCACTCTTTCTCCACTTTTTCTGTCTTAGTCAACTTATCATGCATCCCTTTGTTTGATTCCATGATTCATCACATTATTTTAGACATATCATTTAATTTGTTACACTCATGCATTACTTGTCCTTTGTGCAGTATTGGAGGGCCTTCACAAAATGCCTGAGAGGATGTGGATTGGCCTTCACCAGTTAGACACCTCTCAGGGCTGGCAGTGGGCTGATGGCACCCCTCTCTCCTTCCTGAGCTGGGAAAAAGGTAATGATAGCTATCTCATTTTCCCCCGCCCCTTTGGTCTTTCCTGTGTTACTAAAGAGTTCAGAGAAAAAAAAAGTATATTTTGCAGCTTCATATGTAAGCATGGTTTCCGCATAACCACAATAAACCAATTTTGGTTGCATAGAAAACCTGCTCCACATAACACATCAAACTGTCATCCTGTCGTGATCTACTGCTGTTGTTGCTCTCCTCTAAACTGAGACTTGGTGTCAGTGCAGAGAAACAATGAAGCAGTGTTAAAAAGAAGCTCATTGTTCCTGCTTTTTTGGACACTGTGTCGTATTGGGATTGTTACTGTTGCTGAATAACCCATTAATAGCACTGAATGGAAAGTCTTATAAAATCTTTAAGCTATTGTAATAAGCTTGCTGTTTTTTTCCCCCCTTTAGTGTTGTTCTTACAGCTCAGCGTGAACGTTCAGGATGCTGCAGCCATCTGGCCCTCTGCTGATATGAACTCTTTGTTAATTCCTGTTGCAATAAATTATAACATGCCAACGTTGCTGTTAGCAGAACCAGGTTGCACCGTTACTGCAACATAAAGCATTTCTATTATTTCACCACTGTGTGTGAAATACAGTTAATAACTTGAAACCAAAACAGATAATACTCAGAGGGGTGATGCCACCTCTCTGCCCTTCTGTCACAGTCAGGATGTGATGTTATGATCATTTATTGTGTGTGGGAATGTGTTTGACAGGAATGCCATCCTCCTCCTCGCTCATTGAGTCGGACTGTGGCGTGATGAACTCTAAACGCAACTATGAGTCTGAGGCGTGTAACAAACGGCTGCCCTACATCTGCAAGAAGAGTGTCAATGCATCTCACACAGCAGCAACAGGTGGGTTAGCTCACTTTCTTGCTTTTCTTCTCAGTTAAACCTAAGTGAAACTGAGAGTCTGTGGCTAGACCAGCAACTCTGTGAGAATGTGCATGGGAAGGTGTTATATCCACCATCTGAGTTTCAAATGTTAGAATGCTCGAAATTTGCTATTTACTATGAAACACCAATTTCAGTTAAGGCTGATTGGAATGTGTATTTTGTAGGCATTTGGCCAAAACTGTGAACCTGTTTGTGGCACTAGAGGGAAAAGTCAAGGGTTCTCCAAAGTTATGAGATTTTTTTCCCTCAAGGGAGCCTGAATATCTATAGCTAATTTCACCACAATCTCTCCAAAAATCATGGAGAAATTTCAGTATAAATCAAAGTAGTGGACTGACCAACCAGCTGACAAAACTATGGATCTAGAAGCTTCACTAAAAGCCCATAAAACACATCAAATATGATGTATAATATGATGTTTTATCCAGTTGTTAGAGAAAATGAAAAACCTCTTTATCAAGATTGAGGCTAAAATGGATATGAATACACTCAGTAATGGTATAGTTTTGCTTCTTCTTTTCTGTTTTTTAATGGCATGTGGGACCCAACATAAGGGCTTTAATTTGCTTTATTTCTCTGTTCTGGAAATGTGATCCTACTGTTGCTCTACTGTTTCTCAGTTTGTCCTGTTGCAGGGATTACAAAGCCTTTTGAGTCCAATTTGTTTTAAAATACATAAGTAAAATAAACCTGACTTCTCCTCACAGCTTCCATCTGTCTTTCCCCTTCTCTACAGAGCCTTTTTCATATAAAGAAACAGTGTGTGCAGAAGGTTGGGAGCCATGGGAGGGCTGGTGTTACATGTTAGTGAAGGACCAACCTCGAAACTTTAACGATGCTGAACAGCACTGTAACAACACAGAGGGAGGAGGCAGCTTTTTGGCCAACTTCCTCTCAATGGACGCCAAAGAGATGATCAGTACTAAATTTCATTCAGGTAAATCTCTTTTTTCACGTTTCTTTTAAGACTTTACCTGGCAATGAGTCCTGAAGTCGTTATTTTTCTTTGAACAAGTGAAACAACTACCAGTGCAAATTTCACAGTCATTTTTTTCAGCGTGTTTAATTTAGCCAGTGTGCAGTTCTTGTCCTGATTTAAGTCAGAGACAAAGTGACTGACGCTCTACTGCCTGTTTTTTTTTTTTTTAACTTGAACCATCAGATGAAGATTGTGTTGAAAATGTTCTCCCTCCCCATGCTTTGAATTTCAAATGTTCTCTAACCCATGCCATGACTGCTTAAGTTCAAAACCCAAGAATCTCGAACCTTTCTATAAAGTGATGTACTAATGTGTGTCTCGGCCCATCAGACGGCAATCCTCTGGATGTGTGGATCGGTATGACCGGTAGTGGCATGAACCCTACTGCCTTCGAATGGATCAACCATGTGGCCGTCACCTTCACCTACTGGGACAAAAACCAGCCTCTCCCGCCAACTCAGCTTAAAAGCTGTGTCTTCTACTCCGGAGAGGTGTGTGTGTGTGTGTGTGTGTGTGTGTCTAACCACCATTGTATCTAGTCTTTTTGTGTCAGGCCTGTGTCGGGACAGGCTCTGTTCTTGTTTTATGATCTGCAGTACAAGTTTTTTGCACATGAGGCTTGCAAAATCAAACTTGCGTCTGTTCTCCACAGTCTCATGGTTGGCAGGTTGGGAACTGCACACAGGTGCTGCCTTTTATGTGTCAGAGAAAAGGAAAGGTTATTGAATCAGCGACACAGGCCGGATGTCGCTTTGAGGATGTGAGTATTGTCAAAAGCTTTTGATTTACTGAGGGAAGCCTCCAGTATTTTGCATTACTTCTCACGTTTTATTGGCAACTGACAGTATCAGTTCATCGTGTCACGTGAACCAAGTCCAGACTCAAAGACTAACATTAATGCTCAGTTAATTGTTTTTCACAGATGACTTTTTTGGCTTAATGAGATCCTGTTGTTTCTATTAATTTATGAGTGTTTGCAAGTTATATATTTCCCTCCAAACATGGACATCTTGTGCATGACCTGAATGCACATGTCAGCAATAATCATAAAAAAGAAAGTCATCATGCAAGTTTGTAGTTTATTTATATTACTTGTTATAAAGGTTAGGTGACAATTAATTAGTTTATAAGTGATAAAGAGGCTAACAAACTGCCTGTAATTTGAATGTAGCTTAATTCTTTCTGCTTTTAAACCCACAGGGTTGGAGGAGACATGGCAACTCCTGTTTCCTATTGAACACCACACAAGTATCATTCAAAGACCGCTGTAATGTCACTATAAGAAACAGGTAGGAGTGAACCCACTGGTCACCTTCTGCTGGCCTATCAGTTTTAATTTCAATAGAAGACTTCTGTTTCTACTAGTTAGATTATTACTAATTCATCACATATGCTTCACAAACACAATTTTACTGTTATTTCCCTGTTTAGTCAGGAAAAAAGTCACTCACATTTGACTGTTTGTCTCAGGTTTGAGCAGGCCTTTATCAGTCGTCTACTTGGAGACTACATCAGCAAGGAACCTCAGTATTTTTGGATAGGGCTGCAGGATGTCAAGAACACAGGGGAGTACCAGTGGCTGAGCCAGGAAGGGACCCGGGGTGTTGTTCCGTACACCAACTGGGGCTGGTTTGAACCAGGTTTGTAAAAAACACAGTTGATCTGCCGTTCCACGCAGTTTATAACTCAGTAAGAGCACAAGACTGGAGGACCAGCCAAGTCACTATAGATTTTTGGTTAGTGTATAGAATGGTATTGTTATATTCATCCAGAGTACAGGGGGGTTTCCTCTAGTGTGGACATTTAGATTAAGTAGTTCAATAATGTATTACAAATCTCAAACTTATCATTCACTGTTGCTGACAGCACAACTGAAACTTATGTCTAAATGTTGTGTCCTGACCTCAAAAGTAGTCTGTGTGTTGTGTTTGTATTTAGGAAAAACGTGCATGTAGATTTTTGTTTTTAATAGGCTAAAAATTAGAACTCCAACGCATTGATAATGTACATAAAAATGATATGTTATTGATGGGGTCAGAAATAAGGTCATTAACAATTTTTAACCACGTGTATTTCAGGACGAGATGGAGGTTGTGCTGTGATTTCCACTGCAAAACCCCTGGGCAAGTGGGAGGTGAGGAACTGTACCACCTTTAAGGCCGGCACCATTTGTAGAAAAGACCTCGGTCCAACCCCAGAACCAGAGCCGGAACCCAATCCCAACGCAACCTGTCCTGCCGGATGGGTGTCCAGACCAAACATCAGATACTGCTACAAGGTGTGTGTGTGTATAGTTTAACATAAAGCATGCAATTAGTGTCTATTATCAGTGCTGATCTGACGATCCGTCTTGCGACATTTCATGGCTTATTAATCGTAAAAACAGAAAGTGACAGATTCCAAAAAGAGGTTGACAGATTGTCACTTTCTGTTTTAAATCACATGATTCAATGACAGTGGAATCGGCTCTCTTTACAAGCCGGACTGGTGCTTTTCTCAAAGTGTCTAGTGGCTGTTGTAAGTTGTTCTTTCACCTTATCAGGTGTTTCATGAGGAAAGACTGAGCCGGAGACGCTCCTGGGAGGAAGCTGAGAGGTTCTGTCAGGCTCTGGGAGGCAGCCTGCCCAGCTTCACAAATGATCTTGAGATGAATGCCCTGCACGGCATCATGAGAGAAACCATCAGGTATTTTTACACACATGCACACAACCACTGTAAAACGTGTTCAGTCTAGGTGTTAATTTTTAAAAAAATAATATTTGATTTTCTGTATGAATCTGTTGTTCCATCTACACAATCAGTCCTATCAACCAAAAATGTATTGATACTTGAGATGAAAATATCCTGCCCCCTATTTGTTTGCTGCATTACATAACCCTGATCAAAATATATGGTCAGGGTTTGTATAAACAACTGGTAAAATAAACAAAGTTACAAGAAATATGTTTTATTTAATGTTGTTTTGACAATTCAGTTTATCGCAACAAGGAAATGTTATGATAAAGGCTTTGAGAGTCTAGAAAGTTTGGTTTCTGTTTGGTGAAAGAACCCTAAAAGTCTTTTAAAAACTGCTTGAGTTTTAGTTTTAAGTAGCTGGATGAACCCGGAGCATTATGATTTTAACAAGCCATAATTGATTTTTGTTTTGATCTTTATGGACAGTTTATACAGAAGCATGTTGGTTTTCATAGAGAGTTATTACTTCCTGTTAGACGTGCACTGCCTGTTATGAGCAGAGAAATGAATGCTATGCATGTTGGTTTCTCTTCACAGGTGCATACTTCTGAATTTAACCTGCTTTAACTGTTCACATAAACACTCTGCACTTCTCTTTGACAAACACCATCTCCTGACTCCCATTTCACAATTTTTAGTGAACGGTTGGATTTAAGCTGAAACTGTTTATACGTAAGAATTATATGCCAGCATTTTTAAACATGATGAGGAGGATTTTTTATTAGCTTTTCTGGTTCAAAAGAAGTTTGACTGTCATAATTAAATGTGTGTTGTGCTTGTGTTTTTGTTGCAGTGATAACCGGTACTTCTGGGTTGGCCTGAACAGGAGAAATCCAGCCGATCCTTCCTGGAAATGGAGCAATGGCCAGCCTGTGAGTGTAACCCTGACCCCAAACACTCCCTAACATGTTTTCAGAAGACATACAGTGTTTATCTTGAGATGTTTATCTTCAGATTTTAGATAGGGATGAGATCATTCCCTGTTTTAAAGTGATAAATGTTACATTTTTTGACTCTATTACTGTCTGTTATTGTGCTGTATTGCATTATATCTTTAAATATATGTCTGTTTATTCTCTCAACGACAGGTATCCATGGATGTTTTACACCAAGATTTCCATGAGGATGATGCATACAATCGGGACTGCGCTGCATTCAAGGTGGGCCAAGAAAATATTTACCAGTAAATTGAGACTTTGAAGGATGGACTAACACGTGTTTACCTTTATTCTCCATTTCAATACAAAGTATGTAGAATTTTAATTTATAGTCAGTTCTGTTTCTCTTACCATTTGATTGCATGCACGGTTTTCTTTTTTTGTATATAATGCTGTGACAACTTGTTATTTGTACTGTAGAGCCTATCCTTTGAATCAAGGCCGTTTGTTTATCTGTTGTTGTAAGAGCCGTGAAAAGTGCTACAGCTGAAATCTGCCCCCATTAGCTCGGTGATGCCATGTCATGCGTGCAGATTTGCGGATTCTGTGTGTTTCCCACACGCCTTTCATCAAACTGGCCATGATAATAATTTCTCAGTATTTATTTGACTCTTGTGTTCCACACAGAAGGAATTGCGAGCTGATTTTTCTCTCGCTGTTGCATCTCAGACTATTTTTTCTAAGTTTTAGTTAGTGATTTTGTTATCAGAGAGAGAAACATTTTGTTTTTAAACCATGGCTGAACTTAAGAAAGCAGTAAGACCTGCAATGTCACTGTTATGTATAAATTTTTTCTTGTACATTTCCTTTTTATATTTTATGCATCAATTGTTTCTCTCATCAGACAATGAAGAGCACTTTGAAACACCTGGTCGTGTTTCTGCTCCACGACTTGCCTCCCACTCATTTCTACGCCACACCTTTTCACTGTGATGCCAGGCTAGAGTGGGTCTGTCAGATACCGCGTGGTAAGGCTGCATATCTACACAATACTGTGTTCTGTGTATGCACCCAGAGCAGAGATAGTTTTTTATGTTTGTGAACTGATAACATCTCTCATTAAGACTGTAATTAAAGGACTTTGGACTGTTCCAGGAACTCAGTGTCCAATGAGTAAATGACTTATTTGTACAGTTATACAGTATATAATAATGAGGTAAAGTAAGAGGTTTCTCCTCATGTGATTTTAAAATCTTTTGGACCCATACATAAATCAACTGGACTGTAATTTTGTTTTTGTGGTTACTATTTGCTTCTTAATATTTCTTTGGTGATTCCTAACAGGAAAGAAGCCAAAGAACCCAGACTGGTACAACCCTGGTAATGACCAAATCTTTTTTTAGAATTTGTGCTAAAAGTGAACTATTGAGTCTTTAATTTTGATCAATCAGTGTCCAGGATTCTTTGTTTTTGTTTTTTGTATGTCGTCTAAAATGTATCCTGATTTCACAGATGTTCATTGTGTATTTCAGGAGGACACCATGAGACGTCAATCTTCATAGATGGGTCAGAGTTTTGGTTTGTCATTGAGCCAAAGCTAACTTATGAGGAAGCAAAACTCTATTGCAGTGCGAATGGTAGCAATCTGGCTGCACCAGTTACTTCAACAGCGCTTATAAAGATCCAACAGTCCCTAAAAAATGTAAGTGACAGGCTGACAGTTTGCAGATTGTTTTGGTTGTTTTTTTCCATCAAGGGCCACTTAATTCTTTAAGACGTAAATCAAACTAACCTCAACTGCTTCTGTCTGGCGAGGGGTCAGATGGTTGGACAGATGATGCTACTCCCAGCTAGTCTTCCAGGACTGGGTCAGGTAGCGGTTTGAAGGCTATCAGGCACATCAGCTTGTTCCACATTTAATTGCACAGCAAATATCTTAAGACCTTTTTGTTTACTTTTCATGTCCTGAATCCTCCTGCCAACTGCCTGAGGGAGTTTTCCACAACTCACCAGCATACTGAAACGTAAAAGCAGGCTTTTACTCTCGCAGAGCAGGAAGATGGACAGTATATCTGGTTGCACTTAACCACAAGTTTCAAATGGCTTCAAATGATTTCACTTTTGAAAGCAGAGAAGCGGGACCTCAGATCTTGGTGTACAGCTCTGAGAGGGGACTTGGTAATGTTCTCTATCTCACAGGCAGTTGCTGTGTTAGAGCTCCATAATACTTGACTAAACTGGAAGTCCCTGTCCTTTCTTTGTTCTTGAAGTTTATTGTGTTTATATTCTTTCTTCCTATAGGAATCAGTAGTTCATTTGAAGAGTTTAATGACCCGGAAAATTCTTTCCACAGTCATCCGGTCATGGAAAGCTGACAGTTGTGGCTGAAAGTACAGCTGGAAGTAGTCAAAATAAACTAGTACAAATTCTGCCTCCAAGCTGTTTACTAAAAAAATAAAAACATCAGTCTCAAAGAGGCTGAAAGGTGCTTACTTTACAGTTCATTTCAACTCTCCGCCAAATTTATTATTTCTTAAAATCTGAATTACAGACTATCTCAGTCTCTCCAGCATCAATTTTGATAGTTTTGTTTTTAATCTGTCCCCTGATCTAAGATGACTAACAGTCAGTTTTTCAGTGGCTGTAAAGAATCTTTTAAACCTTGTATGAAACAAGTGTTAATAAGTCGATTGTAGAACTCTTTTATTATGTTGTTCTAAAGCTTTCATATTTTCAACAGTTATCAAATTCTGCCTGGCAAAGCTGGTGGATCGACTTGAAAGACCCTGCAAAGATATTCCCCATGACGTAAGCCAGTACAGTCAAGCACACAGACTGTTCATGTTGTATATCAAGCAGCTATTTATAAAACCGATGCTTTCATATACCTGCTAAATGTGGATTGTGAATTTGACTGAAATAATGTATGGTGTAGGTACACCCGGATGTACTATTATCATTCAATGTTCCTGGGAAAATGCATCTCCATCAGTCCTGAACACCTCTTTCCAGGTGAGTAAACAGACAAAAAGCTTTCAGTAGATCCAATCCATAAAATATTTAAATAAAGGCCTTGAAAAAATTTTAAAAGGACATGCTGGGTCCTGTTCTTGCTCTTCTCACTTATTGAAAGTTTTGTGTGACTCAGTTGGATAAAAGGGACGTTTTTTATTTTCATGCACCTGTTGGAGTTTAGAAACAAATCAACCTTTTTGTCAAAGTTCGATGACAGATGTAAGTTTTGTTTGTCTATGTTTTTGTGGTAGTACTGTTCTAACAGAGAAAATAAAATATTCTTTTTCCAAACTTTAAATCTGATTGTTCTGTTTATGTAAGAAATAACTAAATCTTCTCAAGTAACATAGTACAAAAGATTTCAAAGAAGTTTTTTTATTAGTTCTAAAAACTGATTTTAGTATTTATATATATATATATTTTTTTTTAGCGTAGAGTAACTGGTCATATTTTAAATACTTAGTAGGAATATAACTACAAGGGAAAACAGTAATTATTTATGTTTTGTAAAATAAGTTCAGAGCAGCTGTTTACTTCATTCATTCAATAAGTGACATGCTAACAGTTTCTATTATTAATACAAACATTTGCTGTCATATCATTACTTGCAGAACCTTTTCGCAGCTGCGGGCAGCAACTGTCCTTTGTGTGTGAGAGACACAACATCACGTCGGTGGAGGTGAACCCTCTGGAGCCTCGGCCTGACGGACTGCCCTGTGAATCGAACTCTCTGTCCTTCAGAAATAAGGTTTGATCCTTCAACACATTTTTTACTGCATCTAGATACTGTGGGGATCTTTAAAACCAAAAGCTACCATTATTATGGTGTTCTTATGGCAACCCCACAATCACATGAGAGACGAATACTGTTTAAACTAAGAGAGACTAGAGCTTAAAAGGTCCAAAATGTCTGCTCTGCGTCTGCCCACTGTGCATCTTTGTTTATGTTTTTCATGGCCTTAATTTAAGGAAAAAGTCTGTTTAATACTTTATCACAAGAGAAACCAGACCCTAACTGCGGTGCAGGTCCATAAAAAAATAATTCACAACAACCACATATAGCAAGTAAAACAATGAAAAGACCTGAGATGCTGAATGAATCCTTTTTCTGCCCAAATTCTTTTGCTTATGCTGGTGTATTTTTCAGTGCTACACACTGATGAGAAGCAAGAAGCCTCTGAAATTCAGTTATGCCAATGAGGAATGCAAGTCGGTGAAGGGAACCCTGGTCACTATATCAGATCAGGTGGAGCAAGGTGAGGACCACTGTTGTACTAGATCTGTGTTAAAGGAATAAGGAAGACAATGTTAACATCTCTGTCATAGACTCAGATTATGGTAAATAGCATTTTTCTTATGTCTTATAAATAAGAAATAATAGTTACTCAGAGTCAAAATGCATGTCTAATTTGTTTAAGACTTCATCACCACCCTTTTGCCAAACATGAGAGACATGGACAGCATATGGATTGGTCTGAAGCTCAAACATGAAGACCCTGAGTGGATGGATCAGTCCCCCGTTAGCTACTTCAATTTCAACCCCCTGCTCATGGGTATGCACAGGGCTTTTAAAGTCAATGTAAGTTATTTACCCTTTTTAAAAATCAAATGATGACTCTGCCAGTCTTACACATGACAAGGTTGAATTGTGGGTAATTGTAGGCAGCAGGTTTCACAAGGAATAAGTTTGCATTGAATAGAAAAGACTGTCTCTGGTTCTGTTGCATTGGCTTTTATATGCTTATTTCAAACCCATTGTGAGGCTGAATATGGTACAGGAGTGCAATCAGTGGAGGACCTTTAGTGCATGTTTACCCAGTCTGCATTAACTGACTAACTAACTAACTGAATTACTAACCAACTTACTAACTTTAATGAATAATTTATGTTCTTTATTGTTTGTTCTTTGTTTTTGTTTGTTGTTGTCTTTATTTGTCAGTTGCTGTTCATAACAAAGAAAATTTTGACAAGAAAAAAGGCTTTAATACATATGAATTCACCGTATAATTTAAAAAAAAAAAAATTTCTTTGCTGGTAGAGATGGGATCCGGAGAGTATGGATTTGTGTGCGTTCATGATAAACAATCCCAACTCTGACATGCTGGGTACCTGGGACTATTCTTCCTGCGCAGAATATCAACACTTGTCCATTTGCCAGCACTATGCAGGTAAACACTCCTTTCAATACCTCACCATACTGAATCATCAAGCTTTTTTTGGAAAAGTTACTTAGTCAATGTTTGCTTAATTTTGGAATGAACAGGAGCAGGAAATGATGCTTTGTACCTTTATTGAAAGTCTCTCTACCCTCATTTCCTGTCATCTCTAAACATCAATCTGTAAGAAAAAATGCTTGTAGTGCACAACTTACAGGGCTTGATGTTGTTTAAATGCAAAGCTTACTCATTTCAGATAAACTGGAGGAGCCCCAGATCCCCTCGCAGCCCTTCACCGTCAATAACCACACATTCCTCCTGCTCATCAAAAACCTCACCTGGTTTGAGGCCTTAGAGCAGTGCAGAAATAATAACATGGACCTGGCAAGTGTGGCCAATACGCTACTGCAAGCCACCCTCACTGTGCACGTGAGCCGTGCAGGCACGCCCATGTGGATTGGCCTCTTTAGCGAAGACGTAAGTGCATAAAGGGGGGGGTCCCTTTATTTTAAGCCACCGTTTGTACAAGATTTTTTTTTTTTTTAATATTTCTTTCGTCTTTCATTTTGTATTCAGGATGGGATCCACTATCGTTGGACTGACCACAGTCACACTGTGTTCAGTCGCTGGCATTCTGATGCCAACAGCGGCTCCTGTGTCTACCTGGACACAGATGGTTTCTGGAAAGCCACAGAGTGTGAGGATGAGCGAGGAGGCGCCATCTGCCACAAACCACACGGTGAGTGGAGATATGGAGGACAGATGCAGGAATGCTAGATGTTCCAAACTGTTAAAAAAGTGAAAAAATTGGGAAATTTACTCTTTGTTAATTTTTTTAAATGATTTCTTCTTTTGGGGAAGTGCATTTATGCAGCATTGTGGTGGGGAAAAGGGATTACAGCTGTGTCAGCGGTAGCTCAAAGTGTTTAGAGCACATGGTTGAAATGCTGTTCTGTGTTTGAAATTACAACCCTGCTGATGAATAATTGTGTTAAAAGGATGTGGAGGAATTTTAGACGCTAGCTCATGCTTTCACTTCTAAGCTTGAGTGTCAAAAAGAAGCATAAAAAAAGGTCTAAAAGTTATTCAAGAAGAAAAAATATTGTTGTAAATCCAGTCTATAAATTTGAAAATCAAGAATATCCCTTGGTTTTTTAATGTAAAATAGATTCACAGATGGATGAAATTACATAATCAAGAAGTTTTTGATAAAAACATAGATGTAAGGATGCAGATTCAATTTTCTCATTCACCACTGTCTTTGAAGGTTCTACTAAAATCATGTTATGAGAGGCTCCAAGTTATTCCAAATGCCTCTAATGGATCACTCAGGATGGATGATAAATCCAGGTGGAAACAGCCTCTATGTGACTTACACGAGCAAATGAGACCATCAGAGAATTTCTATTGAGTTATTTTAATGCTGTTACAGTAATCATAAATGCAGTTCTCTCCTGTCACCACGTTGGATTTCACAAATGAAAACTTTTATTTGTGGCAAAGTGCTGAGGATGAATCAATCAGAAGAACAACTGTCTCTTCATTATGAAGACAGAAAGTTATTATGGAACCAACCAAAAATGAAAGTTCCTGTTTCTATTGCTCTTTTTAGACTTACAGTAATTCATTCATATATCTTTTTATAGCTGTAAAGCTCTTCATAACTTCAACAAAATCACACAATTCTCCTTCTTCCTCTACTTCTTTTCTTTAGTCTTGCGATTTGAAAACTTTATCTTCTTTCTCTTTTGGCATGTGTCAGTAAGCTTGCAAATACTAATATTTTTCAAACTATTAAAAAAAAAACTTATGTTACAGAGGAGATCATCACCACACCGGATGATGTTGCAGTGAAGTGCCCCCATAAGATCAACGGTGCAAACTGGATCCCCTTCAAAAACAACTGCTACTCCTTCCAGCTGGTCGCCTCCAGATGGAAGGCGTATGAAACAGGACCGGTTCAAGATATCTGCAGAAAACTCCGTAAGCCTTTTACGACACCAGGCACATGTGTTGTGGAGTTTTGCATGTGAATGTTTCTGTAGCAGACTGATGAAGCTAATGATGGTGCATTTATGTCTCAGATCCAGAAGCAGACATCCTAACCATCCGAAATGCAGAAGAGAACCAGTTTGTTTTGCAGCAGCTCCTGCCCTTTCAAAACCTGGTCCAGTTTGTATGGCTGGGGCTGTTCAAAGATGACAACGGTTTGTATTTAATTACGTCACGATCAACTAGTTATTAGATGTATCTGTGGATTCTTTTTGCAAAGCATTTGTCTTCTTATACAAATCCTGATATCTGTCTTATCTAGTGATACTGGTTCTTATTGCGTAGCTATTTATTCCACCGTGCCAGGGTTAAAGTAATTATGTTCTGCTGTAGATAACCAGATGAAGTGGTATGATGGCACAAGTGTCCAATATTCCAACTGGGCAAGAGGAAGACCAGATGTAAATGGAGAATTCATAGCTGGCCTCACCACAACCAGCAACTGGATTCTCATCTCGGACAAAAGCTTATTCTCAGAGTTCAAACAAAAGAGCATTGTGACCTGCAAACTGGACAAAGGTTGGTGTATCACGCTGAGCACAACAAATCATATTTCTCTGTTCATCTCTATGGCAGTTGTTTCTAAACATATTTAACTCTTGAAAAGTCGCTGACATGTTTTTAATCCTTCCCTCCAAAGAACCGAAACAGCAGTACAACATGTCAGCCAAGGATTTTCAACAGTACGGCAACTTATCTTATGAGGTTATAGCCCAAAAGCTGAGTTGGTACCAGGCTCTGGAGGAATGTGGCCAACGTGGAGGCCACCTGGCAAGTGTCCACGACCTCCAGCACAATGCACACCTGAGGCTCATTTCAAAGATAGACGGCTTCCCGCTATGGATCGGTCTATCGAACCAGGATGTAAGAATTTTTTCTGGACCAAAATCTGTACAAAAGATACTGAGGATATTTATTTACAGTTTCACTTCATCTGCAAAACCAGACGGGCTAACAAGGCAGTCTCTCTCCCTCTGTCTCTCTTTTTCTCTCTCTTTCACTCTGTTTCCATACAGGTCAGTGGCTCAGCATATGAGTGGTCTGATGGAACGAGATATGGCTACAAACCCCCCATCTCTGACTTGGAGAACAGATTCAGCTCAGCCAAAAACGAGCCCAGCTGTGTTTTTGTAACCCCTGCTGGAGACTGGAAGACAACCAGCTGCAATATGTTAATAGATGGAGCCATTTGCTACACCACCAACATCACCACCCCTTCCCAAAGTAAGAATCCTGTGTTTTCTATACCTGGAACCACATTCTTCCTTTTTAATCATACAGGAAAAGGGAAATGGCTGATTGGGAGGAGTAAACAAGCACCACTGAATCCTTTTGTACATTATGGCAAAGTTGTACCAGTGACTTAACTCGTGCTGGAGAGGTACTGACCACCTTCCACCTTGTTTCTGTGTTGTGATGGATCAGGGGCCAGACTGCAAGCTGCCCCAGAGGCCAATCGCTGCCCTCAGAGCAACGGTAATGACGTGTGGGTGCAGCACCAGGATCACTGTTACGCCTTCAACATGAGCGTCTACAATTACAGCGTGTACAGCATGGAGCAGGCGAAAAAGATCTGTCAGAGCATGGGTGAGTCGTTGTTTGGTGTGTGAAAGGTTATATTTAGTATTCATCTGAAGCGACTGTAGTTAACCATTTGTTTATTTGTTCCTCTGCCGACAGATGCACAACTCCTGACAATAAAAACCAAAGAGGAGAACGACTTTGTGTCAAAGTACATGCTTGATAACCCTCTCATTACCAGTCGAGTATGGCTTGACATAGTCCTCGATGGTCAAGGTAAAACCCATCATTTGACATAAGAGCAAGACAGGAAAGCATTGTCAAGGATTTTAATAACACTGAACGTCCATTATCAGTTCTAAACAATGTCAGGTGTGATTATGTTCATACATTTAATTGAAGATTTTGACTTGTGGATGAAAAATCAGCTTTTTGTGAGTTGACAATAAAGACATGTTTAACCACAATGTTAGTGTGCAGCAAAAGAAATAGCATTAACTTGGATTTTACTGGGAGTTTTTTGAGCAAAAGAGAAAATAAGAGTATTAAAACACCTTTTAACTGAAGTAGGAGTGAAAGTGAAAACTGTTTCCCATTCTGTTCTGAATTCTTAGATGGCTGATCATCTTTTCACACGTTAAGAAAACAGAGCAAGAAACAAATAAACTTATCTGATTTGATCAAGAAACACATTACTAAAACATGAAATTTAACTGAGTCTCCCTAAGTCTTCTTCATCAGCTTGTTCATCATTAGCAGAATCTTCTACTGATTGCTGTTAAAGCACCGTAATCAGTATTTTTATATTAGCAAGGGGATAAAATGACCTGTATCAGATTGTGACAAACCCACAAAGAACAATCAGCCAACAACAGTCCAGCTTAGCTCTTTAGAGATTTTGTCGGCGATAGCCATTTCATCCTGAAAACATGTGATTTGATAATTATTTTATCACTTCTTTGTCATTCATAAGAATCAGATATTTTACCTTCAACATCATACAGAAGCACATTATTAGAGACATTTGTGTTGTGAGACGGTCCTTCTTTTTTTCCTCTAATTGTCCCTTTGTTCTTGCTTTCAGGTAAGCCTGTATCCTGGCAGGATGGCTCAGCTCTGACTTACTCTAACTGGATGTCTAAGGCCCTGGATTCTGCAAAGAAGTCCAGTTGTGCCATCATGACAACGGCAGATGAAGGAACCTGGAAACTTGTGAATTGCATGGCCAGTCTCAGTCGTGTCGTCTGCAAAACTGCTGCAAGTGAGTATCACAACTGCATTAAAGGAATTGTTTGACATTTCAGGAAATATGCCTACTCACTTTTTTAGTGCAGAGAAGTCAATAAGAAAATAGACACTGCTCTTTCACTTGTATGGTAAGTATGTATAGGGAGGCAGCATCTTGTTAGCTTAGCTTAGCACAAAGACTGGAAACAGGAGGACACAGTAGCAGGCAAGATGAACAGTTTAATAAAGGAGCAAGATATAAGGTGTTATTTAGCTTTACCTGATTAACATCATGAGTGGTTTTGCTTGTTTTTGCGTAACATTTGTTTTAAATGACTTGTGGTTTTTTTACTCAGATGGTCTGATCTCTGAGAAAAGCTGCATGAACTCAAACATGATGATTTCTGTTGGTGGCAACACTAAGACCTCTAAATGTGACTGATGACTGACTTACTTTACCTTTGGTCCTCAGACTCCTCAGGATCCCGTTTTGCTTTAGGTCTCTTCATCGTGGTCTTGATCGCTCTCCTTTTGACCGTCGGCTTTATCGTCTATAAGAAGAAAAGAGCCCACTTCTCGTCTACCATCCGCTACCGAAGGGCAGATGATGGAGACAGCAGCAGTATAATAACAGAAGCTGACTGAAAGTGCTTAAGTAGTCAGCCTCAGGGAGTATTGATGTGCCTGCCTCGTGAGCATTTTAGTACTTTTTTTCAACAAGAGCAGATGCAGCCCTTCTTTTTTTAATTATTTATTTATCCTGCTCAAGAGTTCAAACTTTCTAAAATTATGGGCAAAACTGTAAATACCGTTTGGATTATTGTGAGTATTTGCCAAAACTCAGTTTCCTAATTTGGATTATTTTAGCTTTTTTGTTGAGGAGCCCCATGTTATACCTGATGTAAATACTTGGGCTGATGCTCTTTGGTAAATATTGATCATTAACGTTATTGGGATGTTGAAAGTTTTGGTTTTTGTTTGTTTGTTTGTTTGTTTTATTGTAAAGGATTTTGAGTTGATTTAAAGAAATATGCAACCTGACAAAACACTCCCCTTTAGCCTTATAACCGGGGTTAATTTGCACTGATGTACCTTTTAAGTGACTGCAAACTATGAGAAACAAAAATATTGGTTGAATGATTTATATTGTATATACCATTATGCAATCCACTCCAGTTTTATGTTTCATATTGAGAAGGTTTGATATTGACAGGATTTCAGTTAATCAATACATCCATACACAAAAGGGCCATTTCACTTGAAACCTATTTTTCTTTGACTTCGAATGTTATATATCTGGATTGTTTCTCCCTCAAATAAGGAGAGTACTGCCCAGACCTCACTTCACTTGTTTTAAGACTACTTTCTACCAAAGTTTACTTAAGTAAAAGGAATCACCTAAAGACTTATTATCAACATTATATTTTTTATAACAAACTTTTCTGTTGAGTTTTTGTTTTTTGGCTGTAACATTCAGCTTCACTTTATTGACCGGAGCTTCAGCTTATTATATCTCCAAATCACAGAAAGTCACATTTAAACTATCTGGGTTGAGAGATTGCACTCTGGTCAAGAAAATGCAAGTGTTTTTAGTGGAATTGTGCCTTTAAACTAGTAGAGACATCTGTCACTGAAAATCTCACTTGCTGTGCCTTTTAACATTGTAACTAATGAAGAAATGGGAGTTCTGAAGCAGCCGGATTGAGGATTTTTCAATGTATTTACTGATTTAGTTGACTTGATGCTTAAAAAAAGGTAGTTGTCTGTATAATCTTAACGAAAGAGAAAAGTCAGTCCTGCTGATTGATTTTAAAGGTGTAGGACACAGTCTTAGCTAAAAAATGAACCAAACATATGTTTATATTCAGTGTTACTGTAGTGACCAACAGTTTTCTTCACAAATAAAAATGAGGAAAAAAGGTTAGGTAGGGACTTGTTTCATTGATGAAAAATTATGATTAAAAACTAATTTATGATAACAAAGACTATGACGACTCTATAAACACTCTTGTCAACTTAAAAACTGATTTTAGAGGAAATGTTTTTGTCTCCATCCTCCATCATTCTTTTAGACGTTTATTTGAGATCAAGTATTTTTGAGACCTCTTGAGACCAAAATATTATTATTGATGAACTAAAGAAACAATGAGGAAAACATTTACAACAAACATGAACTCTGAGAGCAAAGTGATACAATTAAAATACTATTTTTTCTGTTTTTAGATATCAAACTTTCCTATGCACTTAACTACTGAGGAAGAAAGCACTTTAATATATTGTGGAGCTACTTTGTTTAAGCACAATGAGAGATTTGAAGAGTTTTACAGATTTTCAAATTGCACTGCATTTTGCTGTGAATGCTTTGTAAATATGTGATGTGTTGTTTTATAACTGCGGATGAACCAAAGATGCTCTGAGTCATTTTGAATGTCAAAAGCTTTTCTTCCAGTTCGTAGAATTTAGTCTGGCTTGTTGGCCCGTTCATATCAAGATGTAAATCACATGTTAATGTTTTTTTTTTTCCCACAACTCCAAAAGAAATCTGTAAGCTCAAATCAGGTACAATATGTTTTCAATAAAATTCACTGTCTTCAAATATTTGTCCTTTTCAGTCTTCTCACTCAATTTGTTGTTTTTTTTTTATTTTAAAGTTTAAAATGTATCACTTACAAGCTTAAGGTGGTAATAATGTTAGATTAATTCCACAGTGCAGATTCAGCCAAACACCACAGCTGCCCTCAGTGTCTTTGGAGGCATGTCAACGTGCTTCAATAGATGCTAACAAGCTGCACTTTTTGAACATTTTGTGGCTGCAACATCAGTAGATTTGCGACATGAATACAGACCATTAAAAAAAAAAAACACTGAGCAAGAAAAAACAGTTTGCATTCAGTCTTTATTCCCAAAATGAAAGCATGAAACTAAATTTGTACATATTGTACATAAAGCATTTCAAACACTGAATCAAAGATGAAGAAAATTCATCAGTGTGGTAAGTTCTTTTTTTTTTTTTAAACTTATTCTTACTGGGAAAAGTTGGAGGAAAACAGACAATAAAAGGAATAATCACCACTTCTAATATTTTCTCCAAAAGCATCCTTTTAACCATCACAACCAAAGTATTGACACTTGTCAACGTCTCATCCTTTTTTTTTATTTCTGCCTTTTAAACATTAAAGCACTTGTGGTATAACAGTTTAAAAAAGACTTGCATTTTAATTTTATAATTGAATAAAGTGCACTCAGAAACAGAAATGTTGTGTCAACCAAAATAGTTTATGCACTAGTTCATTTCAAGTTGCATATCTGCAAAAGCCACCTGCAACAGAGGCGAGACACGTTCTGTGCACTTGATTTTTCTCATTGCCTTTGCAGTTCAGATTAATGACAATGTTTAAGCATGTGCGAAAACTGGGTGAGCTACCATATGGCATGGAGTAGCCCTGCAACTTCAGATCCTCTGACCCACTTATTTTTTTTAACCCACATTCCACCATTTTCACATGATTAGTACTCTTCTTCAAGATCGTCGTCCAGGTCGGAAAACTCAATAGATGGCCTGTTGTCTCGGATCTCCTCGTCACTTTCACCGTGGGGAACTGCAATCCAGAGACGTTACATCAAATTCCCAGCAACATTTAAAAAATAACATTTAAAGTACACAAGTGAGCAATCTACAACATATTTTCATGCACAGAGAGTCTGGTAGCTTTAAACGGGAGGATAGGAGAGAAGGATTGAGCAACATACTTTCAAGATTGTCCATGTGTTCATGAAGAATTCTCACCAGGTTGAATAACTGGGTGAGAAAGGGAAGATTTTTCTCTTTTCAAGGTTTGTGTTCTGTCACATTTCAATAATTAAACACTTTCAAATTGTGCAAAACAGTTTTGGCTTAAGAGTTTGCGGTTCAAAGAGAAAAAAAACAAGTATACACTGTTTAGAAATAAATATGATTAGTAAAATATAAAATGGCTTTTTTTTAGGTAATGTAGACAAAGATAATGTATGGTCTTGTACTGAATTAGCACTATAGTATATATAAAAAGTGTGTGTCTAAATGTGTGTGTCCTCACCCCGGCTGCATCGACTGCTCCCAGGACATCAGAGAACCTCTGTTCACAGAAATGCAGCAGCACCACCAGATAGAGACCGCTGCTGATGAACTCATCATATTCTGACTGTGAGGACAAAAAAAGACTTGTCAGGAAACTGCATGGTTTTATATGTCTGCATCAAATCTGGTAGATGGTTTACAAAATAAACTGTAACCGAGCACATTATAATGCAAGTGAAGTGCATGAAGCCACCTAGAGCCTCACGGACACTTTCAAAGCTTTCTGACAGGTTAAAAAAAGTCACTGGAACCCTTTATGATGCACAAACACCAGTTCTGAAAGCCACAGCATATGATTATTATACATATGAACCCTCATGAATAGAAACATCTGCAATTGTTATTCATATCTGACTTCCTTTGATCTGTCAACTATCTTTAAACATGACATTCAGTAACTGGCGGTCAGACTGATGTTTGAGGTCATTCCTTTATGTTAAAGGTAGTTCATCACTTTGATCCCACCTTTTTTTGCTTTTTAGTTTCTTAAGTATGCACTGGGTGATTCTTATTGTGGAATGTGTTGACTCACTTGCACGTGTGTCCTGTATAACTCTTGAATGTCAAAGTTGTCTATGTTCAAACGCAGTTTCTCCTTGCAGAGTTCACATGTTGTGATGGCCTCAAGGTTTGTGCCTAAACACACACACACACACACACACACACACACACACAAAAAAAAGAGAAAAAAAAAATCACACAAATAAAACACTTCCTTGTCTGACAGGACATGATTTCATTCAAAGCTGTAGCTAAAAAAAGAGGTTTGTTTTTACCTGAGCCAATTTTAGAGCGCAGCCACCTCTTGATGCATTCCTGGTGGACATACTGCAAACTGCCTGTACAGCGACAAGGCTGAATTAGAGGGTTGGATGCAGATTCCTCCCCCATCTGGCAGATTCTACACAGGTCGCCTTCTTCCTCGTCAGAATCCTCCAGCAGCAGCCTATAGCAAAGGAAGGGAATATTTAGTTCTGCTTGTATAGAGTACCTATATGTGACAGAGGAGGATTATAACTATCATTTTCACTCAAGAAGTTTAATGATTGTCCAGCCACTTGGTACATGTTAATGAAAAAGCCTCTTTAAAACAATACGTTTAAGATAAAAAGACGACAGGTGCAGCCTAATAAAAATTGTTAATACTATTCTATAGATAAGAAAAACATTATCTTTATATTGTCCCAGATACACTGAAATTCAGAATTAGTAACTTGCGATACAATGAGCAGCCCTGAGCAGCAACAATAAGACAAGAACAATAAATGCATTCTTTGTGGTGATCAAGATCCATTACCTCTCCTTGATCTTGCGCAGTTTCTCTTGATCCCTGCTGGAAATGGGTTTCTCACTCTGGCAATTCAGCTGGTTCTCGAGGTTGCTCAATGGACCCCCAGAGACTGAAATGTTCTCATACACTCCAACTCTGCGGCGTGGCGAGAATTCAGCATCTTCCAGATCAGGTAACGTTTCATTCTCAAGTTTGCAGGGACAACCTGCACCAAATGCCTCTAAACCAACTGCTCCTTCCTCTTCCTCCTCCTCCTCATCTTCATCCTCTGCATCCTCATCCTCGTCATCATCATCATCATCATCCTGTGATGCTTTATGCTCAAGGTTATCCCATCTTCTCAGTAAACGCTGTGGGCGACTGTAGCTTTCCTCTAAGCCTGCAGGTGAGTGTGCACTCTCGTCCCTTGCGTGTCTTCTCAGGCGGGAGAGGAGGGGAGGGCAGCGGCCACGGAAGGAGGAGGAAAGCCAGGAGGCGCCACTGCCTGCACTGCTGCTGCTGCTGCTGCTGGTGGTGCTGGTGTTATTACTACTGCCAACACCAGGCTCCCTCCACAATGACATCCTGGATCGAGGCAGGCCACTACTATAACCTACGCTGTTGTTTTCCTGGATAGGGGCGAGGTCTGCTCTACGATTCCTGACACTGCTCAAGGTTGCCTCTGACCCTCCGGTGTCAGGCTCCACCCTGGACATCCTGGCTCCCTCGTCACTGTCTACTGACTCCCCACCAGTTGATGGACTGTCGTCATCAAGAGAGCGAACACTGGAAGATCCACTAGAAGAGTCCTGGCTAGAGCATCGAGAAAAAAGACGGGACAGAAGGCGACGGGTAGAGCGACGGCCCTCTAGCTCTGCTCCTTCAGGGGCTGGACTAGGAGGGAGCGTGTTCTCTGGTCTGGCCAGGGGAGTCGTGTACCAGGGGGTTCTGGAGGAGTAGGAGGAGGAGGAGGAGGAGATATCTGAGGAGGATTCAGGGTTTCCTGCTTGTTCCTGAGATGAATGGAGGTTGGATGAGCCGTTCAAGAAACGGGCTGTGGTTCTGTTCCTAAAGTCACGCACAGGAGGAGAACACTGGTGGGAGGCGGAGGATGAGAAGGGGCGATTTAGGAAGCTTTCTCTAGCAGTGGAGGAGTAAGCAGAGGAGGAGGAGGAGGAGGGAGAGTAGGCAGTTTCTTTAGGCCGAGCTCCTTGTGCATATGTGGAGGTCACCCTTTCTGTCTGATCTAAAATGAGAGGAGAGCAGTTCAGTAAGACTGGCTTTTTATACAAACCTTGTGTGCAGGCTTTGTACTTTCTGTGTTTACATCACAAAGTGTGCCTACATAATGAAGACACCAATCCTGGAGTTCTAATCCTTCTTTCTCCCAAGCCTGAGTGACTGGGCTCGTTCTTTGTCTCCAGCTCTCTCCTGGACAAGAGCGGCTTGGAGGAGGAAGATGATGGCCGCGAGAGTAAACGGCACGAGCTCCACGACGAATCAAGAGGGTCATTTTGTTTTCCACCTGTACCTGTTGGGGTAAAGAGTAGACAAACTGTTTTGTAGATTTCTGGGGGGTTTTTTTCAAATCAATTTAATATTTATGGAAATTATCAGAACTTGACTTGACATCTCAATTAGGTTCTGGGAGAAAAAAATTAAGATCCATTTTACTGTTAGTGTGTGCAAAATGTTTTTAAAATGTACCCTATACAGGTTGAGAAAATGTAAATTTTCAGTGTAGTCATCACCAATTTATTGTGAGTGCAGATATTTCTGTGGTAAATGTTAGTTGAATGTATGATTAATTACAGCCAAATCTACTGTTGACAGGGGCCATGCACATGAGCTTTCACTCCAAACCCACACAAAGTTACCGCTCGCTTAAAATCTGGAGTCAGTTAGAGGTCTGAACTTAGCCTTGCTGTAACATGTGTTTGCTAATTGGAGATTTATGCAACACTAAATTAAAACCGGCTGTGATACGCAAAGTAGTAGAGAGCAGTTGTTTCTTATTATTTACGAGTAGTCAATGCCATCTGAACCAAATCACAATGTTTTTGGTGGCTTGCAAGTATATAACCAATTTAAATTAAAGGGTAAAAGAGAGGATATCCGATCGTCCTGAAACTTGATTCAAATACTATATAATTGGTGTGTAAGATCAAGTTTTCTGATTAAACTTCCCAAAGTCAGCATAAATTATTTTTTTTTAAAAACTTTATTCAAATGTTAGAATAAATAACTTCTTTACCTTAGTAAAATCGCACACTTCTCTTTCATTATTATTAAGTGCATGACTACTGCGACAGCTGAAACAAACATATACACAGCTTTCCATGTATGTTTATACAGATAAGATTAAGTCATAACTACATTCACAAGGCACTCTCCAGTGCAGATGACTTAAGTGAATGAGTAAATACAATGTACAACTCAAGCCAGGCAGTGGGGGTGTGCTCTGGCCAAACTGTATGCAGTGTGAATTAACATGTCAGGTCTTTACATGTTCTCCCCACATCAGAATTATAGGCTACAGGTTCAAAAGTAATTGGTAAGTGTCTCCTCAGGCAACAGCTTTTCTCACAAGCTCCAAAAGTCTGAAACTATGTACCTCTGCCACTGCTAAGCCCATTACTGGAATAGGTGGATCCTGTAACTGAGGTGCTGGGCGTTCTTGAGTACAGTCCTCTGTTGCTGTATGACAGTTTAGCCCTTTTAGAATCGCCATCATCAGTGGCGTTCAACAGAACTGAGCGCATCCCCAACCTCCCATCAGAATCAGTCTGGGAAAATGAAGGCAGACATTAATAAGGTGCATTTAAACTTCAATGAGAATATCATTCAGAAATATGCTTCTAACCTGTACACCGAAATGTTTAAAGTTTAAGAAAATACATTTTTTTTCTCTCTGTTGTTTTGCCTGCTATAAATAAATGCCAAAGTACAGCTCCAGTACCAGTTTGCTTCTGCTGCTGAGTGAGGATTCAGCCCACGGGCGGTCATAAGATCTGCTGGAGGACGTTACTGAGGACGGTAACTTCCAGCTGGCGGAGCGACTGTCAGAGCTACTGTAGTCTCTTGATGACCCCAGGAAACGGGAGCTCTTTAAGAGGAGGGAAGGTAAAACATGAAAATTAGTACATATGCCTGGGCAAATATATCATACAAAACATGTTACCTGTTCCTGTCTTTAGCAGGACATTCAAACATTACAAGGGGCACTGAAGAGCAATGTTTTGTTGACTGTTTTCACATTTTGTTTGCATCTTGCATCATCTTGCATCATCTTGCTTAAATATAATCAAAATAGTAAAATAGAAATTTCACAAGATTAGCTTTTGAAACATTTTATGAGCGAGAAAATGAAATCAACAGCTTAGTGTGTTTTGGTTAGGAACACCAAAAGTAAACATAACTGCTTTCCCCCTCATGAAAACCCTCCCTACCTTTAATGACCTGAAACTGTTTGGTAATAACAGCAAAACTTTTGCACACAAATTTCTGGTAAACAATTCTGTTTGAGCTCCTAATATATGTGTATGTGACTCACATTCAAAGAAAAACTAAAACAGATTTGCCTTTAAACTTTCGACCCTTCTGGTAAGAAGAGGAAAAAAGTGCATGGGGCCCTGGCCAAGAGTAACAGTATCGTTTGAGATGGTCCTGGATGAGAAGCAGGACTAAAATACACACAACGTGTGCCAAGGAATCTAGGCTGCCCTATAAAAAGACCTCCAACTAACAGCGTCTGCTGTTGCACCACTGATACATGCGGTTAGCTACTGTCCTTCTCTCTCTTGAATATACTAGAAAGGTGGAGGAGTAAAGCCCCAAGCAGAAAAGCAATGCAGATTACAGATGAGCGTCCTGTACCCAACAAATGAAGTTACCATAAAAGTTGGACTGTTTATCCAATTTAATCATCCTATCACCCTACATGACCTTTACACACCAGAATTAATTAGATAAAGCTTGTGTTCATGTGG
>JAPZDY010000001.1:8440816-8467526 GCA_029783645.1 Ctenochaetus hawaiiensis
ACTTTATTTGAAGAAAATCAGCGCCTGGGTCATTTACAACAAAGGTAGCCTGAGTGTGCGCGCACACACACAAACACACACACACACACACACACACACACTAAAAATTACTCACTTACTCTAACCCCCTGATTTATGTTATGGGGAATTTCCTTGTTTCCCCATAAGGAAAGCAGATCTCCACAATCTGTATGTGTGAACAGATTTATGTCCCCACAACATGAGTAATACATGATGTCCAGGGCTGACGTCATTATAAAAGCCAGAGGAAGCCAGTAGCCACTGAGTGGCGCTGTAGTTCACACTTTCTCCTTCCATATCCTTGTTAGAAGCACTGAAGCTGTATTATTTGCATGCCAGAACTTAGTGTTTGTTTAGTCAGGAAGGCAATTAAAGCCAGTTTCAACAGGTTTAATTGGAATGATTTGAATAATTGCTTTGAACGGCATTGTAGATCCCGTCATCACAGTAAATCCAGGATTAGCAGCATTCATTTGATTTGCATACTTTAGCTCACATCTAATTTAGCAGACCTCAGGAAGCATTGATCAAACATAAGTCTAAACACATACTGTATATTCGTTGTCCTTTCATGTTGCAAAATTTTAGAGACATCATTGTGGTTTTTTTTTGTTTTGTTTTTCGTTTCATTTACAAACTGCAACACACCAAATTCATGTTGAGTATGTGGGGGGTCCAGAAAGGTCAGTTTGGAGCGAAGAGGGAGCACTGTTACACAGCAGATGCATAATAATGTGAAGGTCAACGAGATACTCACCGTGCTCGGTAAAAATGTAGCACTTAAAAGGCCCAGCGATCCATTATTAGTCACATGTATACAGCATTGAACAGTGATCAAACCAAGTGTAAATCTACTCAAGGCTAACAGAACAAGAGGTGAAGGAGAAACAGAGAGTGAAAGGGATAAATATAGGAGGGCAGCGCTGCAGATTAATTGCTGACAAAAAGGACGCCTGACCTAAAGACAAATGAGGAAGTGCAAGGTCTGGTGAGTTGGGGAGGAGGATGCTTAGCCCAATTGCGGGTGTGTAGGCCAATGCCACCCCCCCCCAACCCCTTCTTCCTCCTTCAGACACATGATTCTGCACACCGCTAAGTGAAAAGAGACTACATGCTCTCCTCCCCCAGTGCTGCTGATAGGATGATAATGGAGCATTCCTCAGAGCTGTTTCTCATTCATGCTAGCTGTGACAAGGGAAAAACATGCTTTTTTTTTTCCACTGGGGGCAGCTTACTTTTTTTTTCCAGCTAGATCATGGGCATGTAACCTGAGATTTGCCCACAACACCCTCCTTTTACTTGAATCATCTTACTTTATGTTGTCTAGATATGAGGCATATATCTACCTGCCCCTTTGAACTGTTGTTCTTTCTTTTTTCCAGTTTTTCAGAAGTTTCATGATGTGCAGAATCAAAGAGCATAATTAGTGCAAATTGGTAGTGACTCTTCCCCCCCTTGGGTTTGGCCTGTTTATTTAAATCAAACGGCTTAAAAAAATCTCAAAACAGTCATGTTAACTGTTACAGCATCTAGGAGGACATGGTGTTGTTGATTTTTTTTTACTCTCTGCTCATTTACATTGATTTTTTACTCAAGCCCTAAGACACAGAATAAGTGCAAGAATGTCTGGATTTGTCTAGCACTGTGTAATCACAAAGGAATGTCCTGAGACATTTCTGCTTTTCCTCTACAAGACCCCTCTTTTCCCACGGCTCGTCCAGGTCTTGAGAATCTGTTTCCTCTCTCTCTCTCTCTCTCTCTCCCTCCCTCTGTCTCCCTTCCTCCCTCTCTCTCTCTCTCTCTGTTTGTGGAGACACATGAATACCACAAAAGGCTGGTTTATAGGAGAAGTACAATGCAAGCTCAGTGTCTTCAAGGGCGCAAAGAGCAAGAGTCCATGCCTTCTGAGAAACCTCGAAGAGGGCACGCTAGGCTAAGGTTTAAAGTTATTTCCAGCATAAATCAAACACAAGATTGATAGAAATAAACACGCGACACAGCAGAGTTGAGTGAACTTACTAAGCACATATTGTACGTTGTGCGCCTTGGGAGTTTCTATGTTGTGTTGCTTTCAGAAAAATTCTCACCAGTAGAGGATTTTTTATTTTTTTTAAAGTTAATAAATTGTTTAGAACAACAAACCCCAGGCGAAATGTGGCCAGAGATTTGTGTTGTTTAGAGTCAAGTTGAGTGCTTACAGTGCAATATCTCTGTTAGTGATGATCTCATGGCAACTTGGGGATAGACAGACAATGCGTTTTTCAAAATGAGCAAGTCTTTGGCTACGTGTTGATGACGTCAGGCTGTATTTAAGTGTGTATGAGCCTGCTTCAAGCACTCTTGTGGAGAGACACATCTGAACACATGAGTAAATGGTGAAAAAGCAAGGCCGCATGTGTTAACACTTTGGGTCACATGTCTGAGGCCATCTGAAAGACTTGTTAGTTATTTACGGCAATTCTTCTCTCGCCATTGCTTTGCTCTGTTACAATCAGCAAATATTAACCCGTACTTGCTCATCTAAATTCACGTGCGTGGTAAACAAAACAAAAACAAAAAATCACACCTCTCATTCGCGAAGAGAAAGAACCAGTTTTTCAATTAGTGACTTTTAGCAAAGCGATGTTTCACCCCACGCGACCACTAAAAGCCTTTTCCAAGGATTCAAAGAACATTTGTTGGTCTTAATGTTCCCCAGACACAAAGTGACATCTGCCTCCCTCCCTGCATGCCTGCTGCTCTTTGTTCAGAGGAGCACTGAGGGGAGAGCACATTGAAGGCAAAGATGATGTCACCATTGTGATCATTACTGTGCTGTGTGGTGCCCTATTTTTGACCAGGCGTCACTGAGGGCAGGCCAGAATGTCTGCCTGCACACTGCCAGGAGGAACAGTGGCCTGCCAGTATTAATTAACACAGGGCCTGTTTTCATCAGTCCTAAAACCGTCTTAAGACCACCCCCACTGGCCCACCTAAGTCTATGTTCAGACGCTCCTCAACAAATAAATCATTTGAGCAATCTGAGGATGTCTTCTTAACCTTGTGGTCTTTTGGTTTAGTTTTGTTTTATTTCATTAATTAAATATTACAATAAATGATTTATTCACTATTCACTATTTTTATATTCCCCATCTAAGTCAAACATGGACTTGAATCCGCTCTGTAGATGTTTGCATTTCCTGTTAAAACACTCAAATTAAAAGGGCAAAAAGAGATTTATTTATCTACCATCGAACCTTAATTAATTCTTTATTCATTATTATTCATTATCCAATCACTGATACTGCTCAGTTTAACACTCCAGTTCAATGCAAATGTCAATAATTTATTTTTCCAGTCAAAGTAATTAATGCTGCGGCTCAATTTTTACTATTTTAAAAATGAATAGTAATTTGCTTGAGGGCACAAATGTGTATTTAGTTTAAATTCTGTTAATTATAATACTAAAGGCTCAATTGGCATATGAAGAGTTGTGTTATTTTAAATTAAATCATTATTACACACAAAACCTGCTTTTCAATTTCGAGAGGTGAGTTTGTCTTTGACACCACTGTTCTTTAAGGGTTCATTTAACAGTCATTACTCATAATGAAACTTTCAAACATGCAGGTGTGGCAGGCTGACTGACAGACGTTATCGTCAGTATTCCAGATCTTTGTCACTCCAGGCACTTAGAAAAACATTTAGTGTATTTGTCTGACTGTTTTTACACAGTTTGCGTAGTTTTTTGATGTTCTCTGTGCACCTGTCTTTAAAAAAGCATTTACTCCCATGAGGATCAAAGAGGTTACCAGTTGCTGCTTCTGTAAAAATACACTTCCTGATTTCATTATTGTGACCAATAACACACGAAAATTCTTTAAATTCCTCCCAGCTCACTGTTGATGTTTTGAATTTTCAAAATATCAACAGTGAGCTCAGGGAAAGCTGGGGATTTGAATGTGCTGTTGGGTGCCATAAGGAGGTGTGTATCTTTAAACACAAAGTTTTCTTTTGGATGAAGCATTTAAAACATTCAGCAATCAGTCTTGGAGGTAAATGTCTGCTCACGATGCAGATAAACCAAGCTGTTTTTACTCTGAGGGATTAAGGATCGTCTCACAGAGAAATTGACAAAAATCCTTCAGTATATTTGAACACTCTGGTCTAAAATGTATACAAACGTGAAACGAACTCAAGACAATCTGTTCAGTTTTAGAATAAAAACATCGTTCAATGAATATATCTTATTCTGTTATGTCTTGCTCATATTTTCTAACTTTAATTTGACATAACATGGACATTAATTGAATTTTAATCAATGTTGCTAAAGTATGAAATGTTTTAAAAAGCTGTCACTCATAGTGTGACAGTTGTTTATATAACTTTATTAGTCTTAGGCAATTTTAATCAAATCAATCAGTTTTGGTGGAAAAGTCAGCCACAACTTTTTTTCAGTAGTATTGCTAATAAAGCTTATGAAAAACATCTGTCCTCACATTTAAGCATCAGGAACTCACTATGCTAAAATGAGCAATATTACAGTCCCAACCTTTTTATTATTATTATTCCTCTATTTGGTAATTAAAAATTAGAGCACAGACACTGAATGACATTACACATGTGGACATTACATCTGCTGGAAGGGTCTTTTTTCATGAATTTTATAATAGCTTCTAGGGTTTATGCTGAGTTCAAACGCGCCTCTACAATGAATATAAAAGCTTGTTCAATAGATGGATTTTTGATGGCCTTGACGCACTCCATCTGAAAATAGCTCATATGGTATGCGTGGACATTTTTTTCACATTTAAATGAGACTCTAAGGTCTATAATTAGACCGTAGGTAGCTTTTTAATACAATGTATTTGTATTAAATTTACTTTGCCTTCGGTTTTTTATACATCTTTTTAAATTTCTGATGTAATAAAAAGCTATGGAAATCAAGATGGAGGACAAACCAAGGCCTAATTAACAAAAATACAACATGCTGTCTTATATGTGAGATATCCACATCACAGGTAAGATTCACATGTGGTCGTGTGGGCATTGAACCACTCATATTTCAGGCAGCTCCCGCAATTATTTATGAAACACATGTCAAGTCAGACTGTATTGATTTCAGTTTGCCCAACATATATATGTATGTGGCAATAATGTTTTTTCTTTTATTATAGGACCATTACATTATCTTGACATGGTTAAATACAGACATTTAAAGGAAACATTAATGTAATTATTTTCCCACTCTCTATGTTCAACCTTAAAGACTGGACAATTTTATTTAATGACCCTTTTATGTTGTCAAAGCACTAATCCTTCCACACAAACACTTACCATTCACTGATTTCCTTCAGCTCTTTTTTTATTTTAAGTTTCAATATACAAGCTTTCTTAGCACTCATTGATTTCTTTGTTCAAGGAATTGATTCATTTCCCAGTTTGAAAAAAAATCTTTGAAAGCCTTTTAGTAGTTTCAACATGTCTCTTACAATTCTGAATTTTCAGGACCTCGAAGTTACTGAAGAGGGAAAAACACACAACACCTCAAAAAATGTTATCAGTGACTCTGTCTTTGTGCCTATTTTTTTTTCTTTCATATGAGATGATTTACTTTTTATAGTTGCCTGGCGTTGTTGCAAAATGGGGGCCGATGTCCTTGCGACGCAAGTGTGAAATTCTCACTAACAAAAAAAAAAAAAAAAAAAGTTGGTGTTCACACTAAATGCTGGTGATGTAACACAAAAGCATTACTAATTTGAGATTAGTTACGAATTCCACTTTCAGTGCACTGCAGTGTAAATATGAGTATTTCTTTTCCATGCTTTGATCCAAATTTTCAGGGAACTCTCTGCCAAATCAAACTTGTCAAAGTCAATGCTTGAAAAGAACAAGAAAGCTTTCCGCCTGCAGAAACTGAACACGGTTAAATCTCTAATGACTGATTTTGCCAACAATGATGTCCGTCAGTATGAGTTGAGACTCTCCTGTGGATTAGCATTTGAGTGGAATCCCATAAAAGGTAGCTTACCTTTGCATTACAAATCACTGGTGAGTGACTTAATAGTCTCCATGGAATTACAATAATGTTTCTTATTTTCCAGGTAATGACCATGCATTATTTGAGCAATGTGAGTGTAATAATATATAATAGACCATGTAAACTTTGTAGGAAAATGAAAAATAAAGCAAAACTGACTGCACTTTAAGAAGGACTGATATCATGCCTTATGTGTGGATCAGAGAGGTGAGAGGAAAACAACTAAACCAAAGTAATAATAATAAAAAAGTACAATGGTCATAAATCTATCGAAGTACACTACAGTGTCAAAGAAGTACACTATCTACAGTGGACAAACATCAAAGCTAGTTCTATGTAAACTATGGTAAAGTGATGCACTGAAGCTTGAAATTCAGCTGCAAAAGTCATTTCCCTAGAAAAATCCCCTCAGCTTCATTTGTCTCAAGAGAAATTGTATAGTCACAGAATGTACGTAATGTCAGTTTGTGTGTGTTTGCATCTGGTTTTGTTTTATTTTCTTATCTTTTTTGTAAGTTTTGGACCCATGAGTAAGAGGTATTTCATGCCACTTTATTTTAAACTGATTAAATTATAAGTAAGCAGCTGCAGTTAAATGTATCTAACAGCAGGGTTCCTCCAGGGTGATATTCAGATGGACTTGCAGGAAAATACTAGGTTGATTTTCTTAGCTAAACCCCTGTACTTAGGAGAAGATTTAGCAAATGGAAAATCTGCTGACATTTTGTATGGTGTGTTTACACTGACGTGGGTAAAGGATGTGTTTTTATTTGATTCAAGGTCATTTGGCTTTGCTCAGGTTGGGGTGACATTTGCTTGTGATCTAATTCTTCATGGAGAGATGCATCACTGTGAGGCTGGAACTTGTTTCTCCACTTTCCTGGCACAAATGACTCCTCATTCCCAGAAAAGGGGCATATTAATGCTCTCTCTCCGTGTCTTTCTGTCTCTGTCGGTCACACACTGACAACATGTGCACACAGACTGCGTCTCCTCATTGAATGACAGTGTGAATGTACCTCATCAACAAATGAGTCACTCTACTACTCTGCTATTATGATGATTTCTCCCTTCTGTGCATTACATCATGCAACAGAGGGTTCTGCTCAGTTACATTCAACACAATAAAAACACTTGGAGTGTGTCCATTTTTTTTTTTTCGAATGTGCAGGGGTTTATTTATCTTGCCTGGAAAACAGAATTTAGTTGATCTTCCAAAATCATGTCATGTAATTAATTTTGTTTTGCTTTTACTAACAAATTACAATTCCTATAGAAGATGACAGTGATATAAGGATGGCATTAGGGTGGTTTAAAACATTTGTGTCACAAAAGCACTTAACGAAACATCCCTGAACCTGCTTTCTATAGCTGTCCCTGAGGTTAAAAGGTCAAGGATTAATGCATATTTCACTGTCACAAGGATTCTCATACCATTAGACACAGTTTCAGAAAATCTGCAGTTGGGTCGACACACTTAGAGCCATTTCATTAATTTCAAACCCTTTTCAGGAAGGAATAGCAGGATACCAATCAATAACAGCGTTCATGTGACATAGTTGCTGAATTTCATGTCAGCAGGAGAATATGAGAGCTACTTGAGGCACACCAATATTCTACATGAAGCAGCTGCAAATTGGTCCCTTGTGCTTTAATCACACAGGCAGTTCAAATCATTGACTTTGCAAATCATTACATTTCACAAGGCATTGTTTTCAAGACTACTGATGTATTGAAAGGATGCTACAAAGAGAAGATACTACATGGATGGAAGAATAATTACAGTCCGTTTGCAGGGTTCTTACATTAATCCAAAACAAAAGATTAAATTAAACTCAACGGTTGCAGCGGCGTAAGATGTTGGAGGCAGAGACGAACAATAGAGCTTGACTCAGTCTATACAGAACAACATCGTCTTAATTTAATTTATTGGGTGTTTATTTAATAGTTATTATGTAGGAAACAACAATAAGTGAGGACTAATTCAATTGCACAAAAAGCCGTCCTTAGGCCACTTTTCTTGTGTGTGAACACTATTTTAAGCTCCATTTATGGTGTTCAAATTAAACATCTCAGAGTTGCTGGAAGCTTCTGTTGTTAATGGAATCCCACATAGCGGATTGTGTGGGGAGGAGAGCAGATGAATCTGTATTCCCTGAATGTGTCTGGGCAAAAATCAATAAATGCAAGCACAGCTCCTCGCTTCTGACGGCTGTCCCTGTCTTTGCATGGTGGACTAATAGAAAAATAATAATTAAATCCAAATCACCAGATTAATTTGTTTTCCATCAGTCTCAGGAGAGATCTTTTTTTTTCCTGTTTCTTTAGTGGCTCATTATACTTTCTAATCAAGACAAAAAAAGTCCCTCTTTTAGACAGACATGCTGTCTCCCTTCCCCCTTCTCTTCCCTGTGGTGTGCTTTCTCGCATTGCAGTCATTGTGCTGGCACTTATTATGTTACAAATGACCGAGGTACGGCAGGCATTCTCAGTGTGCATGCAAAGAGGGCCCACCCTTCTATGCTGCTAGTGCCTTCTCCTAATGACGATGCTCAGAGTGCCCCCTGACGCCGCCCCATGCAGCCCTCTCCCCCATTCCCGCCCCCATGTGCTCTCTTTAATGAAGATTCTCCAATGCAATTAAAAATCCTTGCTTCTTGCTGCTACTGTATGACAAACAGAGCCACTGTCATTCTTCATGGCCTGTCATTCCTGCTACAAGAGGCGGAGGAGATGGAGAAATACACCAGGGTGCCAGTGGCTAGAGAGACAGATAGAGGGGATTGTGTGTGTCTGTGTGTGCATGGTTGAAGAAGAGCAAAAGCCCCCATCTCAACAGGTAATGGAAAGGGGCAGAGAAAAAAAATCAATGACCAGAGAACATGGAGCATGAGCTTATAAAATGGCTTTAACTGCATGCTCCTAGCTGAATAAGGGCTTCTGTGTCCATCCTCAAAAACTCGGGTGATCATGAATGTTTTATCACACACACCCACCAACACCACCACCTTCTCCCTTTTTTTCTGTCTTTTTGATACATGAAAATGACTGATTTCTGAGTAACATCTTTGCAACTCTTGCAATAACATCAAAAAACGTTTCGGGTGACACTTTTCGGATGCTGTGACATAACAGCAGGAAGGAGGAGAGAGGAAAACAAGAAAAAAAAAAACAGGATGCATTTATGGTCATTTATAATGTTTATGAAGCATTAATATGAATGTGCCTGTAAACCAACACTCCATCAAGCTGCTAACAATGAGTTCATTGTTTGTGTGTGATTTATGAGGTGCCTATAAACTAACAGTAAACAGTTTGTTAATCCAGTATAATACCTGTTAAAATGGATACAACCACGGGTGATGTGACACGTACAGAGACACACCAGTTGGTCTCTGGCTCTGTGACCCATCCTCGTCCTCCTCATCAGGGTGGGGCATATAAGAACAGTTGCCCACTCCATCTGCAAAAAAAAGTCCCCACTACCCCTCCACCCCCTTGTTGTTTTCCAGTTGAATGAAATAATCTTCCCCCGTCTGGAAACCCAGTCTGGGTCAGAGGGCCTGCGTTCAGCCTGTTGCTTATTGTGTGTTCAGCAGAGGAGGTAAAGCATACAATTAGGCACAGATGGCTGTCTTTGCCAGGCAATGTATTGATCCTATCCCTAGGAAGATCTGTCCCATTTCTGTTTTTGTTTGGCAAATGCCTTCTAATTTAGAGCCTGTGTGAAACCCATTTGTATTTGTTTGATCATGTATCATCTTCTAAGGGATCATCATCTGGTCATTTAATAGTGAGACACACAAGCAATTTTACTGACTCAGTATTGAGACATGTAAATAGATAGATAGATAGATAGATAGATACTTATGTTTATGTATATAGAAACTTATTAAATGTATATTATTATGTGGATGACAAAAATGTATTATTTTAAAATTAATTTCAGATTAAGATAATGATTTATTAATTCATTTAAAATGTAAATATATGTCAGATATCTTCAACTCAAGAGGTGATAAACACAACTTTGTTCATATAGGCCTTGCACCTTTCAAAATAAATCCATTCAGAAAACAAAAATCAAGTGTTTTTGTCCAAAACACCAAGAGGACTATAAAACTTTTCTTCCCTCTGCAAGGTGCAAAATCTTTGCACGCTTTTATAATTTAATGTATTTTGGCTAAATACACCTTTTAAAGCAAAAATTAAAACCATAGCAAACATCATAATTATTAATCAAAAATGATCAAAGTTGTACGAAAGTCGTGACTTTTGTGGGAGAAAACATAAAATATTATTATTTTTTAAACCAGCCTATTTGTTTATTTTGTTATTTGTTTACACTAGAGGCCGATAATCGCCGTATCTGTGTGATTTTTTTTTCGAGATCGCAACTGTCGTTAACATCAATAAATAAAAGTTGTCGCTACATCTCTCCGTCGGTGCTGCGAAAAAAGCTAATGACAATGTCGCATTCACGGTAATAACGGTCAATAACTGTATCCTTCCTTTACTACAGCCGCTGCACAAATAATAAGTTTTCTTTGTGTGGCAGTAGTGAGCTGACGTCAGGTCGGTTCCTTGAAGTGGAGCTGAATAAACCTTGAGAAGAGTCTCCTTCAATCTGCTGTTAGTAACTAACACACACACTCACACACCGAGACTCAATTACTGCCCAATTCCCTTCTTTATCATTCGTCCCCGACCTCTTTCATAACCAAAACCGACCAAGGAAAAAAAGAGGCGAGAAGAAGACCAAGCCGAAGTGTTAGTTGAACTAAAAACCCACGTTGGAAATAAGTAAAGTGTCGAAACTAAAAAAAGGTAAGTGTTTTATTTCACTGACGCTGTTTTGCCCACATCACAGAACAAGCGATGAGCTGCGTAGAGCTGGCTCCGTTTCTAGTTTCTTAGCTTTTCTCTTTTTTTATTACATACAGAAACAGCTCGTGTAAACTGGTTGATACATAGTTTCTTGTTTTCGGTTACATTGTTATTCATTCAGTCTGTGCGTTTCGCGGCGGTACGTTTGATCGAATCGGTAAAGTTTTTTCCTCTTAAATATAACAACGAAGTGTGTGTTTTTTTCCTCCTCTGAGTGGTGACCTGATAACGTTAGTGGGAATCGTCTTTGTGTCCCTCTCTCCGTTTTCTCTATCGCACCGTTCACTCGGGCTGTTGTCTTGGATAACTTGTGTTATCGTTGAGAAAATTTAACTTTTTAAGGGCTTATGGTGTTGTCTGTTTTGCTTTGTAAATGTTACAGTTGTCGGTTTTTGTGCTGGATGTTGTTTTTTTTTTAAAAAAAGAGGGGGTAAACTACGAGGCGCTGGACTGTCGTTGGTCCTCGCTGCCGGTCCGTTAAAAAAAAAGAAAAGAAAACCCCTATCCAGTGTAATAGTCCCTCGACACGAAAATAAAACAATTAGCGACAAATACATAAATATCCCCTTCGGTTCGGATTAACTTTGACGTATAATATTCATTTCTTCAGAGTTTGAGCTTTTTTCCCCTCTCTCTCTCTCGTGTTTGCTAGCCGTGTAGCTGGCCAGCCTGCCGGGGAGCTGCTATCGCGGTCGCTTCCTCAAACGAGAGGCACGCAGGCAAGCTAGCAGCCGCTTGGCCGAGTTGTTGAAATTTATCCCTTTGTGTATATTACAATATCCTCCATTTTTTTCTGCCCCTTCCAAAACAACAAGCCTCTCGCCATCTTGGTTATTTTAAATTCGCCCCCCCCTCCTTCTCTCTCTCTCTCTCTCACACCACCAACAAGCACCCCTACCTTTTTTTCCTCCCCTCTCTTCTCTCCCTCTCTCTCTCTCTCAAACACACAGGCTACTTTAAAAGGAAATGGATCCACGTTTTTTTTTTTCTTTCGCAAGTTTTACCAAAAGTTTTAAGACTTGTTAGGGGGGGAAAAAACGAGACGGAGGATTTGCGTCCTGTCTGTGGTTTTAGATAGGAAATGAAGGGGGTTGATGGATTGTCAGCGATGATTTAAAGGCAGTTTTATCGCAGAGAGGGGGCAATTTATGTGTGTGGACGAGACGATTGCTTTAAAAAGCAAATAGAAAGTGACGTAGTGTTTTATATGTCGGGATGGTGTTTTTTTTTTGCGGAGAGACAGGTGGAAATGCGAGAATATCAATGCGGACATGTTCAAATAAAAGTATTTGCGCTGTTTTTAACCTAATGTGCTGTTAAACGTGATTAGAAAGTTTACTCCGGGCTGCTTTATGTTTATCTTTGAAGCTGAGCATGAATGAATGAATGAAGGAAGGAAGGAGGGAAGAAGGGAAGGAAGAAAAGAAGGAAGGATATTAATTACCAGGAATCCTATTAGGGGGGAAACAGTCAAAATTAAATTTAACTGGATGTCGCCGCAAAATAACAGTGATTAGACATCCTTTGAATTACAAAAGTGTTTGAAATAATTATGTGATTAAAACTGTTTTTTTTTTTGCTAAATTGGTGCACTGTTGATTTAACAAAGTTAACAGATGTATAATTGATTGATATGCCAGTTTGACAAGTGTGAGAGTGCACGCTCACACGCATCTCCCATCATCATTACACACACTCACACACACACACAAAGACACACACGCAGTTTGAATTACCTCTGACTGGGCTGTAATACTGATTGTTTAGACAGGAGACTCTTTGCAGTAAGAAACGGTGACCTTATTTCTGTCATCCATCTTACAAAAGGTGTTATTTTAGCCCGTGCATTGGCTCTGTTTCTCAGAGTTAAACTTGGTTCTTCCCCATGTCCTGTAAGCAGTTTATAAAAGAAGAGAAGGTGGGGGAGAAAGAAAACAAACCGAACAAATGCTTTGAAATGGAAAATCTGATCATTTCACCTCCCACCTCTTTTGTTTGCCCGTTTATTGCTGCAAAGCTCGAGTGCAGAGGAGCAGATGTTTAGCCAAACATGAAGGCGCGGTGCCTCTGTCCTTATGGGGATGGCTCTCCCTCCTCTCACTGCTGATGCATCGACATGACAGCTGCTTGATTTCATGGAGCTGCTAAGAAGCCATTAGTGGTATCAGTGAATTGAGACGGAACAGTGTCTCTCAGTTTTATACCACTATTACAACTGTCTATTGTTAGTGTCATTTTGTGCAGATTTGTTTGAATATGTGAGTGCTCATGTGTGCATGTGTGTGTGTGTGCGCAAGTGCTGCAGCTGAACATACAAACCAACAAGAAGTACTTATATATTTGTGCAGTGTGTTTTCCCATAATTTTTGAGGGAGTGAGCAAGAGCAAAAGTGAAAAAAGGGGAACAAATCTGTCAGAGTTTGTTTGCCATGTTGGTTGGAAATGAAAGCACACTGTGCTACCTCAAGCACACTCAAATCAGAGATGTCTCTCCTTGCCAGGCCAAAAAAAAAAAAAAAAAAAAATCAACCCTCGGCTGGAGTTTTATTCTCTCACTATCTCTCTCTCCCTCTCTTTCTCTCTCTCTCTCTCTCTTTCTGCTTCTCTTTCCCTCACTCAAATTGGAACTGTTGTTTTTGAAGAGATAAAGGAGGACTTCCGCTTGACTTGAACATTCAGGAATTAAGGATAGACATAGTTAAGCCCTATTTGCATGCCTACCAAAGTCACAGCAAACGGTTGCTATTGACTAAGCTGATTAGGTGAAATTAGGTTCACGAGCTCTGTGTCTGGGGGTGCTGAATCTGACAGAACTTGGACAGCTTTTGAGAAGACAATCCCATGTGCACACATGGCTGTATTCTCTATAATCCTTTACTATTGAATAATGGGCTATCTCTTTTTTGTCGGAAACCCATAGTTTCCTTCCTTTGAAAATTAAGTGAAGTGGGATGTATTAGGTGTGCATGATATATCGATCAAGTCATCTGTATGAGTCAACGCTTGCTTAAAAATTTGCCACAGCATCACTCTGTGTGTTGGGAGTGATATCAGAATGATGTCATGTGTATCCTGTAGGTAGATAAGTAATCTGTTGTAAAGTGCGCATTTTGCTAATGGGTTATCAAGCTATTTCTGCTGAATGTGTCAACCACAGGCCTGTTTTGAATGCATATCACTAATATGACGCTTTTCTTATGTGTCGGGAAACATTTGTGATGATTACATAGAACTCAGCTCTACATTTTGATATCAATCAAAACTGGTTTTTCCTTATGGAAATCGGTTAACCCATTTAACGGTTCACCTGCTGCAGAAAAAATACACTAAGAGTAAAATGCTATATCAATGTAAAACCATCCCCTTGGCTGTTTGCAGATACCTTTTAAGTGTAATGTCTTAAATAAGGACATGAATAAACTAAGCAGTGAAGATGACTATAGAAATGATTAGTTTTCAGAAATTGTAGTTAATATTTCAGAACTAAACAAATCAACAGGGAATTTGTCACCAATGAGCCTGGTTTTATGACTTTAAACTGAGCCTCAGTACCTCTAATTTTACATGAACATATATCATTATGTAAAATGATGTATATTTTAGACATGATTGCAAGGAACTAAACTGTTAATGGCAGGGGAATTCAACTAAGTTACTTTTTTATGATCCTTTTAAAGTGCTTCAGAGCCTGTTTGTGGGTAACTCCTTATCCATATATTCCATGGCAGCGATGTCAGTAATTTAAGTTTAAATAGAGATGAATTAGACCTACAAACAATCTACTGATAATAATGGCCATCTGGAAGCCCTGTCAAATCTCTGCATGCTAGCGCTGACACAGAGCTGTGAAATTTCGAGAGGAAGTAGAGGTCTGCTCTGTGTTAACCAAATAATTCAGGAACTAATGTTAGACAGAGTCCTGATCATATTTCCTCATCCCTCCCTGTCTGTCAGCCATTTAAATATGAACCGGCAAGCACACGCAGAGAAAACAATGAAGGCAAATGAAATAATGCACCAAGAAACTTAGGACTTTAAACAGATGTTTTTGAAAGAGACATTAATCCTATCAGGGCTAATGGTCCTTTGAGAAGAAAGCCATGTTTTAGTGAAATCCCTAAAAGCTTCTAGGTATTAGATTGATAATGCTTTTTATTGTTGCAGATCAAATCGATGCTGCTGTGTGTATGTCTCAGTCTACTGTTTTGTGCTGTGTAGTACAGGCCCATGCAGACAGTTCACTTATTGATACGTGTTTACACGGCCTCACAAGTTAATGTTCTCTCAGCTGGAAAGTTGGTTAGCTCTCAGGTGATCTACCTAACCTTATGTTACCTTGCTATTTTGGTAACACTGCACGGTCACTGGATGTCCTGATAATCATCAGGGTACACAAATAATTGTCTAAAGTCTACGCTCAGTGACAGCCACTGTAAATGTGAACCTTGTCAAATATTCTGGCTTTCCTTTGCCCATTCATACCCGTGCCTGAGTCTGTATAATGAGAAATGCATCTTAACTTAAAAACTAAAGCCAATGAGATAGGGCACATATGCCTCCTGTTGCAGAAACAAATGAACAATCTCAACAGTTAATTAAGACTAAGTAACTCAGCACTCATTTAAGTTTCCCTCTATATTTCTGGATTACATATGGTGGATTAATTAGCAAACAATAAGCAGTGTAAAGTGCAAGTCGGTCACCCCGTGTTGACTTTCAGGAGACAGAAGACAGAGCAGCCAAATTTGGGAGGGAAAGGCGATAAGCTGCTTCTTTGCTGTTCGTCCCCTGGGCCTCTATTTATCATTCAATGTGAGAATTTCCTTGATGAAAGTCAAGGTTGTTTGTGCATGCTCTGTCTCGTTGGGATGCCTATTTTTCCACCAGCAAGGTGAAAAGGTTGATTTTTCCCTCCAAAGAGATGTCTTGTTTGGAAAGTCCAGGCTAGTTTCTTTTAATGAAGTCTCAAAAGGTCCTGATGATTTTTCCACTTCAGGGCTGTTTTTGTTTTGTACATTAGTGAGGAGGTGAAAATACAGATGTACTTCTTGCTTTGCGGAACCATAGAACAGCATGCACACAAGTCCTCATGATTTATTATTTGTCTCCTTCACATATTCATGCAGTAAAAAAAAAAACACAGCAAAAGAAGGTTATCACTTTACGTGAGCCGCACGCATCCATTTAATGTGGTCTTTAGAAAACATTAGAGTGACAAGAAACAAAAAAACACAGCAACATTATGAATGCATTTCTTTTCTTGAAGAGAAATCACATCAGAGTTATTTGGCTTCATGAAAAGGAAACATTCAGTGTCTCTTAACAATAGCGGAGCCGGGCTGGAGCGGGACTGCATAAACATATTTTCTTAAGAAAACTAAACAAAATGTTATCTGTCATTTTTCTCCCTTACCTGTCAGTCTTGTCTAGGTGCTCATCATTTTGTTTCAGCAGGAACTTGATTATGGAAATGGCAATGAGGTCTGGAAAACCTGCTATTTAGTTTGATGTTTACCACACCTTGACATTCTCAATCTTTAGCGGGGGGCCTGTATTTACACTTCTCTCTAGAATTCACCCATGCTGGCTGTACTTAAATGGGAAAAGGATACTGGGAATGAAAAAGAAATAAGAAGAAGGTTGCGGATGTGGGAATGGGAATGATATTGGTTTCTCTATTGGTGTGCCTCCTGGGTCAGCGGGGTTCTTGATCATACTATAGAATAGCTTGTAGCAGGCAGGGGATCTGTGAGACTTGGTGGGTGTTAAGATGCATATTGTAGACACACAGACCCATACACACTCAAACACTTGCTGTCAGAACCCAGGCATTTATGCATAGGAACAGGACACACACACACACACACACACATATACAGACACACAAATGCATGAGACTGTGCCTCGACAGCCCCCATTTATTGATCTTCTTCAGCATTTAAAATCTGGTCACTGCTGCCACAAAGGCTTTTTATTTTAGCTGTGCTGGCAAAGCCTGCTCCAAGCTAAGCCAGAATTTTAAATATTTAACTCCTACGGAACGCCGTGAGAAATGACAAGGATAGAGAAAAACAAACAGGAAAGCAGTTTTGAGCTGTGCAATAGCTATATATGCATTTGTTCAAAACCATGTTTTATGTAAACCACACTGGTACAATCAGCTCTCAATGTGTCGGCTGTGTAAGCGCTATAGTTTGGAGTAAAAATCTGCATGTACAGCACCCTTCCCTTTATGAAGTTTTATCTCGAGTTCATGGACGTATTTTATTTTTCTCCCTAAAGAAGTTAAAGAAACAAACATTCAGTCGGAATTTAACTCAGTGCTGACCTACATGGCCTTACCTTGTTAGTAGTGCAGGCTGAAATGCTAGCAGTCATCGGATTAGTCATTACTGGACCTGGGACTAGCTGCTGTTTTTAGCATTTTAAGGTTAAAAATGGATACTCATGTGTAAAGAGGTGACTCAACGATGTCTAATCCACAGAAGCCCTATAGCACGTAGTCCGACCATCTCTTTTCTTTCTCTGAGTCTAGTGTTTCCCCTTTTCACTGTTCTCTTTGGGCACAAAATATGGTATAAAAAAAGTGAATTTCTCTTTTTTTTTCTTGTGAAATTGTCAGTGTTCAGTTAGTTCCAGGTGGTGTAAGGGAAATGATCTGACTAGCTTTGTTCACGCTACATTTCGAAATAATTTGTCCTGAAAAGGTCAAAGCACATTTAAGTGATTTCAAAACGCTTCCATGTTGTCGTTAAAATGTATGTGGCTTTCACATCACTTATTAAAAAACACCACCAGGCAGCCAAACTACAAGATTTCCTCTTCCAGCTGAACCTGCTGCTGTTGTTGTTTTTCTCTTGTCCAGCTATGAAAGCCTAGCCCCGCTCGGTCTGTGGCATTGTCCCGCTTTCCCCCTCTCCGTCTGTCTGTCTGTCTGTCTGTCTCTCTCTCTCTCCCGCTTGTGCTCTCTCTTTCTGAACGATGACACTGAGAGACAGCTGTAACGTGAGACGCCTCTCGATCCTGGCAGGGGCTTCGAAAGCTGAGGCAGAAGGGAGGGAGAGGGCCTTTATCTGAGACTGGGGGGCGCTGACCTCCTTCATTCCCCTTCTCTTTTTCCTCCTCCATTCTCTCTCCCTGTCCCTACGTCTGCTAGCATATCCTATCCTCCCCCCCCGTCAACTGGAAGACAAGACTGCACTCTTAAAAAAGTCAGCCTGGACCCGATGAATGAAATAGCGTGTCTCGTTTGCTGTTTACAACGTTTACAGCTGCATGTTGCTGTTGTTGGATGGATGCTGTCAACAGTTCACAGAATATAGTGAGTGATATTTTAGTGACATATGTTTGTGATCTGTGTAAGGACACTTTTTTGTGCGTCTGTGCAATGTGCATGTGTGCTCGGATGTAGATGGAAACATCCAAACACACCCTGGACTCTAGGCTATGGCTGCTAAATCCTCTGTGAGAGCTCCCGTGTGTAATCCAAACATTTAGAGCTAATTTAAGCATGCAGGCAGGAGCCGCATCCTTTAGGAAACAACAGCTCTCTCTCGCACTCTTGCTCTCTCCATCCTCCACTGTGTGTGTGTGCGTGTGTGAGAGTGTGTGTGTATGTGTGTGTGAACTGCGCTTGTGTTTGTGTGCATGTCTCGTTGTGGCTGGAGGGAAATGAAAGCACTCAATCACTCACCTGTCAGAGTACTTCAGATTCTGTCCATAACACACACACACACACACACACAAACACACACTCAAACACACACATGAACACACACACGCACACAGACATGGACACATATGTGCATGCACACTTACCCCTGAGGGTTTGACAGGACTGGCCCTTTATTGACTCCCTTGATCAAGGAGACAGCAGATCCATTTAATAGAAGCTCCACACACACACAAGCATTGAAGTCAAAGTGGATTCACATCTGCTCTCCACACAGCCCCACTGCAGCCTTTTCCTTCATAAAGCAGTGCTGGTAGTCATTCAAAATGTGGCTATACTGGGTGTTAAAATATATTTTTAAGGCTAATGTTAACAGATGTTAAAATGTTTTGTTTTTATTGTCAAAAGTTCTTTGGCAGTTGTAATGTAATTACAGCAAAACAGCTCTGATTTGCCTCTTCGATACATGGTGAGTGTTATTGTGTGGAGTGGAGTCATGGCATGAGACAAGCCCTGTCTGGGCTATAGGCATGTTCTGTTGGCCTTGGCCCCCGCACTCCCCCAGTTGGCTGTGTTTTGTGCTGAGTGTTTTGGAAGACCAGTTAGCCAAGAGGGTGCTGGGAGGAGATGTGACAGCTGTGTTGGTCACGGCTACTCTGACCTTCACACGTCACCTTGATGGATCATCAAGGCTGTAACCTGTTGTGTGGGCCTGTGCTAGTCTGATTATCCACTGGTGATGATCTGGTCACATACTGTACTGATACCATTTTTCTAAATACAGCTGTGGACGGTCAACATGTCACAATTACTGGATGTCTGAATGAGATTTGTGTCGCAAAGAAAAAGCAAGAAAAGGAAGTGGATTGGCAAACGCAGCAACGGGCTCCCTGCCATTAGGAGAAGAGTTATCATGGCAACACAAAACATGAGTATGTACACAGACAAAAAGACTGATGCACACAATCCAGCCTGGTATTTCATATATATCCTGCCTCTCACAAATGGATGGCACTAATGTTCTGAGCTTTTTTTCGCCAGTCTCAAAGCGCTTTACTTTGTGTTTGTGGTGTAACCTGTTCCCTTGAGATGGCACTTGCTCCATCAAGTCAAGGAAGAAACCATTTAGTGGAATGACAAACACACACATATATTCAATCACGTATACAGCACCAGGAGGCTGGAAGGATTTGAATTGCACTTAGGCAAACGTTTCTCACATAAGTTCTTTATTCCTCCACCCGCTTCTTACTTTGCCCTGAACATACACTTACTCACATACAAAAGTATACTTGCACAGAGATTCCATTTTGTCAGCTTTCAGCCCCAGATCATGTAACAATAAAAGACTCTGCCCTGCAGTTAAACACTGCCAGTAAATCACAGGGCAAAGAAAGCTGGGAGAATCACTTATTTTTAAGCAGCATGAGAGACCACACTGACGAGGGGGGGGTTGAGACAGATAGGGTAAGACAGAGAGAGAGAGAGAGAGAAGGGAAGAGAGAGCTTCTTTGTGCACTGTGTACTGGCATTGTGTGTGATGAAGAGATGAATCACTGCTATTTAGGGATTGGTTTCCTGCAACTGATTGTGTGACGACTCGGTGGCGGACAGACTGTCAAGACTTGCCTGTTTTGTTCTGGGGGCTTCAGGAAAATGTCTGCGGCCAAGTCTCGCTAGCTCACTCCCACAGGGCCCGGTGTGCCAGAGATCAACAGAGACAACAGAGACAAACACCTCACCAGTGTCGCTCTTCTAACAAGGCATCAAATATTAAAAAGCAAGGGATTTTAGGCCAATCTCAATATGTGTATTTTCAGAGTACACTTGTTTTCCATGCTCAAAGACCAACAGAGTTTTTTGTAAAGAGAGCTCGCTTGAAACATGGTATAACATTTGTCTTTCTTTTTTCTTCTTTCTCTCAATCTTTCTTTTTTCTTTCTCTTTCTTATTTTTCACTCTTTCTGTCTTTCTTCTTGTTTCTTTCCTTCTTTTTATCCCTCTTTCTTTCTTTGCTCCAGCTCTTATATTTAAGCCTGTGCAGATGCTTGAGAGTCACTATATGAATCCTAAAGTATTGTCAACATCTGTGTGGCTGAGGGAACGGGGTGTGGGGGGGGATCAGAGAAGCCAAACAAGACATTTCAGAGAGACATCATAACAGTTAGGTTGCACACAGTCCATGTGCAAGCATGTCTGGGTTGTAAAGGCAGATAATTACAACTTTGGAGATAGTTCCTGTTTTTCCGTTCTGTTCTTTTTTTAAAATTGTTTTGCCATCCAAGTTAATTGGATTAAAATCACTAAGTAATGAATGTAATAATGATGATCATAAAATAACATTTTGTTTGTTACAAGTTTATTCTTAACAGTCAGAATGAAACAATAACAGTGTAATCTGTTTTAGCAGAACTTAGGAACTTAGGGAAGTAATTTGTTTTATCTCTCTGTTATGAGGTATAACAAACACCTTGATGTAACTTTTAAAAACATGATAACATGTATTTTTTCTTTTAAGTTATGCAGAGGAAAATGTTTTTTTGTGCAGTAACCTACTAAAATACTAGTAATTATTTCATTTTTCAATTAAGATTTTTTTACTTGTTGATGGTTACTGTCATTTTAAAGTTATTTTTAAGTTAAAGGTTGGTAAGGTAGAGGTTTAGTCAATAGTTAAATTTATGATCTTATTATATAATTAGCATTTTTTATATTAAAAACATTTCTTAATACTAGCTTCTAAGCTGTGAGGATTTTCGGCCTTTATGGTCTTTTCCTGATAAAAATAATTTAAAACTGGGGTAAGTAACACTGAAGAACTCAGCAAAAGTAATGCTGCTGACATAGATTTTATAAAGATAATAGACATTGAACCAGATATTACTTCAGTGGGTGGTATTTGGGCTAAGTAAAACGATAGTCTGGGCTTTTTAAAGGCCTACAACAGTCACAGATATTAGATTTCTTTTCTTTTCTGTCAGAGAATTTGATTCATTGATTGCTGTCAACATGTAAAAAAAAAAAACATTTCAACAGATACAATAAAAATTGCTTCTAAAAACAGTAAAATTTTGAATTGACGGGTGGACAAAAGGAGCAACTTGATGATTTTATTGTAGGCTTATTAAAGATTTTAATAAGCATGTTTTACTACCTTTAAATTTCATACACTAAATGAATTGATAATTAAGAAAATAAGATAAATTAACTAATAAATATTTTTTAGTTGGAGCCTTATTATTATACAGTCTACTGATATGATTTATGATAATTTATGAGTAAAGTGTCATAGGAGAAAAATGGTATTTTTGTGATATTTTACCCATCTGCCATTAGCGTGAAACTGGGAAGATTTTACAGTAAAATGAGGTTAATAGACTAACAGCCTGATTCTCAGTCAAGCAAATGATGGCAGACAGCACTGGCTTTCTTATCCAGTGTAATTCACCTGCCTCATGGTTGGCAAATCATTTTCTGTGCTGAAGTCCTATGAGCAGAGATCCTTTAATCATCCACTAATAGGCCTTTATGAAAAAGCTGAAGATGAATTCAGCCTACCTGGCTCTCTGTTATCATTATCACTGCGATGACTTATCAAAGTATTTGTGTGTGTGTCTGTAGTCTTGTGTGTGTGTGTGTGTGTGTTTGTCGGTCTGTCTGTGTAAGAGTGTAGATAATGAAGGGAACCATTTCAGTTCAATGAGTGCAGTTATTATCAACACTGCCAGTCGAGGTGATCTCAGTTCAGTAATAGATTGAGCTGTAATGACAGATGTGCGTTGCATTATGTGTTACAGACTTTGACATGACTGGAAGGCCTCTAGAGAGACAAAATCACTCAGGCTCATGAGCAGCAATATACCCGTTTTTTTGCTTCAACATGGTAATAATTCCAACAAGTGACATTCACAGAAATTATAACAAACAGCAGTTAAAAATGCTCTTTTTAACTCCAAGCAAGATTTGTGAATTAGAAATATACAATTGCAGTTAATCGCATCACATGCTGATGAAGCATCCACCAGACTTGATTTTGTTGCTGTTGACCAGATGGATGTGTTTACTGTCAACAAAACCTTGTTAGATAGCTACCCACACGCACACTCTACAACACTGTTCATGTGTTGGAAATGTCTATAAGAGCCTGCTTCTCTGAGCCTGTGTCCTAGTACAAGGAGGCTTGAAGTTTGAATGAACTGTTTTTTTGATACCATCTTATCTTGTAGACGCAAGCTTTAACTGAAAACTCTTCTGCGGAGTCAAGAGTTCATTAATTCTGTTTTAGCATGAAAGTTGTTGAATCTTTTTGTGTGTTTGCCTGGTGTGGTATGATATAATGCACAAGGCAGGGTGGCGTCTGTTTTCGGTGAGCTCCTTAGATTAAGCTCAGGGTGTAAGAGCACAGGAGGGCCTTAGAGACAATGCATGAGCGCTGGGCGTGAGAACGCTGGTAAGGCTTGGTTCTCTGCAAGAACTGTCTTGTGTTTGGGGAAAATATCCACACACTCAAAGCTCCTGTGTCTAGATCCATTTCTAAGAGACAGGTTTTGCAAGAAAGAGCTTGGGGAGAAAGAGACTTTTTGTGTGTGTGTATGTGTGTGTGAATATCTTTCACCCGGAGCGTGTATGCAGCCACAGCCGTGTTTCAGACGTCACTGTATTTTCAGTTTGATGTGTCTGAAAGCCTCAAATACTAAGCTGTTTTACTGTAACTTTGATATCCAGGTAGTTTGAGGAGGTACATTCCCTTTAGGCTCTCAAAGGGAAAACTTTTAGAGTTATCACAATACTGCATATAATCTTACCAATTTATTATAGTATAAATCAAAACATGCAGAAAAAGAAACATTTTATTCCTATGAGTCAGACGGTATTTTTAACCTGAACCACAATAATGTTTTGTTTCTGCTTTTCTCCAGGTGTTACAGCAGTTATGTCAAAGAGCTGAAGACATCTCTAACAGTGAGTACACAGCGCACAAAAGAACATTCACATCTCCTCTTTTTCACACTGTGCCCTTGTTATATGTTTTTGTGTTACAAAACCGTTGATGCGTGACTTTTTAAAATACATATTGTCACCCACTTCTGCTTTAACAGTTTTTTTTTTCTTTATGGCACGCCAGAACAAACTTGCAGACTCTTCCAGTTTCAGGCTTAATTTGATTTTCATTCATTCAGTGAAAGAGGATGTTTTTTTTTTCTCCCCCAATTAAATTTAACAAGAGCCCCTTGAAAAGCAGTTGTTATGATTACATTACAAATTCGGGGTTCATTCAGTGAATCAAGCAATTAATTAGATTTCTCCTATTCTAATCAGAATATTTGTCTGAAATGTTCGCGCCTAATAAACATCCTTTGAGTTTGCTATCTGTTCAGAGCCAACGCTGAATGTAAATGGTTGTTAACAGTGCCCTACAGTGCTGTGAGGTTAAGATCTCGGATTGGTTTTAGTTGTTTATGTGTGTTGCCATGCACAGCTTTAATACCCTCCTCCCTCTGTCCCTTCCTTTTCTTTCTTGCGTTCTTTCATTTTCTCTGTTTTCTCGCTCTGTCTCTGTGTGAGAGCTAGCTGTACTCGGGGGGTGCGGCTGCGTCCTCAAGGCTTCACTTCACACACTCCAAGGTGGCAGTTTGTTGTTCCACACACAGACAATGACTTGCACTTTTCTCTCCTGCCTGACTTGATGGCCTTGTGCCTGCGAGTCTGTCAGAAGATGAAATGGGATCTTTTTTTAAGAAGGTTTTTTTTTTTTTTTTAGCTGAATGCGGATTGCAAGGAAATACCTGTTTTACCTGTGACTGTCTCTTTAGCCCCTGTGTGTTGTTACTGCTTCATCTCTGGCTGTGAATGATACATTATATCTCCCGCAGCTTGGTGTGAGCAGGTTGTATCATTTATGATAAGTATTGATGAATCCTCTCCTGGGGAATCAATTTCTTGGGGGTGTAGCCTTGTAGCTCAACCCCCACCGCTGGCTGTTCCTGACTCGTGTCTTGGCTGCCTGACTTTTCCTGCAGCCCCATAGAGAGCACGCACAGCAGAGCACAGGGAAAGATGGAGCTCATCCAAACAGCTATGGTGTAATTAGCTGACATTTGTTGCTTGGAAGACAAGAGAAGGAAAAAGGAAAGAGCTGCTCTACTCAAACACCCAAAGGAATATGCAAATGTTGAGAGTGAGAAAAAAATGAAAGAAAGACAGAGAAATGTGTCTAATGGCACGTAGATATAATTAAGTTATATTCATGTGTATGTGTGCATGTGTGTGTAATTGTGTGTGCTATGAACCCACTGAACTTTATGTGAGTATTTTGTCAGTGTTTTGCCACTAGAGCCCCTGCCTCGGTTTCCAGAAAGGACTAATAAACACATTAGATAAGAATGACTAACAAGGATGCTCTGTGTGTTAAGAGACAACACCTTTGTCTGCTGTTTAGTGTTATGTAGAGCATGTATTAAGGTATTCAAATGCATCTGATAGACATAATGCAATTGAGCGAGATAGTACTTACATAAAGCTGCCATCCACCAAGCAGGTTGTGTGTATGTTTGTGTGTGTGAATTTAGGGGAGAGTGCTGTAATGCATGTGGACTATCTGTACTTAAGCCAAGGTGCTGCGTGAAGGAGCAGCATTGCTTACGCAGCCCCATCTGCTTGATCCATGCTTGAAATGCAATGCCTTTTAATGACAAAATATACTGAGTGGCTGGGAGGTGTGCAGGAAAAAAAAAAAGTGTTTGTGTGTGCGAGTGAGGGTGTGTGTGTTTCCGTGTGTGAGTGTGTGTGCGTGTGTTGTACGAGTGTGAAATAGAGAGGAATAAAGGGAGAAGGAGAGAGAAAAACATCTCGAAGGTCAGGAGCAGCGGGCGGCCGTAGGGGAGAGACACGTGAGACAGAGATAGTCTTGCGTCAGCCCCACAGCAGTCCGCTCTTGTGTGTGTGTGTGTGTGTATGTGTGTGTAAGTGTACGTGTGTGTCCTGTGGGGCCAGCATTTCCATCCGCATCCCACCGTGTGTTACAACGGAGTAGCATGCCAGTGTTTCTATTCTGAGCATCTTGATCTGCAAGACTAGATAGATGGATGGATGGAAGGATAGATAGATAGATAGATAGATTAATAGATAGATAGATAGATAGATAGATAGATAGATAGATAGATAGATAGATAGATAGATAGATAGATAGATAGAAATGTGCATAAGATGTTGTACATTACAAATTACCAAGAAGCAGTCAGTCACTGAGCTAAGGATAATTTTTTACATGGCTCTTTTGACAGTGGAAGGGGAAATTACACCTTCTAGCCTGAGGGGAAAGAGTTTGTGTGTCTCGCTGCCTGTCACAAAACCTGAATAGGGTTTCATCAATCCTAGCAACTACTATCATTTTTCAGCTCTTATTCATGAGCCCTCTTTGTTTTGCGCAGTGTCTTTTTCCCAGTGCCCTTTAAACTAGTGCTCTGTTAGATTGGGGAAGTGTTAGAGATAACGCCTAAACATTTAGTACTTTGTACTTGCCTCGGAGCTAAGATTGTTAAAAAGCTGCTGCGAGATTGTCCTCAGGATAGGGAGCAGTGTAGATTCAACAGACACACTCCAGCATTAGTTCGGGCTTACCCATCCATGTCTCTTTCACCCTGACTCCCGCTCTTTTCTCCGCTCACACACATACACACAAAAATACACTGACCATTCCCCTTCTGCCTCCCTTGGCCACCGTGGTCTCAACAGGGTTCAGTCCTCTAGCCAGATTTTTGATTCAACCAATTGCCAAACAGCCTTTGCTCTCCTTGTCCCTATGAAGGGCTTCAGCGTGGGGTGAGGCTGCTCTTTTAACAGACCCTTGTGCCATGAATCACTGCTCGCACCCGGGGAGCCTCAGTCCACTCGGGGGCTGCCTGCCCGAACGATAATGTGCATGGTCATGAGGGGGCCATTTTGAATGGAGGGCCAGACAAAACAGGAGCTAAAGAACCCAAGCTGTGAGCTTTCCCAGAGAGGGCAACAATGGAAGCGGTCCATATGTGTGTGTGTGTGTGTGTGTGTGTGTGTGTGTGTGTGAGTGAGTGAGTGTGTTAATGTGTTTGTTGTAGTAGAGGGGAGATGTT
>JAPZDY010000001.1:8480554-8508822 GCA_029783645.1 Ctenochaetus hawaiiensis
TTACTATTTTGTAAAACAAAGAAAAGTTGGAACAAGATAATGTTTGGCTTATTGGCTTTAAAACTGCCTTAAAAGATAAATCACTTACCAAAGAGTAGGCGATTAAGTGTCTCTTGATCAACTAATCAGCTCTAGTAATATGATAAGCTTTGTCATTTAACCCGTGTTAACAATCATGTGCAACAACAAGAATTTACCTTGAATTTCTATATAAGGTGGCCATAATTGAATTAAATTGAATTATCACAAACTCTATTACACTAAAGTTACATCTGTAAACATTTCACAGATACATTTGTTCTGGACCAAACGTTCTGTTTCACTTTTCAGAAAGTGAAAAAGGACTCAGGCCACTGAAGCTCCGTGCGGTTGAGTGATGCAGTAAAAATTCAAGTCTGTGACTGTACATGTACAATCTATTCTGTCAGACAACACATGTGCACCTGGAAAAGTATCAGTCCTAACTCTTGTTCCTGCTCGTCATGAGTTAGCTATTTCTGACATCACCCCGCGCTCTGAAATCTGTCACATTTGCACAGTGATATCAGTTATCTCCTGCAAGTAAAGTTTGAGTTCGACAGCCTCGACTCTAAACGCTCTTCCCATGCACGTTGACAGAAAGGGCTCCAGCTTTTGCTAAAGCAAGGCTTGCTGCTCTCCGGCTCTTCCATTGTTCTGTCACTGTCAGTTTGTTTTTCCATTTGACATGCATGTCATTTGCATTATGCATATCTAGAGAGTACTCCGCTGACCCACAACCTCCCCCCTTCCCTCTCTCTCTCTCTCTCTCTCTCTCTCTCTCTCTCTCCTTTCCTTGATACACCCTGATAACTGATGCTATTTCCTGTTATTCAGTTTTAATGTATTTTTGTATTTCCTGTTTTTATTTATATGCACTTCTTAGAATGAAGGATATCTAATTCAGATTTAATCATGAAATCACAAACACAAGATATAATCCATGGTTTGTGAAAGAAACTTTGCATAGGGGTTGATGATACTTCGAGTAATATTATCCAGATATCTTTTCTGTATTGATTGATAACGATATTGATTGCATTGGCCTGTATACTTTAATAATGCTGCTAGTCCGAAAAGTATCCTGATAAAGACTTAAGCCTGAAGAAACAAAAAGGGTTTTTTTGGTTTTACTTAAGAATAAAGTTAAATACACCAAAAATGAAAATAAAACTGTGCAAAAATTGATTTAAAATTCATTAATCTTTGCAAAAATGCTTTATCTGCCTTAACAAATCAATACAAGCAGCTTGCCTTGTACCTTATTTAAATAATGGTGTGGTCAGTGGAATGGCACCTTTTGAGGTAATGGAGAGGATTGGTTTTGTCTCTCTTTGTATTTGCATTGACTGATGCAAACATTTCGCAGACTTCCTTAATATTGGCTTCATCACTCCAGACATCCAAACAACTTTTATATAATTTACATTGTGTTCCTTTTTTGGTTAACAATTTCCTCAGCTTTGGAGGATAACGGAAGTTCACATTAAGCACTTTGGCATAATGAGCTGGTGGTGTAAAAAGAAATGATTGAAAGGATAGTAAGTCACTACCAGCAGGTTGGTCAAAGACGTCACAATTCTGCAAGTTTCTGTTCTGCTTGCTCAACAGGTGTCTGATAAAATGATTATTGTGGCTTCCTTTTGTTGCTTTCATGATTAGTGAGCAATGAGCGTTGCTGTCATTATCCTAAGTCTGTTTTTTTCTCTCTGCTGTGGGTTTTGCTCTGATGTTACTATACATGGTTATTCACCGTCTGTTTGTGTAGGAGAATCATGCTACCAAGTCATACTGTCATTCAAAAAAACAGAAACAAACAAAGAAACAGATCAGAGCATGCACGGCATCAAGTTTTTAGTCATATTAATAGCATTAAGTAAAATATTTATTAATATTAATGTAATGATCTTTTGTGATTACATGAATGTTACTTTTATTATCTTCTATCTAAAAAGTCACAGTCAAAGATTCACTGAACAGAATTAGTATACAGGTGTCTACTGAGATGCAAGAACAAAGTCTGGTTATGTTCAAAACAAAATGTTTACAGCTGAAACACATTAAGTGATTATTGTTTTAAAGCATCTGTTTGCTGTAGCTCACCCGTTTTACATCAGTCCCACTGTAAATGTTTTTGTCTTTGGACTCAAATCAGAAAAGTGGCAATTTTGCCGTTGGTATAACATTAATTACAGTACAGTGCAGGAATATTAAACTTAAAAAAATATGTTGTTGATTTATATCTGCAAATACCTGCAACTTTCTTCTTGAAAACTGGAAAATGTTATCTGCTGTAGTTAATACGTGAGATGTATTTTGTGAACAGAGTTGTGCACAGAGTACTGAAGCTCAATGTTTAAGGCTTCGGGGTACTTTTTCTGCAAATCATCAGTTTTGCTCCTTTCATTGAGTTTCACACAGTGACTTTCGGTTCTGAAAACTGCTGTAGAGAAAATATAAGACACTACGGTCTGTAATTTAAATGATAAATAACCAGCACTGGCATTGGTTTTACCACTCACCTTTCCTGCAATACTTATATGTCTGCGTCTGTGTGTGTTTGTGTGTGTTTGTGTGTGTGTGTGTGTGTGTGTGTGTGTGCGTGTGCGTGTGGTTGCATGAATGTGTATGTATATTCTCCAAAGAATCAAGATGGTGTTATGTGCTTCCAAACTGCTCCAAACTCATTATGGACTCTTGTAGACACAAGCAGTCAGTGGTGAGCAGATCTGGTTCAGTCTGCAGAAAAACCGTAATGAGCAGTGAGACTGGCAGATGAGTGTGAGTGGCTAGCAGAGGGAGAAGGGCAGATTCATCAGGGATGATTGCCTGATGCACACTTCTGGTTTTTTGATGTGAAGACCCTGCTTGGTTACCATGGGGAGAATAATTAGCTTTGGCTGGATGCAGATGCGAATGAGCATAAGAGATGGGAATTTTCTTATTGAGCTTACTTTATGATACTTACAATGGTGCATATGGGTGTGCTTGTGTGCACAGAGATACACATACACAGAGATACTCCTTCTTAAACACATGCACACAGACACACACTCACTACCGGCTCATTCTTTTCTATTTATGGCCAGGAAATGGGGAGTAGTGCTATGTCTGGTTGAGCTGAGTAACACTATTCTGTCACACATAGGTTTGACATCAAACACAAGTGACAAGCCTATCCTATTCCTCTCCACCGAGTCATCACCATGTCCCAAAATCACATTATTGTCACTGGGAACCCAGCAGAGACGGATGGTGAGTAGGGGTGTTGATTCCAGCCTTTGGCATCTACAGTATGCTTGAAAAGGCAAATAAAGCCATTTGGCAAGAGCTGATTTCTTGTCATTTCAAAAATATACAGAACGCGTGTGGCATGCCATTTGGTTTTATATTTTATCTAAAGCCTCTTACAGCGACATGGATACGCATGTGTTTTTTTTTTCACAACGGGGCCCCAGTGAACACTGAAGCTGGAAACTCTTCAATGCTAACGCCACGCTCTACCATTCGCAACACACAGGACCATATCATTACCTTTTTGCCCTGGCAGGCAGTAAGCAGCTCTAACGTGGTAAGCTCCAGTGTTACATGGAGGCGGGCAGGCAGGCAGGCAGGCAGGCAGGCAGGCAGTGGTGTGGCTGTAATAAGACCTGTGGCCAGCACCACTGCCAAGGCTAGGCGAGGCGGGGTGAGAGATGGTGCCCATCCCCTACATGCCCTGCTCTGCCATCTGTCACTGGGCAGGAGCAGAGCCGAGGGAGGGGTCTGAGTCACTCTAGTTGTTGTCACCTAGACAGGCCACACTGGGGCATGGTGTCTCTTTGTACTCCTTTCAGGCCTTGGCTCAATTCATTGCCAGTTTTCAAAGCACTCATCCATTTCTGCAAGTATCATGTTTAATACAATGATTCTGTTTGAATCTTTTTTCATAAATTAAAAAACATATTCATTATGGTCTTTTTCTAAGGTTTCATGAGGTCATACTGTGATGTAACACGAGCAGCATAGGCCATTAAACCATCATCAAAATAGAGCCGGAATGATTAGCCGATTATCATGTTTATTTTCTTTTAAAGATACCAAACTTTTTCTGTTTTCAACTTCTCAGTCATATGGTGTTGCATTTTGTCTTGGTTTGAAACAAATACAACAAATAATTACATCACTTTTGGCTTTAAAAAATTGTGATGTACATTTTTCTCTAGAATAAATGCATAATCATCAGCTCGAGAATTTGTTATATCATTTTTGTTATGACCTTTCAGATTCTGTAACCAGTGGGGTAGAATGACACAAACAGTACATGCTGTCTCTTTAAATGTTTTCTGAGTTGATGTTTAACTCTGGACAAAGGTTGTCACTTAATTTTTTGCCAAGACGCCTGGTTATGTCATTTCCTGGCTGACGGTGTGCGTGCAGGCAGGGGAGGGATGAAGGGAGGGGAAAGGGGGTCAAGCGAGCTTGTGCGTGCACTCTGCTATAAGCAAGATGATCTTGCTCAGTTAGTGTGCATTGCCAACAAGCATGCAAAGTACAAACATCCATATGCACATGTCGTGCCTATAATAACACACACCCGCACGAACATAGAGTGTGCAAACACAAATAAAAGATGATAAGTTCAAACAATGTGCTGGAGCAACTGCAACACAAGGTCGAAAATAAAAGATGTTCTCGCTGATTCAGAGTCAGTGATCTCACTCTCACAAACAAAGCTGCAACTGAAAGTGCCTCTGTGTGTGTGTGTGTGTGTGTGTGTGTGTGTGTGTGCATGCAAGTGTGTGTAGTGCCTTTCAGTAATAAGCGGTTCATGAAAACATTTTGCCACCTGGTAACTAGAGGAGCTTGTGGAAACTAGACAAGTATTATCAGCTCTCAGAGGGAACTTGTAAAGCAAAATGTGGTATAAAAACAAGGCTGTATGTTTTTTTTAGCTATAGAGAAAAAAATAATAAGTGTAAAAACAAGCAATGACTCCTATAGTCTGATTAAACAAGAAGTGCTAACGGTGGATTACTCATTCTGATCCCTCTCTTCACCAGCAACCTTCATCATGACACACTTGCTTTGCTGACATTTCTCTTGTTAGCTGCTCGGAGCGGGACACAGCTAAATAGAGGTCTGCGTTTGACACAGTTGCAGATCACGATAAAAGGCGGGGAGTAGGAGATCCAGAGGAGAGAGTTGTGGAAACAGCTATGATACAGTCTTTGTCGGCTGCGGTAAAAAGAAAAAAGAAAGAGAGCTGGGAGCCACCGTGTGTCTTTGAATGGGGTCAGGGCATCATGGGGAATAATGCATTTCCCTTCTCTTGCGCCAGGCGCTCCTTCCATTACGGCTGGAGAAGAGACATTGTGTCCACACTCTGATTACCACTGATCCATGCTGATGACTCTGTTGGCGGATTATCTCAGTTAGTATCAGCCATCTGTTACTGTGTGTACGTGTGTGTTTTCGTGTGTGTGTATGCGTGTGTGTGCGTGTGTGTGTGTGTGTGTACTGAAGGGGCAAGGAGGGAAGGGCAGGAGTGAGACACACAGGGGGTTGAATAGTTTGAGGCTGTGACACATGCACGCACACACAAAGGCACACACTTCTATAGGCACATGTATTGGCAGTCTTTTGTAAAAACCGCTGCACACGTAACCAAGCACCATTACATCCACACAACACAGAAATACAACACCACAGAACAAATTCATGATGTAAGGCCACATACCAAGCAGCACAGGCCATTACACCACCACCAAATGCATGCACCCGATCTCTCCTTTATACAATGCTGCTCTCCTTTTAGACGATCCTGACATGTGAAGGCTCCTATATGAAGGCCACATGCAATCGTAAAACCGCAGAGCTGTTTATAGCTACACTATCTCCTGAAGGGCTGTTGCATCCAGCCACTATTAGCTGCATGCGTTGACAGCTGGGTGCTGTGGTGTATTTGTGGACGTGACTCTGAATCCGGCGCTGGAACACATCTTATAAATCATAGTTCAGCCATTAGCATAAATTCTCCTTCTCCTTGCATCTGCGAGACCTGCTGCTTCTGGTTGCACTGCTTCGCGTTGATTGGTTGGTGTTGTTCAAGTCAAATTGATTTAGCCGTTCGCGGAGATTATAACACTTGCCTTATACCGCCACTGTGGTGTGCCGTTAATTACCTATAAAATCAAGCTAATTCTGATGCTAAATCCATTTTAATTTCTCATAATTAAGTCAGGATTGGATCCTTAAATACCTTGGCGCTTCATTATTGTTGCAATCATTGTTGTGGCTGTGCATTTGGTGGTACATTGCTGAGTTCAATCTTATTATTGTTATTAGTTTTAATTGAACTAAGTGATCAGTTTGTAGTTGTCGGAGGAAGATGGACTTGCCTCGCAGTCATTTTTTCCCCCGCTGTCCTTTCTTTCTCCATCTCTCATCCCAGAAAGAGGCCCTTTGAGAGATTGTGAGAGATGAGAGAGAATGAGGGGGAGGGTAGCTCTGCTTTACACCTCTGCAAAGGAGGGATTGCTTTTTTGTTGTTTGTTAGGGGGGAAATCAATTCTGTTCACATCATCACGTTTTGACAAGGCGAGACATCAAGTGCAGATATTGAGAAACGACAGGAATGGTTTACAGCCTGTCCTTCATCTTCTCCACTTCTTTTTCTTTCTTCTTTCTTTTTTTTCCCACAACAAAATCAGAGTGCATTGTCTTGCTTATCCATTTCCTCCTCAATCTCTCTATCTTTTTTTCTCTCCCTTTCTCTGTTTCCTCCTTCCCTCTGAAAAGGTAGGGAATGATCCGCTTCACTTACCAGCTGACACCACATAAGCTTGCTCGTCCTCTGAGACACGAGCCTTTTGTTTTCATGTGCATTATGATAATTATGAAGGGCCACAGCTCCTCTCCATTTTCATCACACTTCTAATGATACTTACATTTTTTGTCAGGAGCAACCATGGAAAAATCACTCCTTTTTTTTATCTTGTGAAAGAATCCCTTTTTTCATGTTTTTTTCACCCTAACCTGACATTTAAAGGGTGACAGCTGAAGTGAAGGAGCACAGAGCGTGACAGCCGTTCATGCAACAAAATGTGGCAGAGAGGTAACAGTTTTTGGTTAGGATCACAATAAAACTCCCCATCTTCACTCAGCCAGAAATTTATTCTCTTAACTAACATATAACGTTCATTTCTTTGTCATTTGGGTTAATAATTTGGCTCTTTAACCCGCATCCTGTCAACTTGCACGAGAGGCCACCGCAGGGACCTTTGACCTTGCTCATAATTACACAACCACCATCTTTTCACTGCAGCAATGGCAGTCATGGCTGCCCAAGTCCGATGGCACACAAGCCTCCTCCCCGTGGACTGCAGCAGGTTTTCTTGTCATCCTCTCGCTCTCCCTCTCTCCCTCTCCCACTCTCCCTCTCTCTTGTCAGTGTTGCTCCTGGCGAAAGGCTGATACTTGATATTCAGAGGATAGCAGCTTTTGTCTCAGAGATTTAATCAGTGGCTCTGCTCCCACTGCAGAGGAGAGAGGGAGGGAGGGTGGCGGAGGGGTGGCAGGAGAGAGGGAAGGAAAGAGAGATGGAGGCAGAGACTGTTTATGTGTAATGACACAATAACAAAGCCTGCCTGTAAAACACAATCTGCAAACTGTGCTTTTGAAGGGGATTTTCAGTCCTGGATTAGTGTCAGGCAGAGGGATATGGAAAAGGAGAAGAGAGAAAAAGAGTCAGGTTGATGTGATAGACAGGGGAGGTGATTTTGTGTGCGTGTGTCTGCAGTGGGGGTTGAAATGTGCGAAGTGTGCATTCATGTGTATGTGTGTTTGTGTGTGTACAAATTCATGTGTTTTGAAACTGTTTTGTATTTATGTAGGTGCTCAAGTTAGCAGCTGTGTGGGCACGGCAACATTGTGTTCTCGGTTGTAAGCGAAAGGGGATTAAAGTTGATAATGTAAGTAAAATATTTGGCTGCAGGATGACCGAATGAATCTTGTGAGGGTTTATGTTGTTGGTTGGTTGATAATGGACCGGCGTGATGACTGATAATGGAAAGCTACCATGTTGGTTAATGCACCCATCTTCTAAAAGCCTCTCCATTTAGTTCTAGTTCCAACTGAAAAGACTCAGACAGCAGTGTTGTCTTAAAAGGCCTAAAAGAGCTCTTAAATTTAAAAGGCAGTCAGTTTTTTTTATCAAGGGGGGTGTAAAGGGATCCTGGTTATCAGATAGAGGTGTGCATGTGTGTGTGAGTTTGTTTGCACAACTGTGTGTCTGAGGGAGAGGGAATGACAGAAAAGTGGAAAATGTGTTATTTATTCAATTTGTTTTTTTTGTTTTTTTTTTTGAGTTTTCTTGCTTACCCCTGTCAGTCCAAACGTCCCACTTCAACCTTGGCGGAGTCAGTTCTCAGTAAAAAAAATTGAAAAAGGTGGTTGTCCTGTTGTGGAACACATTCGCAGCACTGATGTTTCTACTTGAATCAAAATGTTTAACTTGCTTTGTTGTCTGGAATAAGAGTTCTTAAAGATGTCATCCCCCCTTTTTCTACCCCATATAGAATCAATGGAGGCCGGGAGCCAGTGAGCATGGCTAAATAGAAATATTGTTCAGGGGAAGTGAGATGTGAAAGGAAAAGTGTCAGGAGATGTGTGTGTGTGCGTCCGTGTGCTTGCTAGAACATGCTGTGTAGGTGTGACAGTATGTATTTGTGTGTATGTGTTTAAGCGTGTGTGTTTGTGAGTGTACGGGTGGGTGTGCTTTGCTATTGTAACCCTGCTGATTGGATTGTGTTTGACAGATATGGAGTCTGGAGAGCGGCTGGCCTCCCCTGCGCCCACCCTGTCTGCTGCTCGCACCTCCTCCCCTGCGGCCTCTTCCTCCTCCTCCTCTTCTTCCTCTTCATCCTCCCCTGCTCCCCACACTAAGAACAGCCTGGCCCCGAGCCCCTCGGCACTGGGATCCACCCTCAGCACCTCTGGTAAGAAACACTTTTTCTCCCTCTCTCTCGATCTTCTGTCTCTCAGACACCAGAATACCAGCACACACTGCAAACAGTTCCATGTTACCATAAAAACATGTCAAATATGGTCACCTTCATGTCTTGATAGCATTCAGAATCCTTCTTATTCCTTTACCATGAAAAATGAGTTTCCTCCAGTATTAATTATACAGTTATTTTGCAGCCTGTGTGAATACACCTCTCTCCCAGCTACAAAGATTTTTTTTTTTTCCTGACAGCTTGGGTTGCAATTGAAAAGCTGCTGCATTAATGAATCCCAAACAATTAGGGGGTTCTTTTGTGTGAGAAACACACACATGCTTCGCCATGTCTCCTGACAACCTTCAGCTCTCTGGCTCCAGCTGCCTCAGAGTCAGGCTCAGCACGACACTGTGCATGTGTGTGTGTGTGTGTGTGTGTGTGTGTGTGAGAGAGAGAGAGAGAGAGAGAGAGAGAGAGAGACACTGCCTGCATGATTTAACATTTGTCAGCCACTCAGTGTCTAGTCAGCCCTGTCCGGCATCTAGCCTCCTTTCTATGTATTGGTCAAAGCCATTAGGCAAAGAGTAGTGTGTGTATGTTTGGTGTGAGTTTGTGTGTGTGTGTGTGTGTGTTTGTGTGTGTGTGTCCGTGCATGTGTGTGTTTCTCAGATATCCCTTGTGAGAGTGAATCATTTGCTCATACTCTCTTTCTCCTCATTTCTTAATGTCTTGCTGTTTTTTTTCATGGGCCTATTCACACAAACACACACATATATACACACACATATACACACACACACACACACACACACAAACCATGATTGCACAGGGTAGGGAATAGAATATCCAGCTTTCTTCATGATTGTTGTCTTTTCTGTCTGTTACGAGAAGAGGAAGAGAGCAAAATAAAGCCCCTTGTTTTGTCCTCCATCTCGTCAGTGTTGCCCCAAAGAAGAAGCCATTAGGAGCATCTCCTTCTTATGCATTATACATCCCTCTTATCCCTCTGTGCCATTACGTGTGCTCAGATTTTCTAGATAAGCGATTTTGGACTGAGCGTCAGATGAAATGCTGAGAGGCAGGCTGTTAGCTCGGAACTTCTGCTGCGCTTTGTGGGAATCAAGCAAGCCAATTCTTTTTCATTTCAGAGGATGTCTTTTCACATGTTTGGGCTCCAAGTCAAACATATATATGAATGCACATACGTGAAAAAAACTCTCAAAGGGTTAAAGCTGTCTTTCGACAAGTATAATTACAAGGAGAAACATCTTCAGCCACATCAATAAGAATATGTGAAGTGTATTATCTTTGCAGGTAACATCAGTGATTACGTATTGTAGAGATATAGTATCATCACAGACTGCGCAGGCATTGATTCAAGGTCCTTTACCAATGTGCCAATGACACTTAAGGAAAAAAAATCTGAAGAACATAAAAATGAACACTCTGTTTATGTGTGTGTGTGTATTTGTGTGTGTGTGTGTGTGTGTGTGTGTGCGCGCATGTGTCATTGATGAGGATATCACTTGGAGAATAAAAGCTGATCGGCGCTTGTAGCACTCTCTTCTTCGGGGATCAACTCACGGATGCAATTAACTTAAATCTGTCTGTGGAAATTTGATTGACTGCAACAAACAACAAATTAATCCCCCTTCGGCAGCATCCAAACATGAAAAAAGCAGGCGGTGCAGTTTGTCAGAGTGGAGGAAGGATTGAAACAGAATGAGAAAGAGGGCGAGGGAGCGAGAGAGAGACAGAGTGAGGAAGAGAGAGTAGGTAATCCTAGGTATGTCTTTCCTGTGCCTCTGTCTCGCTTCAAATTTTTAGATTTAATTATTCGCCTTCTGGAAGCCTGCATTAATATTGAAAAGGCATTTGCAGATGCCTAGAAAGGAAAGGGGTGTATGGGGGAGAGGTGGGCACCCCAGGCAGAAGTGAATGCTGTGGCTGGCCTTTCTGGGGGTTGCATTGCAGTCGTTTATCTTCGTATCCACTAGCTGACGCTGGCAAGGCGGGCTCTACATATTCAGCATATTCTAATGACATTCAAAAGGCAGATTTCGCTGTCTTGTGTTAGAGAGGGGCCTTGAAGCCAACACACTGCTGGCATGCTAGTGAGGCTTTGTTTCTCACCACATAACCACAAACAATTTGATTCCCACGTTAAAAAATAGTCTCTGTGATGCATCTGTAGAATCATGAATCATGTTCATTTTACAGTCTTCCTCTGTGTTTTGGTATAGACATAACTGGCCCTCCCGAGTCTCCCTTTGGATAATTAGATCCCAGACTGCATTAGTTCAGGAAACACTGGGCTCAGTGTCACTCTGTTTTACATTTCTGTGGTGTGTGCAAGTGTATTGTACTTGGACATTTTCATCTGCACTATGTACAACACTTTCTTTTTCTTCAGTCATCACTTTTTTTGCATGTGTATTACCTGACTTATGCAGAGGCATCAAGCAGGCTTGCTCTCCTTTTCTGGAATAGAAATTGAATTTGCATGAAATATGCTCACACCAAATTGCATCCGACTCTGGGAGGAGGTAATACGTGGCAGTCGCCCCTGCCAGAAATGATTGTGCTCAGGAAAACGCTAGACGATGATGATGTTGATGAAGTATTCTTCTGTGCTGAAATTGAATGCCAAAAGGATAGACGGAGGTTAGCTTTTTTACACACACTTCTTTTTCTCACCGACAATATCTAGTCTTTGTCACAGCGCGGCATATTCTGACACTCTAAGCTGAAAAAAAAAATATATCAATACACAAATATTTCTACGCTGAAATTGGATTATGACAAAATGCTCTGTAATTTAAATGTGAATGTTTTACTGAATAGGCATAAGCATCATGAAGATGCAATAGTCTGTCATTCTCAGAAACAGTGCGGCTGCTTTTTTAAAATTAGGTGCAGTGTGCACTCAGCGGAAGCTAAATCTGATGTTAATTCTTACACAAATAGAAGTCGGTGGTTCTGTATTTAATTCTTCTATAGTCAGGCTGATAAGAAGCATCACCTTCAAAAGCTGTTTCACTCTAGTTTTTATACATTGTCGGTCGTCACATGAAAAGAGCACAGTGAGGTCATTTGAGAAAAATGCTCTCAGTCGACACAAATAAACATTCACAAAACTAAGAGTGGGGCAATGAGTTGTGCTAAAGGTGCAATAAACAACTGTCATTCCAGATGTAAACTAATGCCCAAATTGCACTATAAGGAAGGAAAGACTTCCTTAATATGTAAGACTAATAAAGTCAAGTCCCTGAGTGTTTTTTTAGATACAAGAGTTCTCAGCAAAATGTATTAAATTCATCTTTTTTTATAGAACTGTTAAGCCAGTATCCTTAACTGAAACATTAGCATTAAACAAACAACAGTATGCCTATAAATACTAAGAATTTCAAAAAATGTGTGATTTAATCAATACATTCAGACACTCTCTGTGTTAACAGATCAGCATTTTATTTCCTGTCAAAGAAGCAGGTGTTTATTTTTTATGATTGAAGAAAAGTCAAAAATTCTTCAGGCTGCATAGTTTCTTCTTTCACAGGATGTTTTTTTGTCACAAACCGTAAAGATTGTGCGTTGTGAAAGTTAAATCTGTCCAAGGCTGAAAACATCTCTAACTTGTTGCTTGTTTCACAGGCCATTGTGTTGTTTTCCACAAATATTTGTTGTGGATTGCATTCGAAAATATTTAAACGTGTCCTCCTCGGTTTGTATCTATCTCAGGCCGTCTGTTTGGAGCAGGAGGGGAGCAGCCCTTCATTGGCTCCACATTGTCAAGTGCCTTCCCTCTGGTCAACCACCCAGCCTTCGGAGCCATCTACACTGCCGGAGCAGGCAGGCCTGAGTTTGGAGGCCTGGGTTCCCTGGGCATGTCAGCTGCTCTGGCTGCCCACCCCCAGCTAGGAGCCCTCTCTGGTGAGACGGCGACTTTTGAGATTTGGTGCAGCTCTTGGCTGAATGAGGAATGCATTTTTAATCCTCTTTCTTTCTCTCTTCTTCTTCTTTTCCAACAGAGTGGTGGCGAGCTGCTGAAGCCCATGGACGGGGAGCTGCTGCCTTTCTCCCTTCTTTCATCGGCTTCCCTCCATTCTTTACACCTCACATCCAGCCCAACCACAGCGCAAGTCCTGTTCAGATCAGGATGCCCGGCAAGAATAGCCATGCCCCACCTAAAGGTACAGCACGCACCCAGAGGATCCTTCATTGATCCTTACTCTTAAATTTACCACGCAAAAATTGGTTATCATAATAGAATTATATAACGGGAAAGAAGGAAGTAAAAAATGCACATTTCAGTTGTTTAAAATTACACATAGTTCTCAGTAAGATGGCTCTGTTTTGTGTGACTTAGTTTATGTATTAGATGTTTTTCTATTAGGCACGTCTTGCTTAAAAAAACAACCTAACCTCTATCTCCCCTCTCCCTCTATCTCTACGGTCTTCTTCCTTAACCTAAATCCACTTTGTCCTATGATGAGATTTCTCCTTTTTAAGACACATTTAATGACTTTCAGTCTTCACTTAGTGATTCTGTCACCTCTCTCTCTCTCTCTCCCTCTTTCCCTCATGTTCCTTCTCGTAATCTCTGTTTCTTGCACTCTTTTAATTTCACAGTATCTTTTAATTTATCTTTATTATGTAAACCACTCATGTTGGGCTCGTGCTTGGTGCAGCCGGCATGTTTGATGAGATACATGTTTAAATCAATATTTTTATTAGCCTTATTCTATTCTGCGGTTAGTTCCAGATATTTCTTAAATCTAAGCTCTCAAAGCAGACAGAGCTGATTAGTGACAGATCTGTTTTGTGTTTTTTAGGGGTGAATGGGGCAGTGAATGGCAGCGGGGTCTGTCCTCCCAGCACACAATCAGGGAGCTTTTCTGCAAGTCCAGCTCCCGTTCAGACATCGACCAAGCAAACCAAAAATTTAGAGCCCTCTAACAGTCACCGTAGCAGCCCTCAGAACAATCCAGCCGAGTTGGTGGAAAAGCCCATCCAGAAAACTAAAGAGAAGGTCAGTGCTCAGATTTTTGCTCCTCCTCCTCCTCAGTTGGAGGAGAAGTGACATGTGAAATGCACAAGTTATGAATAATACAGTGAAGCTGATTCTTGCATTTTTTTTTTCTTCTTCTCTTAACTCAGAAGGCACGAAAGAAGCCAGCAGACACTTGTGTGGCCAGCAACAGCGAATCAGGCACATCCTCAGACAGCTCAAGTGACGGGTCCCTCAGCAGTGATCTGGAAGACCTTGCAGAGGATGATGAAGATGATGACGATGATGACGAGGATGATGAGGAAGAGGATAAGCAGAGTGAGCTATCAGACTCTGAGAAGCGGACAAAGAAGAAATCAAAGGTAACACAGAGGAGTAGACAATCAAGAGTGAAAGCATTTTTTTTTTTAAACATACAGATACAAAGGAAAAGCAGGGTTTGATTCACTAAAATGTGGAATAAATCCTTTGTCTGTTGTTCTAGGTTTTAATACCCAGCACTGAAACTGCAAAGACTGACAAACCACTCACTGGAGAGTCCCAAGACAAGAAGGCCCCCTCCAATCCCCCGACTCTTGTGCCCTTGCCCCGCTCCGTCTCCCCTCCTGCCTTGTCCCAAACCTCGCCGCTGACCCTGCACAGCCCCAGGTCCCGGACAGAGGCGCCACAGCAACACTTCAGTGTGATCCAGTCCACCGGCCTGGCTGCCAACTCAAAGCCCCTGGCGCTCCTCACGCAGCCCCGTAGGGAGTCTTCACCTTCTTCCTCCCCCATAGCCCTCACCACATCTCCAAAGGCACTCTCCAGCACTGTGTCTCCCAAACCTCCCAAGCTGCTGCCTTCCTCATCCCCCCAGCACCTGCCCCTGTCCCTCTGCTCCTCCCCTAAGCCTCTCTCCGTCCCCTCTCCACCTCGCTCGACTGTCCCACCGTCTACCTCCCCCAAACTTTTCGGTTTGACCTCATCGGTAACAAGCTCCCGGAAGTCCTCGCTGAAGCCACCTCGGCAAACTGCTCCTGCCAAATACAACAAAAGGAAACAGCTGGAAGCTTCGCTCGCGCAGATCAGCGAGTTCAGGCTCAAACAGGTAAGCCAAAGTGAACTCAGCTGTTTAAGTGTGGGAGTTTAACATGTCCACACAAATGACACACAGCAATTTGCATATACGCAGTGTTCTCTGAGACGCGGACGAGATAAATATAGCTGCACAGCTTTAGTGAGCAAAGTTATTCCCAACAAATTGACAGTAATGAATTTATCCACTGGAGCTGAGTGTGCAGTTAGATTTGCAGTTTCTCTCTTTTTCTTCATCGTTACCACACCAGAACCAGCTCCTTGTTTAATCTGGTGGCCATTTACCACATTTATTTAACACAAGATGCAAGCAGCCCTCAGACGGCTACAAAACTGTTACAGTCGAAGCTGCACAGTCAATTTAAAATTGAAACCATAAGATTTGATACGGCGCGTCGAACTCACAAGGGGCTGTGATTTTGTATCAGAGAGAAACATGTTCCAAATGGCCTCTTTAAAATTAGAACGTGGCCTTGAGCAAACTCTTAAAACTGTAGTTGATCATCAGAGAGAATATTTGTTTGGTGTAGCAGATTCAGCAGACACTACTTGTTTGAGTAAACTAGTAAAAAATTGCGATTAAATATAGAAAAACAATTTGCCGTCTAAGATTTCCACATATATTTATAGTTTTTGCCAAGACATGTCTCTGTTTATATATTTGGTGTGACTGTCTGAGTCTCTGTACTAAACCTGGGGGAGGAAAGAATTTAAAATAAGATTGATTGTTTTGTCATTTTGTTCTGTTGTTAATGACTATATGTTTACAGGTAGGTAATTAGTAATGTGTAATGAACACAAGGGATGTTCAAAACAAGCACTCTGCAACCATTTGTCACTGATAACCTCCAGCCTTGCATTAAGTGCTTAGTCCCTTGAACATGTAGAAAAGTATCTTCACAGTTTAATTTAGTGCTTACACAGGTCACGTTTTGTTTCCAGATGTACTTTCTTGATGAACAGTAGTAGCTATTAGCCACTATTAGCCTTTTTTAGTTCAAGTTAGCGCTCTGTGAAATCTCTCGTTATTGTCCATTACACTGTCCCAGCTGGGAGTTTAACCTCAAAGCTTCTGTAAGTTAAATATGTTGTTAAAAGACTGAATTTCCCTCATAAATAGCTCATTTAGCTCTATGATATGCTGTATGTGTTGTCATGGTGTTGAATTATTAATACTTTTTGACTGAGTGAAAGTGGTTACTGCTGCAAAGATTCTCTTGTTGATAACGTGGTTATTTCTTTTGCTTTCATTTGCATTTTAAAGCACACTTTATTTTTTTATGCGTTTCAGATGAAATAGTATAAAAATTGACGTTTTTCTTTGCTTTGACTACACAAATCCCCTTTCCTCAGATGAAATATGAATGATAGCATAATAATCAATAAGCTAAACCTTTTGAGATCAGCTTATTCTGTGAAAATCATTTCCCCCTTTTCTGTTTTACCAGTATAGAGAAGTTTACAACGAGCTAAATTCCCCCTGTGGTTTCAGCACTGTTACTGTATTTCATGGTCTGTGAAATTGATTTGTTTCACTTCATATCACATCCAGTTGAAAGTGCAATGTTAAAGTCTAACCTGCCTTTGCTTAAACACAGATTGAACTAAACTTGTCATCAGTGTAAAAGAGGCAAACATGCTCAGCTGCATGATAATGATGATGATGGAGCTTTTCAAATGTGCAGTAATTACAATTTTAGAGAGATACTCTGCGTCTCTTTGTGAAGTTGGCCGAGTACAATGCCTTTGGTTATTGCATTTATGTTCTTTTTGTTTCTCAGAAAGGGACTTAGACACAGTTAACTGTACCAGTGTTCTGCATTGTAGTTTTGTCACCTGCTCAAACAATCAACGGTGATGCAAACTGACAGCTAGAGCAACTCTACTTTGTCCTATTTCTTTTCTAATTTTTTTTCCAAACCATTCTTTGTTCCTCCCATTCTACCGTTCCTCTCTCTCTCTCTCCCTCCCTCCCTCCCCCGACTCCCGTCCTCTACTTGTTCTCTCCCTCTCTCCTCCTTCTCCTACTCCCAGACTCTCATGTCTCAAGGGCAGACGTTCCCAGCTGAGCTAAAGAAGCAGCAGCAGGGGCCAAACAAGTCTCCCAAGAGGACATCTCTGTCTTCATCTCCATTGCCACCCGCTCCGCCCCCTCCGCCCCAGAACAATCACTCCAACCTCTTCCTCTCGAGTGCCCTGCTGGGGCTCCCCGAACCCCACCACCCCAACGGAGTCATCCAAAGCACCACTCAGGACGCACCTTTGGCCCTCATCACCAAACCTCGCAAAGACTCTGCCTCTCAAGGCAAGTCCCCTCAGTGCGACTCTGATGCTGGGTCAATGCCTGTCAATCTGAGCACAGGGGCGAGCAGGACCCAAGCAAGCGCCCAGGCTGGGGCACTGTCACAGCCCCCCACTACCTCACCCCATGCCACAGGCCATGGATCCAGAAAGAACAAAACCTCCAAGAGTAAGGGACAGACACCAGGGCTGGGACAGGGACAAGGACAAGCAGACCCTTTAGCTGCCTGGAAGGGCTTCTCTCAAAACCACCTGGTTCAGTCTCTAGTAGATTTGTTTCGCGGAGGAGAGTCTGGGATCGGGATTCCTGGAGTTAGTATTCCTGGAGTTGGAATTCCTGGAGTGGGGATCCCTGGGACGTGTAACCCCACAGCCGGTCTGCCGGCCAACAAGGAATCTGACGATTCGGGAGATGATGATGATGATGAGGATGATGACCTTGAGGAGGAGGAGGATGAAGAGGACTCAGATGATAGTCTGTCAGGTCTGTGAATAAAGTAACTTCCGCAATTTAGTCATGAGCTGACCACAAAATAATAATTCCTAATCAGCAAATTACAACTATTTTAATAGCAATACTCTTTATTAATTAATAGTGCTATAAAGTATCAAAGTTGATAAGATTAGCCATCACACTGAGATTCTTGATATCTCAGACAAACAGTCCAAAACCTAAACACACCGCATAAGACCAAAAAAGCAGGAAATGACCCCGATAAAGAGGCTGAAACTACACAATGTTCTGCACTGATATTCAAAACAGCTTAAAATAGTTTAAGGTTGACTCTCTGTACTTTGAATAATCAATTAATTGACCATTTTTTTTTCAGTTTCAGTTAACAAAAGGTTTTATCAGCACAGTCAGAGTCAGCAGAAAATCTATTTGAAATTCTAGGAACACAGCCATACAAATTATTAATTTGAGTGCAATTTGTTTTGGTGAAATAACAGATCGTTTGTTTTCTCACTGTCAACTCTGTACCAACTCTGCGTCCTGGACTCTAATTTCAGAGTCTGACAGCAACTCAGACAGCGACATTTCTGGGAAGAAAGTGAAGGAGTTAAAGCTGCTGCCGTCTGGATCATCTAAGAAGGAGATGACTCCCCGCAGGCTAACCAAAGGCCCAGAACTACTGAACACCTCAACTAATCACACCGCCACCAGCTGCTCCCCTCTCAACCTACAGGTCATCAAGACTCCCACCATTGTCACCAGCTCCAGTGCCTTGGCCTATCACAGCTCTCCAGGCTCTTCCTCATATAGCCTTGCCTCTCCATTAGGTAATATGCTCTAAAACTCAGTACAGAGAAGGTGCAAAAGTAAAGGATAAAGGATGCATTTTACAGGATGTTATAGGAGTTTTGACAATGATTATTTAAATGTGAACAGCAGTTGTTTAATTCCATCAAATAAGCATATTCAATACCATTAAAAAAAAAGAAAAAAAACACACAGCAGAGGCCACGTTTTGTTTGCCAAAGCAAGAACAGCCCATCATCCTCTGATGACTGTGTGAAGAGGGATTGTTACTTTTAGGGAAGCAGGAAGAAGGCGGTTATTTATCATGGCCCAACCGGAGCTCTGAGGTCCTGTAGGTACATGCCTAAGAGCCCTGACAACTTGTTTGGCACGGCAACTAGGTTAATTTCCGCTCTCTTTCAATGCGGGGAGATTACTCAGATCAGAGAAAATGGGACATATGTGTAGCTTGCCAGCAATGTTCAAAGCAAAATTTCTAGTCTCCCCCCTACAGTAAGTCACTTTCTTTTCTCCTTCACATTTCACATTTAGGTGTTTATTTTAGTTCAGATTTCTGTTCTGCAGTATATGCAGATTGGTGCATATTTAATTAGATAGCACAATTTGCATATATTTACATAATATTTCAGAAAAGTTGAAATAATTTTTTTTAATGTAAGTAATCAACTGGGGGGAAAATTCACGCCAGTGTTAATTTTATTTACCTTTTTTATGATCTGTATTTTCTTATTTTTCGTCTAAAAGTTAATGGAAATTTAAAATACGAACCTTTAAAGGACATTTTCTCAAAATATTTTTTTTACAATAATCTGAACCACAAATCTCCACTTCAGTAGCAGTTTCATTTTATTCCACAAAAGACATTGGTTGATTGATTGATAAAACTGCAGTGATAAAAACAGATATTGTCTGCAGAGAAATATTAACTCTTTTATTTCAAACAAAATGAAGCAAGAATTTAAATCAGACTTTTCCAGTGTTCAGATTTCTCTTTTTTTTAAATGCATACAATAGTTAAATAGTTAATCAGATAATACCTCATATTTATATTTCAAATACATTATGTATGTTTTGAATATATGATTTTGTCTTAATACAAGTCATCTATCAAACATCTATCAGTTAGGAGGTTTTTTTACCCCTTTTTTTTGATAGTCTCTCACCTTAAATGGACAGTATGTATATATCTGGCTTGGCATCTACGTTTTATATTTTCAATATGGCATTTCAGAGCACTGTGTGTATTTTGAGGTTATCTGATGCTGGTAAAAGCAGATTTGAAATACCGGTTCACATGTACAGTTTGTTCAGGGGGCTTTGACTGCTGAAATGAGTATGTGAGGTTTCCAGTCATTCGTTTTGCTGTGAAATTGATGGTTGAACTCTGTCTCTTCGCAGGCTTAGGGAAGAGGAAGAGGGTGATGGATGAGAAGGAGTTGATGACACCTCTGGAGTTGGGGTATGTACAAGAGGCTGTGAGAGAGAGAGAGAGAGAGAAAGAAAGCTCTCATAAAGTGGCTCACTTCAGAGTGTGCTGAAATGTTTGTCACTTTCATGTGCACAGCCACGCATGGCCACAAATGTACGAAACACACACTGTGTTTTTGAACAACTGTGCTATTTTTTTCTCATTCTTAAAAACCCAGGTGGCGGAGAGAAACAAGAATCAAATCAGTGGCGGGGCGGCCACAGGGCGAGGTGGCCTACTACGCCCCATGTGGCAAGAAATTAAGGCAGTACCCAGATGTGATGAAGGTACCGCGGCCTCACAGCGCTGCATTTAAGTTCACATCCATGACACAGAAGCAAATGTTCTGAGGCATACAGATGAGCAGCTGAGTGTTTAGCGGTCATTACAGTGGGGGGGGGGTCATTGTGGGAGGCATGGTGTATGATTATTATGGAGGGACATTTTTGCTAATAATTGCAACACTGCTCACCCACATTGCTCAAACAAATGCTTGTGTGTCAGGACTTGTTGTTTGTTATCTTTGCTTTTTTCGCTCCAGCTGCAATCCACCCCCACCCCCACCCCGCTTTCTGTGACCCTTATAGTGAGAGATGATTTTCCTAGATTCGCTCCTTGTGTCATTTTCTCACCTCTCCTCCCCCGCCTAAGAAAGATCAATGGTTAGTGTTGGGATGCACAGCTTTGGCCTCTTATTTGTACATTATATTATAGCCTATAATCTCCTAATTTGCTTTATCACAAGCTCATCTACGCTAATTGTCAGAGCTGCCTTTGAGTGTTGTGGTGCAAAGAGAAAAAACATGTACTCATTCACTCACTTCCAGTCAGCCGGAAGGCAGTAAAAAGCCTAGCATGGCCACAGATAAATAAAAAAAAAGGGCCTGAATTGTGCACCTCAAGGTTTGAACCGTTTTTCTCCCCCTGAGAGCTTTTTGCTCTTTTTTTTTTGTCCCCTGGCTTTTATAATGATGAGTAGCACTGCACAGATGCTCACTGTAATCTAACTCCCTCCAATCTAGTCCCTCCCAGTTGCTTTTCAATGTCGCTAATTTCGCAATTTTTTTTTTCCTGCCTAAACCAACGTCATTATTATTTTCTCTTCTGTAGTATCTATCCAGAAATGGAATAAGTGGCATCACGCGTGATAATTTTAGCTTCAGTGCAAAGATAAGGGTTGGTGACTTCTATGAAGCCAGAGAAGGACCCCAGGTGACTGCCTTTCATCTCTCTCTCTCTCTCCCCCTGATCCCTGTTCATCTTTTCATCTAGTGGCAGGCAAAGCTTCATGCAGCAGTCACTGTCAGGGCATGGATAGGAATCAGCCAAAACTCTCACTAGTCCTAGTTCATAGACCTCTCACTGTGCATGAATAAATGTAATAATCAGCTGACATTACTTCCACAGGTGACCAGTGATATATGCCTTGTAACACGTCTGTGATACACAGAGATAAATTAGAAAATAGATTTATATGCTATTGAAGCAGAACAGAGGAAAAAGAACAGTAAAAGACTATATAATTTAATGACAGATTAGGAAATGTTATTGAATGCATTGTTTAGGCAGCTTTTTATTATCTTGTAGAAAATGCTGTATAGTAATATTTAAAAATGCAGAGCATCTTACATTAATTCCTATTGAACACACCTAGATTAGACTAGTTAATAATTAAATGTCTTTAGTGAAATTAAATGATGAATGTCAACATTTTGTTCATTGTTTCATCCCTTGCTCCCCCTCCCAATCTCTCCACCTTTATTTTTTTCTCTCTCTTCAGGGTTTACAGTGGAGCCTTTTGAAGGAAGACGAGGTCATTCCTCGAATTTTGGCAATGGAAGGTCGTAGGGGGCGTCCTCCTAATTCAGACCGCCAGGTAGCGGGCGAAGGGTCCAAAGGTAACCGACGGAGGAAGGGACGGCCCCCCAATGTGGGCGAACCGCTGGTACCAGAAGGCCCCAGTCCCAGTGAGGTCAAACTTCTGCGCAAACTCGAGGCTCAAGGTTAGCAGAGGAAATGAGCCCTGAAATGTGTTTGTCCTATGTGTGTGTGCCATTAATCAACCAGCTATTATTCAGTTAGCAGAGGCCAAGGAAGAGAATACAGTTTTGAATTTTTTTTTACTATATGGAGCAACCTTTTTTTTTTCCACTTCATGCTTGTTTATTAGATTAACCTGCTTCAAGTGAAGGAACAGAGATACTTTCAGCTTTGTTATCATGTCTTTTTCATGTCACTGGGCTTTATCGTTGCTTTTATGGTGGGAAGTTTTAATGATCAGTCAGTTTACCCTGAAGATATTTTTTAATAATGTATATCTCAGTATTTCAAACTATTAATAAATAAACTGCATATGATATGTAAGTCTTTATTTAGGAAACAACATTGGCTTTAATGATCTGTCTCTATTTATGTCTAAATTTTACAAAACCAAAAGAATTGCGTCATGTATTCTTAAACTTTTTCACTGACACTTGCTTCTGCACAGAAATAGCCCGACAAGCTGCCCAGATGAAACTTATGAGAAAACTGGAAAAGCAGGCACTGGCACGTGCAGCCAAAGAAGCACGGAAACAGCAAGGTAAACTCTAGGTTTTTGTGGACGTGTGTGTGTTTTTAAAAAGAGTGCCTGGCTGGAAGGATGATTGTGATGGTTTCTCGGTTGGTCAGACGGTCACTTTAAACCTCTTTGATGTAAATGGGTGAAGTATAAAGACCGGCAGGGCCTCCTGGGAGACTCAGGCTGGTAATATAGCCTTTGTTTGTATGTATGTACATATTTATCTTCACCGGTGTAAAGCACAGGCTTTAATCTTCTTTGTGCTCTAATCTATATTTTCGGCTGTGTAGATTTCCAAAACAAACCAGGTTTCAAACATGATGCTTCAAACTGTTTCTTTTATTCCTATACATGACGTCAAAGATAATCCATTGAATCAAAATCGTAAGACTTTTTGCTAATCACTCACCAAACCTAATAGGAAAACAGGCATGTTAAATAGTCAAAAATGTCCAGTGCACTATTCACTTTAAACCAGAGAGGACAATTTTAATCTGCTGCTGCTGCTTTTATTACAACATGTTGACATGTTGTTAATTCAACTTTGCAGCTGTTAAAAATCCTTCAGTGTAGAAATTAGCTGAGGTCCATTTAAAAGACTTGCTTGTTCCTAAGCTGTTTTGTTTCTCTTAAACCCTAAAATCACTGGTCAACTTACAAATTAATGCCTCCATGGATGTCATTAATTAGGGTTAAGAGGGTTAAGTGGAGCCACCTTTGACACTTAAAGTTAGTCACTCATACTTCAAAGGCACTTCAAAATTTTCGCATGCCATTATTTTTAATGATGTTTGTTATTGTTTTAATGAGTGTGTCTGTGTGTTTTATCATTGTTTCAAGTGACTGACTCATGTTGTGATCCATTTCTCAGAATTTTCTTGCCTTCTTGTGTAAAATGCGCCTCGATCTCAGTGAGACTTCCTGAATAAATGACGCTCAACAACTGCAATTCTCTCAGATGTGAATACAGTCGGTTGTGCAGCTTTATGGGTCATTTTGAGTTGAAACTAACACAACACTTACTTGACTCTTGTAGCTATCATGGCTGCAGAGGAGAGAAGGAAGCAGAAAGAGCAGATCAAGATCCTCAAACAGCAGGTAGGTCTCCTTTCTACATGTGTGCTGCTGACATATCTTTTTTCCTCACTTTCTCCTTATCTAAGTGCTCTGACACACAAAGTCTCTGTGTTCACTGCAGGAAGTGCTGAGTGGTTATTTTGTGATGCTTTAAAGCCTGCTTTTCAATTGCCATCATTACTTCTGGTACTAAACTTATTGTTGTGTCTTTTTTTTTTGTCCAACACAACTGCAGTAGAGCAGTTGGAAAGTGATTTTATCTCAGGATGTTTTTTTTTTCTCTATAATATTAAGAGATTATGTTTTTTTTTTTACAGGAAAAGATCAAGCGCATTCAGCAGATTCGGATGGAGAAGGAACTCAGGGCGCAGCAAATTTTGGAGGTAGAGAATCTGATCCAACAGCCCCTCTGATTAAGCAGAACATTCCTGGATAGCTACAGCCCCTCAGTCTATAGTGTTTTAATCTTCCTAAAGCTCATTACTGAACAGCAGCATGCATTGGAGGGAGTTGCGTCTTCTTAGGCATAATTCCACATGGAACTAATGCTAAATTGGTCTTGGTTGACGGCTGTTGAATATTAAAATGGCTGTTGCTGCCTCTTCAGACCTTATTTAAATTGGACAGAAAAAGTCTTTTTTTCATCAGACAACAGTAACAGTTTAGCATAAGTGGGTCGAGGGAAAAAAAAAAGGTGCTGTTTTCCACACACGCAAACACACATGCAAAAATGCCTGAACATCCATGCACATACACACAAATGCAGGCACACACAATTATACTGTAGGAGCTTCAAAGTGTTTTAGCAGGACTAAATCAATTTTGAGTTGACACGGTTGACAAGCCACTCTTAACGGGAGGCTTCAACATATTCACAATTAGGTGTTAAAGAGATACATTATTCATTCGCTGTGTTTTACAAATTTCACTGGCATTCAGAAGCATAAAATCATTGCTCAAACCAGAAAACTGCAAACAATCAGTTAAAGTGCAGCAAAGCCCTCACCCAAGACTGATTGATACATGTCTGTCTTTGTGATTTTTTTGACCTTATTCTTTATTCACAGGCCAAACGGAAAAAGAAGCAAGAGGCTGCAAATGCCAAAATATTGGAGGCTGAAAAACGCATAAAGGTATGTTTACATTTAAAATCAAGCCCCTGCGATAGATTTAAAATTACAGCCATTAAAATATTCATACATGTGTCTTTTTTTTTTTTTTTAATCAGAAGTCTCGTGGATTAGATTATTTCATTTTTTACCATGATGTGGGGCTTGTTCCACTTAAGAAGCAGCTGGCAATAAAATTACAGTGGGCCTTTGAAACGAGCTGAAATTCCATCAGTCTGTAGTGATTTTTGTGATATTGGTACAATGGAAGCATATTGATTTTTCCCTCATCTTCTCTTTCTTGCCTTCAAGGAGAAAGAGTTGAGGAGACAGCAGGCGGAGATTCTCAAACACCAGGTAGGCATTCACCTCGACATGCTCAGCCTCTTGAACGTAATAGTTACTGTTGAATAAAACCATTTACCTCAAACTTCACTTGAATAGGAATGTGCAGGCGTGTATGTGTATGTGTGTGTGTGTGTGTGAGTGTACTTGTGCATCAATATGCATTTAAATACAGGCATGTGTGAGTATTTATAAATGTGGTTAATTACCAAACACCTATTTAATGAAAACCTTCAGTATTGCTCTTCATTAAATCCCATGCTTATTGGTATTGGATATTACTTCTGTTCCATAATATTTTGCCAACTCTCTCTGCCAGGAGTTGGAGAGGCATAGACTAGATATGGTATGGGTATGTTTATTTTTGTACATCTAACACCTGCATCGTGTAACTGGTTGTGTTATGGTTGTCATAGCAATGCATTAAGTGTAGCACTGGCTGCTGTCATACTACATTCTTCTGCATGGCTTTCCAGCAAAAAACCAACAAAAGAGAAAAAGAGTCAGTATGCTGCCTCCATCTGCTCGTCCTGAGGGACAACTGACCCTGTCACGGTGGCCAGGCAGCTTCTGTCCCCCCCCTCCCCCATCCTCCCCCTCCTCTACTCAGAATGCATTGCAAAGACTGCTAGCCAATCCACACTCACTGTCTAAAAGTGCACTCGAGGAGTTTCCATCCATCACATACGTTGTCTAACTGTTGTATTGAAGTAGCCTGTGTTACCCATGAGTGCTTGACAATTTTGGCGCAGACATTGAGCTTGTGTCTGTTCGTGCGTGCATCTGTTCTGCCGTCCACAGAGTGCTGGACTTTAACCTGCCCCATCCCAGCCTCTCTGTCATTCACTGTTCCTGCACTCTGCACAAAGAATGAAATCAGCTACTAAGAATCATTTTGTCTCTATGGTGGAGATACTTCAAAGCACATTCCCCACAAATTTAGTGAGGATACAGCACAGCCGTTGCTTGAAAATAGATCGGATAGACTGTAGAACAACAATATAATCAATTCCACCATGGGGACAAATATGGTTCTGTGTAGCATTTTATTTTGGCCTGGCTGTCTTGCTTGTAGCCCTTCTCACTCATACACAGTCGCAGCTGAATCCACAGGTCTGCCTATCTGTTTCACAGTGGACTCTGAGCCGATTGTTGCATCAATCCATTGTACCTTCACTGAGAGCACAGTGAAGGGGTGGGGGGGCAAATAGAGATTCATGAAATCAATCTGGTATTTACGGTTATCACGTGCAATAGTATTACTTTTGGTTTATTCTAGTTTGTTATCATAGTGTCCCTTAACACATTCAATGTTTTTGATGAATTGGAAAGCTAGAAAAAAAAAGCCGAATGCCAAAGGCTTTATGTCCTTTTTGAAGTTGTCCCTTTTGAAGTTTTCCATTTGTAGATAAATCAAACCAAGAAGGACATAGAAGTATTGTAGCAGAGTGCTTGGCATCTAGCCTGACAAAACAATCCTCACAAACAGCACATTTTAGTCGCTATGTGCTAGAAATGTCCTTGGCAAGCCCTAATAGTGGCAATTGTGTCTTTCTGGTGGATCACAGAGGGAATGACAGCCTGATACGATGGAGCGGGAAACCTAAAGAGATCAAATGAAATGATAGTCAGTCACCGGTGATTCCTGTGCCCTTTTGCAGTAGACTGTGTATCATGCACCAAAGAACAACATAGATGTCTCATCCTCAGCAGTCGCATACTGTGCTAACACTTAAGTTGCCAAAACCACTGAAGTGGAACTGCTCTGTTTGAGGCTATCCTTAACCATCCATTTCACATTTTTTCGTCCCCTTGCCAAATATTATGAGAATGAAATGTCAAATAAACATTAGAATTGACTCATTTAACAGAATTTACTATTTTGATCATGATGCCAGTGTGGCATAGCAGAAGGATTCTGGCAACCAGCATTTTGCTGCTTTTGTTATGTCAGCTTTAGTTTAGAGGCGCCGTCACCGATTGCAGCTGCTTCTCTTTTTTGAGCCTGTCATCACATCTACTTTGTATCGCATCTATGTGTCGCTTTTGGTTGTCATCGTACTACTGTAATCTTCACTTATGCTTCCACCATACATATGAAAGTGTATACATGTGAAGCATCGTTTTGTGTTTGTTCAAGTATGGTGCCTCCTATTGAAATTAGTGCATCACAATTTTACATTAATACATACTAAATTTAGTCGACCTTGAGTGCCGAATGCGCAGTGTGTGCTTGTTAATGTGCCTCTGTTTTCTGCCACTCTAGGAGAGGGAGAGGAGGAGGCAACATGTAATGCTGATGAAGGCGGTTGAGGCTCGCAAGAAAGCAGAGGTAGTCCATACGCACACACATAAATGCAGCAATACACACGCAGTCCACTCCATAAAAGGAGCCTAAGTCATTATTCCCTGGATGGATTCCTGCTTTCTCTCCTTTTTGTGCGCTCTTTCCCTTCATTCATTTCTTTCTCTACACACTTACCAAGTCAAAAGATTCTGGCCCTCAAGCACTTTTCCTTTGAATGCACAGCAGCATTAGGCTGAATTCTAATACTGCTCAGCAAAGTCAAGTAAACCTTCTTGTCTGTTTTCACACACACGTACGCACACACACACACTTTGCTCCCCTAATGCTCCCTTGAATTTTGGACTCTCTAGGAGCGTGAGCGCTTGCGGCAGGAGAAAAGGGATGAGAAGCGCCTGAACAAAGAGCGTAAACTGGAGCAACGGAGGCTGGAGCTGGAGATAGCGAGGGAGCTGAAGAAGCCAAATGAAGACATGTGCCTGTCTGATCATAAGGTAGTTTGGTTGAGATAGTAGCCCATCGGGTCATTTGTGTGACGTTAAAGTTGTTTGTAAAATAACAGACAAAAAAGATGGTAAGTTTGGGTGTGTGCTTTAGTTAATACACACCGTGATCAGTAGATCACTTTGACTGAATTGAGTGCTGCAAAAATACTTAATAGATAATAGCAGATAATAATTCTGTGTCATTATTATTATTATTATTATTATTATTATTATTATTATTATTATTATTATTATTATTATTATTATTATTATTAT
>JAPZDY010000001.1:8536475-8550358 GCA_029783645.1 Ctenochaetus hawaiiensis
TACACACCTTGTAAAGCATGTTCCCTTCCTCCATCAGCTTCTGCAGCAGAATGAGGAGAATGTCTGGTTTGGAGGAAGCCATAGCCCATGTAGCATGACCTGATGGAGGGGTACAAATATTTATCTTTCTGTTACCGGTCTCGCCTTGTCTCTTTTACTTGTGTCTTGCATAAATCATGTACCTGATCGATCATGTGGAGCTGTTCTGTAGCCTTTAAGTTGATAGAAAGAGAGAGGGGTGAAGAGGGAGTTAGAGAAGTGGATGTAAAACTGCAGGTGCTGCAGAATAGAGAGTAACAGTATACTGTATGGAAGGAAAATGGGCAGACAAAAAAAAACTATCCGAGTGAGATGAGTCTTCATTGATTGGTTGAAGTCAGACACCAGTATGGAAACACTCAGAGTAACCAGTTTAGCTAGAGAGGTGTGGTTTCATTTTTATGTTTATTTTAAAAGCGGCACTTTGGTTTGTGTAGCTGTTTAATAATGTCATAAATGTAATAGATCTTTCGGAACATTATTTGTCAGGTGTAAAATTCGTAGAGATGGGAGTTACTGCAGGGATGTTATGGTTAAGCATTTAGTTTTGTTTTTTTTTTTTTGTACCAGTCTTGGATCCTTTCTTAAGCAGCGAGGCCACCAGAGCTGGGTTCTGGCAGCCAGTCGTCCGGTCTGAACCTCTGGTGCCGTTGTTGTCGGCTCTCTCCAGCACCGCTCCATGATCCACCAGGCAGTGCACCTGGATGTGCATGGAATAATAACAACATGTGAAACAAATGTTGTCATGTATTTCAATCATTTGTTTGATTACACACTGCATGCTTCACTAACGGGCATTAGAAACACAGCTGTCTGCTTCTTTATATCCTGAGGTTTCTGGCTAGTTTTTGATCATTAGATGGCTTTGATTAGTGTCCTGCTGTTAATAATATTAGATGGATTGGAGTCAAAATTAGAGTTTTCTTTACTCCACATGAACTGTGATTGCAAACTGATGTCCTGTGTTGCAGTTGGCAGTTGGCAATTATTATTATAATTATTTCTAATTCAATAGCTTAAAATTTGTTGTTGTGAATGAGTCATGATTATAAATTGTTCTTTGCTAATCATCATTATTAATCATGATGCCACCTCTGGTCAAGTAAACACTTCTTCACTTACATCTATAAACTGAATCCCAGCACAGGTACAGAGGAAAATTCATATTTTTGTTGAAGAATGTTTACAAGTAAACACCCATGAAAGTGTTACAAATAAATAAAGACTTTTTTTTTTTATTATCAACATATTGTCGTCTAAACAACAGCATGAAACTCACTGTATCTGCGTCCCCATTAAGGGCAGCTAGGTCAAGAGGAGTCCGTCCCTGTCTGTCTGGTTGATTCAGGTCAGTGCCTGCCTCCACCAGAAGCTGCACGGCACCTTTCTGGCCCTTCAGACAGGCCCAGCCAAGTGCAGTCAGCCCTTCATTATCAGTAGAGGACAGAGAGGCACCTGGAACCACATACCAGACAAATGTTCTGCAGCTCGAATACATGCAGTAAACATGTGAAGATAATAGCAGGGAAGGTGGGGACTCTGACCCTTTGACAGCAGGAGTTCTGCAGTGCTCGTGTGACCCTCGGAGGCAGCCAGCATCAGAGTGGTGCGACCCAGCTTGTCGGTTACGTTAATGTCCGCACCTTGCTTCAGTAGCAACTCTGCAACCTGGGAAAGGAAGAGAAATTATTCAAAAACCAGACCAAACTGGTTAAATGAAGAAAATCCTATCTATGTGATCACACTCCTCACCTGTGTGTGTCCATGTTTGGTAGCACTGAGCAGCGGGACCATCCCCCTACGGTTGGGTATCTCCAGGCCTGACCCTCGCTCCAGGAGGAACGAACACACCTCCACTCTCCCTCTCCCCGCTGCAGCGCTCAGCACTGACAGGGGGTTGGCATAGAGATGAGACGACGAGGCGGAGAAGAATATGTAAATGACACATTTACGAGAGAAATAGGAGCAGGAGTGAGAAACTGAGAGAAAAAAACAAGCCTGGCTATTTCTATGATTTATTTGATTCTACGATGGGCGTTGTAGCTCTTCATGTTGTGTCTCTGGTTGATTTGCAGAATTGTAACATTTTGTCATTTTTTTTTTTTTTTAAATACAAATCTAGATATCTGACAAGAACAAGAGATCTAAATTGATCAAAGACACCTGCAATGTCTCTTTCTTATTCCCCATCCTCATAAGTTGCATCCTTCTTAACAGGATTCATTTAAGGTGGAGTTATTGTCATATGTGGGACAAAGAAGGAAAAAAGAAAAATCTGTTCTGTAGTTTTTTTTTACTTGCTGACTTTGGTAACAGGCTTAGTGAAGCAGCTGCTGTAAATATGCAAAAGCAGGCAGTGAAATTTATATTCTTATTAAATAGAATGCTCAAAAGCTGTCATATTTGGGGTAATTGTAATCCCCTAAAAAGGTACAACCCCCTGGTTAAGTAACCGGACCAAATGGACTGTAATCCAATCATTCTAACACTAAACATGAATATGAAACAAAGCCCTTGTGCTATACATGCAGAGGTGAATGTTTCAGAAGGTATTTCATGCTCTCACTTTTTCTATCCGAGCACTGGAGGGGACTGTGTAATAGAATTATACTCTAATGGGGCTGTAGGCAGAGATAGAGGCTTCATCTGACATGCTCTCAGGAAATGGACTTAACAGAACTCTGCAAGCTGCACCATCACATCTGTGATGGAGGTAAAAGTATTACAATTGAGTAACAGCTGCTTTTTAGATACATAAAATATGGCTGGACAAGATATTCTGTGTGATAAACTTGATGCTTTATATCTGACAAAAACAAAAATAGTATTAAAAATTGAATCAACTATTTGATTTGATGTTAACTACAGCATCCTAAAATCATATATAATACTGTAATATCATAAGATTAAAGCCATTAAATTTTGCATCTAATACTACTAACTTCCTGCAGCTCTGACCAAAGGTAAGTTAGCTGTTTAATGTTTATTCATTGCACAGAGCTAAAATGTGCCTAGGATGCAACCCTAAAGCCCATGAGCATGACTCCGGAACCACAGTGATGGACAGAAAGAGGTGAGAAAGCTAAATTTATCTGACTGATAGAAGAAATGTACCCGTTTCTCCCCAGAGAGAGTCGTGCGCGTCCATCTGCACTGCCAGCTGTTCATCTTTCAAGTCCAGCAAGCTCTTCACCACCTGCAGGAAAACACAATTTTACAACCCTCTGTATTGCTGGCTTGCTGTGCACAAAGAAAAGCAAAGCATCTATAGACCACGAACAAAGCAAACTGCATCTCATAAATCTTCCCACATCAAGGACAGGCACAATGCTCTACTAAGAAAAAAGAACATTTCAAACAACAGAAAAAGATGTTTTTGTCATTAGGACCTTGAGCTGCTGCATACCTGTGTGTGTCCAACACTTGCTGCAGCTGTAACTGCCTGCTGAGCTGCCTGTGCTTTCCCAGTCACAGTCTCATTGCTGTGATGCTGCTGTGGGTCAGTGGGGATCTCCGCTCCCCAATCTTGGCCCAGCAAGATGTTGATAATTTCTGCATGGCCCTTCAGCCCTGCATGGACCAGCGCACACTGGCCGTTCTTATCAGCATGTCCCACCTGGCACAGAGAGGTGCACAAAAGGACTTAGAACACCGGTTCTGGCCATCGCCTGCAATACGCTGGCCTAGTTCAGACCTGTTTATGTCATCCGTCTCCCAGAATAGATCCTGAAAGTGTGGTGAATGTAAAACCAGGGCAATTCAGGATACCACCAGTGTAAAAGTACTGAGAGACAAAGTGTTCTTCCACAGATTTAAATCTGATTTTTACATCATTATTATGCTGGTCATTCCCTCCAAACCCACGTCACCCCCCCCCCCTCCGTGCACAGAAATGACACTGACCTTGGCCCCCTTCTTGCAGAGCAGGCTGACGATGTCGGTGTGTCCTGCGGCGGCGGCCAGACAGAGGGGCGTCATGCCGCTGTCAGTGGTTCCTTCTACTGGAGCGCCCATTTCAAGCAGCAGAGCCACCATCTCCACATGACCCAGGTGGGCGTGGACAGCCAGGATGGGGGCGTGTCCCACTACCTCTGTACACCAGGTCACACTAGCTCCACCGAGCATTAACAGACGACTTACCTGCAGAATGAAAAGGATGAATAGCATACCGTTTCTCTGTTCATAGGATTATATAGATGGTTTTGTGCTTTTAATGCATAGCGTGTGTGTGTTTCACCTTGATGTTCGGTGTATATAGGTTCCTCAGGGAGGCCAGCGCAGCAGACAAGCTATCTGTGCTGCAGTTCACCCACATGGCCTGAAGAACACTGGAGGACACACCTGTCTTCTTACTCAGTCCCTGTGAGTGTGATAGAGAGACAGAAAGAGGGAATAAACCTGCTCAGATGAGCAGTTCAGTGCAGGAACTGAACTGTGGCTCAGGAGTAAAGCAGGACATACAATCTGTGAACTATATATGCAAACAGTACAATATTCACTGTACTGTGGGTAAGTGTACTGATGAGGGCTTCTCATTTGTGTGTGCGTGTGTGTGTGTTTCACAGTACTGAAAAGTTTAGGATCTTGTTTGTATGAAGCCTTTGGGAATCCAGAGGGGTTTTGGTACAATCAGTTCCAGCCATAAACCTACATAACAAGTTATATACAGTATCAGAGTTCCTGTTACCTTGAATATGTGAGCCTTGAGGATGTGGTGTCCCAGTTCCATTGTTTGCTGCCGGTTCAGCTTGCCTTCCTGCCTGGAGAACATGAAGGCCAGGAGAGCGTGGCCACTCCTGCAGACATGTGCATGGGGTTTATTAATCGGAAATGGACAAAGTTTTTCCTTGTCAATTAAAATCTCTTTTCTGACAAGAGCTGACAGACTTTTCTTGGTGTACTGACAATGCAGTCTCACCTTGGGTCACAGAGGAAGTCTGAACTCTCTCCATCTGCTCTCCAAACCAGCCACTCTCTGAAGGAGGGATGTCGCAGCATCCGCGTGCCATCTCTGCGTCTCACCTCAAACACAAACAGCACAGAAAATCACTTAAATGTAAAGTTACATTAAATTGACAAGATCAGGCACTCTGAGTTACATCACCCCTTATTGTCCATGCAAATACTGTAACTCCTTTTGACAAAGACTACCTCTAAATCACTATGTGTAAGTCAAAATTATGTGCTTCATAGCAAAACAAAACCAACATTTAAACCTTTGGAACAAAAGCTTGAATCTTTATACACCCTTCCATGCAATCATATCATGATTCTTACCATGAATCCAGCCAGGCTGTCTAATCTCAGCTGGAAGTCCTTCCACTCCAGCTCCCCCCTCACACTGCCTGCATTCAGTGCCCTGAACATTTGTTCATCAGTCAGTGGGTGCAGAGATGCCAGAGCCACATTTAGCACCGGAAGTATCCGTTCAAAGACTTCTTTATCCGGAAAGCTCACACGACACATCAGCAGGTACACCTAGCAGATATTCATGGGATAGCGCATGCTGTCAGTGATGTTGTTCACAGACTGCAATAGATTTTACAGTTTTCCTAAACTCAAGTGACAACAGGTTAGTAGGATTATAACAAGCACTCAACATAAAATATTATTTTTCTACAACAGAGTTTAAAAACTAAAATATTATGTCATATTTTACAGATTCAGAGCAGCAGTCATGCAATTTGTAATATTAGAGTTCTGCAAAATCCCCTTTAGTAAAAAACTAATTAAAAAGACAAAAAAACATAATAAAATCAACAAAAAAAAAAAAATTCAGAGAAGCAAAGCTAAATGTGCAGTATACAAATATATAAAGTACTGCTGATAGTATTTACCTCATCTCATACATTTCATCTTAAAGACAGTCAATTTAATTAATTGGTTTCACCAGTTATTTGTCAAGGATCAATATTATACTTCTACACAACTTCAAGTATTTAAATGTTGATGTCCACTTCCTGGGCCTATGCATCTTACAGCACACCATTATACATGCTTTTCTAATTATCTAATCATTAAGTCATTTTTAAAGGGCTTTTGTGTGTCTAAAAACACTTGCTCATCTATTGTCTTGTATTACACTGATGATTATACAACACTTTAAAGTGTCTGTCATTTACTTTAGTCACTGTAGACTATTTTTGGCGCTTTGTATAAAGTCTTTGATTCTGTCGTTTTCATCTTCAATTGATCTGAGTGTTGTTGTGTGGGCACACTTTTTCTCTTTTTGGTAAAAAACATGCCTTAAGAGCGGCTGTTATGTGGGGATTTTATAGACATTGATTACTTCAGCCCCTGGCGAGATGCCATTTCACGGTAGATAGCTCGCCAGTATGACTGACAAGTGTTAAGTGGCTGTGAACTTGACCAGATGAGGAGGAAAAGAGCAGGTGCAAAGATGCAGTCAAGATAAAATGTGTCTTTCTAGTTTTAAAGCAAACCTTCCCAAACTTTGGAGGCTTGTGGCCCCAAAAAATTTCAGCATCCCCCATCCCCAATTTAAATTTGCTACTGTACAATCAACCCTGAGATACAAATACCAATTGCTTGTTGGGAATTAACTGATATACTGATATAGAGGTCAACATGTCTGACCTCTGACAGAGAGACGGGCACCACCAGGTAGTTTCCCCCTTTCAGAGACAGGTGGCCATTGTGAAAAAGATCCAAGGTCAGCTGAAGGTAGAGGATGGAGCCGTGGCTCCGTGTTGAGAGGTGGCTGCTGAATTTGCTGAGTAGCAGCTGATCGGGGGCCGAGCCCGTTGGCGTGGTGACGTTAGCGGCGACCTGGTTGCTGCTGCTGACCCGGTGATGGATGTAATCACTCAGGTCGGCTCCCAGATCGCTGCTGTCTGGCAGGATGTCCAGAGAGATGCCAGAGAAGGGAAGAAGGGTAGTGATTTCCTGCAGGTGAATAAAACAGACAAATCATGGGTTTTCTGGTAAAAACCAGATAATACACACAGGTGTAAGCATCTCAGTGTTGAGAGAATAGCAGACAGCATGTTAGTTGTGCATTAGCTAAGCAACAAATTTAAAGGCACCATAATCTAGACCTATTCCTCAGATGCTGCTGCCACTGACTCACCCAGAGCCATGGGATACAGTACAGTAAATGGTGTGACAATGACTCAAGCTGTAACGTTGCTCACTGGCATGTCTCAGAGTCATATTCAAGATCCTCTCTTGCCATCCTCAACTGCTCGACACCGGCCTAAACCAGCTTTGACTGATACATAAAAAATCCATGTTATTGCAGCTCAATTCAGTTCCTCATCAACAGAGACCGACATTTTAGCACAATGACAAGTAATTGACTTGTGGTTGTGAATTGTGCTCCACTTTACCCTTCCTCAACAGCTAGTGGAACATTCAGGATGTTATTCAAAAGTAAGCTCTTTCTGTGAAATGGCTTGTAAAAGTGAAAAGGTGAATGATGATCCAATCAGGAGGTAGGAGGGGGGGAATTGGAGGGTGGTATAATAGCTGTACTCTTTATCTTTGAATGTCTGAATTTATTGCTTGCTTACTTCCACTGTATCATGCAGAAAATGACCTGAAATGTGTTTTGTGTATTGCCAAACACTAATCAAATTATGTAACCAGCTGGCTGGCTGTCAAGCTCCAGACTCCCAGCAGACTCCCAGTAGTATTAAACTCTATGCAAGGCGTAATCCATGCAGCATTTGGAGGCTTGGCTTTGGCATTGGACAGATGCATCCGCTGTTTGGTGGGATTACCAACCGGATTGAGAAAATACATCAGACTAGAGAGAGCAGTGCAGCCAAAAGCCTCAGTGTCTATACGATGGCAGTAAAAGCACAACATCGAAATGCAGTGTGTGTGCAGAGAGCTTAGACAAAAGGAGATGTGTATTTGGAGAACCTTCATAATTAAGATAATGGGAGGCGAAGTGAAACATTGAGAGTTCACCCAAAATACAAAGTCCTATTATCTTATTATAGTATCTCACTTATTTCCATTGGTTTTTTTTACTCTGTAGATACAAGTTCAATTTGCAAAGGTCTCGAGATTTTTAACTTTACCACCAAGTGTCCAGTGCTGACCTAACAAATAAACTCTGCTATGTGCTGGAGGGACAACAATAATGGTGCAACAAAAAAGAACAGCTTTCACACACCTAGATCCTGATATAATAGAAAAAAATGTGATTTAATTTCTGAACAACATCTTTTTTTCCCCTGAAACAGTGTCCTTGTCATTCTTCATAATCCACAGACATCACTGTCAATATCAATTACAAGCATAACTTTTTTGGCAGGTCCAAAAAAGTTGTTCACAGTGAGATTTGTGTATTATCCAAAGTAACTGGGGCATTTTGCTTGAGAATGCATACCCATACATCCTTCTTTTATCTATTTTACTCACTTATTTTCTCTCGGGTCGTGGGAGGCTGGAGCCTATCTCAGCTAACATTAGGTTAGAGGTGGGATAAAACTCTATGTATTTTTATAGTAAAATAGCTTGATGTAAAGCCATGTATCAGCCTCGCTGCCAATTTGCCCAAGAGGCTAACTTTGGTACTGTAACAAAAAATTTATTTCACCTAAACAATATTTTCCCCATTGAAGAGCTGCTGGTTAATGTCTTTAAAGGTCACCTTATTGGTCATTTCTAACCACAAAGTTTATACATTTGCAAAAATTTGAGAGAGTCTCGTAGATCTAATTGAGTGTGTGTGTGCTGTCATCTCAGTGTTAAACCTGCTGGCTGAACTGGATTTAAAAAACAGGTCAAAAAAAAAACTAATGTACAATGCAGCAGGCAGCAAAACGCTGAAAAAAACAAGGAAGATTCTTTTTCTTTATGAGCTCAATGAGACATTTTACTTTAAATGAACAGGCAACATCTTACAGTCTAATATAAGTAAGGTTCATATACACTGATGAGAACATCCTTGATAGATCTCTGGTATATCACAGTGCAGATAGATATATATAGACAGACATTTACACACACCTACGAACAATTTCTGAGTCAGCTATTATTAACCCAACCTGCATGGTTCTTGTATAATTTTAATAATGTGAATGTTACATTTCACTTGAGGAAAATCAAGCCTTTGAGACAGTTGTTATGTCGGTTAAAGATCACTGTGATGCTGAAATGTTAGTAATCTCACTCACCACCAGGCCTGTCCTCACTGTGACCACCAACTTAAGCCAGGACGGAAATTTGGAGATTATTTTGGTAATGAAAGTGGCAATGGTGTCCCCATAGTCTGGCTTATGAAATTCAGCCTCATTAAGACTGTCGACCAATATGATGTAATCTTCTTCAGGAAGCCTGCGCTCTAAGTACACATAAAACAAAAAACAGAGAGAAGAAAGAGGTTTAAGCAAATAAAAGGACCAGATATATTTTTTTAGCCTTGCAAAGAGCACATAATAAGGAAACAAAGATGGTATGATAGTTTTATCCAAAGCCTTTTATGGCTAAAATGGGCGAGTCTTTGTTTTCCATTACAGGATATGTTGAAAAAAGCACCAACTGTTGAAATTGATCACATTCTGCTGAAAGTGGCCAGAGGCCATTGATGTTTATTAGCTTGAAACAGGACATATCCATCACGTTTCACATCATCTAAGCTGTCAGTGCATCCCTGCAAGCCTGTGAGGACTCATACACTCAAACACAAGGGCTCTCCAATTTTTTTTTCCTAACCTGCTTAATAGTGATGGAGTAGACAAAACACTCCTCTGCTCAGACTGTGGAGGGCCTGGCCCTAATAACACATCAAGCTGACTGGCATGAGAAAGTGAGCTGGTTAATGTGTCCGTAAAATTCACGCCATGGCTTCTCCAGAGTATTTTGTGACCTTAAAATCCTGTGGGATACTGATGATTCACCAGGGCAAAAATAACACTCATCATTTCCCTATGTAAATGATTTAACATCTGTTTCACACTCTACAGTGTTTCAAATCACTGACCTTAACTAGGGAAAATAATCTTTGGGCTTATCATGGAGTCATTAATGGGCTATTTCACACAGGAGATGGCAGCAGGCTCCCTAATTGCAGGGTGAGGGAGGCAGACAGTTTTCCACCTTAAATTTGATACTATTTTAAAATTTAAAAGGTCTTTAAAGTTGAATATCACATTTGTCTTAAAGTGGGTGGACTTCATTACCTTTGCGCAGGCTGGCTATGGGCTCGAGGACACCCTTACGAAAGGCAGCAATTGGGTCTTGTACGCAGGATCTCAGGCTGAGTGTGTTTTGCAGGTGAGGCTCTTGCATTAGCAGCTCCCTATACGGGGCAAGCTGTGGTGCTCTGGACAACAGGGCAGCGACACTGTGCACAAACTCTGGCACCAGGCAGGTGTAGGTGTTGTCAGCCTGACAGAAATGGTAGGCTACCACCTATCAGGAGAAAGAAGCATGTGAAAAAGTTAAAATTCTCAAGGAAATATCCGTACATGGCTCGACATAAAAGTAAAACATTATGATCTCAGTGGAAATATGAACTGGAGTTTTTAACAGTGGGAAAAGTCAGCACTGCATTGGGCCATGATGCATGATTTTTGCCCTTAAAACTGGTGATATACAGTATGCAATTGATTTACATGACTGTAAATTTAGTCTGAATTTTGAGATTTTAGCTTGTTGGTTTCCATCCACTGTGCACTCACACATGGAACCATGCAGGCTTCAGACTGTATCATAAGGTAAAACACAAGTAATCTGGTAAAAACTGGGAAAGAAATATTGAAGATAACTCTTGAAGGATGTCTGAGTTCAACAATTTTCAGGTATGCATTATTAACAGATCAAACTAAATAAAAAAAATCACTAGATTAATCTGAGGAAAATTTTATCATAATTAATTAACATATTGTATTAAAAAGTATTAGATGTAGTCCAATGCAAAAAACTTATAATAAGCTCCATCCTAATAAACATCACTGATGCACAGTCCTGTTTTTTTCTGTACCTCTGCATATGTGATAATAATCCAACCATGCATGATTTAGATGAGATGATTTCTGTATTGACCACTTTTAATGTTTAATTCTAAAGGATATTTTCAAAATTCTACCTTTATAGCATTAAAACTCAAATGCACTTTTCAGTAAGTACAGTACTTCTTTCTTCCATTATTAGTTGTGACTCTGAGTAGAGGAACTGTGGTGTTTGGTAAATTGTGTAAATTTTTGTGACCTTTCAGCCGAGGGAGGGGAAACAAATATTACTGCACAAATTCTGATGTTTGTACAGTGTCTGTTTGGAGTGCATTATCTGCTCATATCCCCAGATGAAGGACATAAAAAGGGAGAAAACAATATCTAAGACTAATATCACCAAATATAAAAACAATAAACGTTACAATAAAATAACACTGAGATATAAACACAGTAATTTGCAGAAATCATAGAGGTAGCTGAGTCATAACATAGTCTCCTCTTATGAAACTCAACAGTGAGAGCTTCATTCAGCAGAGTTTCTCTGTAACACTTCAGAAAATGCAAACTGGTTCACTCATTCAGCAGAGAGAATGATAAACAAGAGTCTGAGAAAATTAAACATATCAATATTGATCATATTTTTTTCAATAATCACCAAACTTGCAAACTAAATCAAAGCACTGAATACAAAAACACTGAGATAAATGGATACAATCTTTATGGTGAAGGGTTCGTTGTTATTTAATGACTGTAAATTCAATTTTTGCAGACAGATAAACATTATTAATAATATTCACTCATTCAGTCTTTGTTGCTTTTAGACTGCACGCCCTTGACATAAGAGGTCCACATTTATGTCTTTATTAATGATTTTACTTTTGAACGAACATCTTCACCATCACAAGTAGTCTGACTAGTTCCCATGGAAACTCTTATTGAGGCCAAGTTAGTAAATTTAGAAGCCTCCATGTCATCTATGTGATGCAATGAGCAGCATGTTCTACATGTGCCCGAAAAGAGAGGAAGAGAGAGAAGAACAGTCTGGTATTCAGGTCCTGTGTCGTAAACGTGCAGTCCCACAGCTCTTTATAAGAGGAACAGTGCTGATGTGTATTTTTCGCTTTGAATTGATCCCTCTTCAGTCTTCAGGCTTGTAATAGTCATGGCTCCCTGTAGCGCTGTTTATGATGCTGTATTACCTTACTCACAAATATGGTAGGAGGAGTGCAGAGGAAAAAAATTCAGGGCAATCAAAACAGAAAACACAAGAAGCCAAATCTGAAGGCATTTAATGTACACATAATTTCTTCCTTTTGTCTTTTATAACTGCAGGTGAGTCAGCAGTCTGCTCGACAGCAAGATAATAGCAAGAACCATCAAAGAAAAGTGCACTCAGTGGTTATGTGTGTGTGTAGCATACTATTGTATCCTTGTGAAGACCAAACCAAGATATTAATTTTCATTTTATTTTATTTTTTTTCTTGAGAGTAGACATTTTGGTCTGTTTGATGGTTGAGATTTGGTTTGGTCTGAGTTTAAAAAAAGAGAAGGGAAGTTTAGTGTAAGGGGCAGAGTAAGGCATCTAGTTCTGATGGTTAAAGGACCAATGTGATAATTTAGTAAAAATGCTTATTTGCATTCTTGTGGGGAGTTAAAGGAAATGATTCATACAACTGACATATCTGTTTATTAAACATAAATGCTACTGCTAGCACCTGGTTAGTTTATTGCATCATAAAGACTGGAATGAGGGGGCCATGAGCTGGCTGAACAACATGTCCTCATATAAGACAATGTAACATGAAGAACTGTCACTTTACATATGATGAAATAATTTAACATTTAGTGAGATGTATATTTGTTTGTGGGGAAGATATGAGGGAGCCAGGTTGGGTGTTTTACTCTATTTCCAATCTTGATGCTAAGCTAAGCTAACTGTCACTTGACTTTTTAGCTCCAAATTCAGTGTATAGGCATGAGAGTGGTATTGATTTCTTTTTCTTTATCTCTGCAAGAAAGCAAATAAACATATTTCCCAAAGCGTCGAACTATTGCTTTTAGGTTATGAGCTGAAGAGGGAATTTTGTAATTGAGAGTCCTCACATATAGAAATGAAAAAGTGTGTGTGCATGTGTGTTTTGAGGTACCTTGGCAGCTAGGCATCTGACAGCCTCTTTCCTCTGTGCTGAATTATCACTTGTTCCTGCAGCAGCACTCTGGTTAGACTGGGAATCAGCTGGCTGTTTGGAGGCTGCTTTTCCCTGCCTATCCCCACCTGAGCAGAGCACAAAGCAACAACAAACCCAAATCTGCCATTTACATTCCTTAGATCAATTTTAATTAATTAAATGTGTAATTAAAGGAAGTCAACGAGGAAACAGAATTTAAGTCCTGCAATTAGTTAGCATATATGTAGGCAAGACAGTGCAAAACAACATGAGATGGCAAAAGGGTATTTGCTTCAAAAAGAGCAAAATGATACATCTGAAATCTTGCATACCTCATGCTCTACCCCTGCATTAAATTCAAATCAAAATGACAACACAGTACAGATATTGGTGAATAATGCAATGATGCTGAAAAATGAAAGACACTGTGTTCTTTTTGAACACTATATTAGCTCTGCCTTTTCTGCACTGCCTTGTCCTCAGCCTGTAATCTCAACAAATGCTTCTTACTGCACTTCAGGAAAAGGATAAAACAACAAAGTATGACTAAAATCTGTAATTGTGGCCATTCCGGTTTTTATAATTCCAGGTGTTTCCAAGTTTTGTTCAAAACAAAAACAATTATCACCAAGAAGTCACAGTGTACAACATGCATTTGTAAACTAATGTGCAAAATCTGGTTGTACAAGATGTTATTTTCCTTTTTTCCAGACAAAAGAGCTTTTCCAGTGCCACTCATGATAAGCAA
>JAPZDY010000001.1:8550799-8577203 GCA_029783645.1 Ctenochaetus hawaiiensis
AAAACAAAAAAACAAAAAAAAAAAAAAAAAAAAAAAACAATTTCAGTCCTCTTACACAACTGCAATCAGCAGAGAAACCTCAGGGGAGAACTTGAAAGAAGAGTGCGTGACCCAGTTACCAACTCCTCTCCAAAAAGTGATATTTCCTTCAGTATCTTATAAAAATCTAACTTTACTGGAATACACTGGAGAATCTATAAGTTCAACTTCTAGCATTCTGCTGTGTTCTTGCACTTACACTTCCGCATGCACACAAAAACAAAATACACAGCTGTGAGTTAAAATAAGAGTCTTACATTTCGGGGACGAGCCGGGGCTGTGAGGGATACAGGGACCCCCATGTGGCGTGCGCATGCCATGACAGCTGAGCGTCACCAGCCGCCAGATGATGGCGGTCTTGCCTGAACCTGCGTTACCCACAATAACAGCACCGCGTCCCTCACAGCTGCTCGTTTTTCTAAGGACCTCCTCCAGACGTGTGAAGAGCCAATCACGGCCGACAAAAGGTGTGTCTGCAGTGATGCCGGGGACTTCAAACAGTAGTGGTTTTAGCATAATGTCAGCTTGTTTGAATGGCACCAATCTCCCTGGATGGAGTAAAAAAAAATAATTTCAGCCTACATGAGACTAGGAACCATTAAAAAATATATACATATATACACCTGAGTTTTGTGATACAATGTTTTATGATACTGTATTAAAAAACACTCAAAAAACACTGTATAAATTTTAGTTTACATGCAAATTTTCATGACTGTGGTTCATCTTGGGTTTGCCCTTTAAGCCCTTACTATTAGATAACAGTGATGAAATCCGCCCTCAACTCAAGTGTTACAACGTCAACTGAGATGTGAGCTGTAAAATAGCATCAGCTGAACACATCATTGGTGTAAACATATATATTGTCTATATAAAATACTCTGCATTGCTAACAGTATCAATAATCCATTAAAGCATGTATGAAGGTCTTGACAAAGTTTGCCAAAAAACCCTTTTTTGTCACTCAGAGGTCGCAACTGTTACTCAAGTGTCTAAACCCAATATTTTTTTTTGAGTTGTATTGTATATTGTCTTTAAACTAACCAACTTTTATCCACAGGGACAGACCTCTACGGCAAAGAGTGAAATCCTTTTTGTTTAAGATCTTACAGGATTTCCAGTAAAACAAAAAGAATTTAACCCTGGCAAAAAGGTTTATCTCTGTAAAGATTCGTATGGTATTGTTGTCCAGCTTGGAGAGTAATAAATGCAGTGCGCAAGTGGCAAAAAAGCCGTTTCAGTGGACATAGCAGAGACGGTCATGGATGCCCCAAGGATCACACTGCAGTCATGTCATGGCTTCCTGCTAAGGCAATTTAATGATAAACAAATCTTTTGGTGAGTATTTGTCACTTGAACAACAAAACATGTAAAAAAAATAGGGTCCAGGTTTAAATACATCATAACCCCCTTTAAAGTAGTGTCATTGAGCAGGTACATAGGTATTCCACTCAAGTTAGCAGATGTTTCTCTTCCAAGCTATTTTTATACAGCGATTTCACCCTGAGGATAAGCCACAAAATACCTTTGGAGTCGTCATTTGTGCGTCCAGCTGTGTTGTGTTTACGGACGGAGCTCCTGTGTCCAGCAGCCCTTTGGTTATCCAGATAACTCAAATCCTCCAGTCGAGTAGAGCTGGTTGCTGTGCAGAGAGAACGAGTGTGGGAATAAATTGAGGATGCGAGAGAGATGAAGGAAGCATACAAAGATAAACATGCATAAGTGTCAAATGCATTGCTAGATTCAGTTATTGTATCCATGGAGATGTGGGGCACAAACAGTTGTTGCTCTTGATGATAAACTCTCGCTGCTCTTGAGGAGAGAAAAGAGAGGGAAAGAAAAGAAAACAACTCATCTAACGTTGTGTAATCTCAAGATTAACAGGAGTCTGAAATGACCAAGTGTTTCATAGTGTCTCACACATCAGGACCTCAAACTGGAGATAATTACTAGAAAGTGATCACCGGCTGTGATGCAAAAATGGATTAGCTTTCAATAACAGGATTAGACACATTCTTCTAATGACTAAATAAGCCACATAAAAGCCGTGATGATAAATAAAATAAAGAACATTTTGTACAGAAGGGCAAGTAACAAAAAGAAAGAGCTCTTCACTCCCACATTCGCCCATCCATCCACCTACTGAGGCTGCAGAGATTAGAGGTCAGCCATGCCTTCTTTCTGCAGTTTTCAAGACATTAGAGTCTTCAGTCCAGGCTATTGTGCAAAACAGAGAAAAGGGCTTTGTGGAGCGGATGGTTCTTAAATTTGGTCTTCTGTAGAAATGAATTCTCTTTTACTGCTATTACAGAGCATCATTTATAAAAGAAAACGCTGCACACTGAAATGCAGTCCAATCCAACAGACCTGTAATACATATGACTTCCATAAAACATGACAACACTGTGTCAGAGAGGTGTTCATTAAACTCTATCGTTATTTTTTAGCACATCTTTTGGACAAAATATGTTGTAGGGAGGATATAAATATATTTCTATGGAGTATGTTGCAGTTCAGTATCAAAACACAAAAACTATCAGTCTTTTAACAGTCCACAGACCATTAGTGCCTTGGAAGTAAAGTAGGTCCACCAAACCAGAACATTTTCATGAAGACAAAATTTGTTTCGGGACTTTTTATTTGAATTACATAACATCTTGCTTTTATGATTTGTTTTTGTTTTGCTGTTGTTGTTTTGCCAGTTTTTGTCTTTATTTAATCACTGCCAGGTCTACCTGGGAGATAGAACAAAGATGGGTATGAAATATAACAAAATGGGTAGAATTCAAACCCCAGAATGTCCCAAAAAGTTAACTTTTTCAGGACTTTATGTGGCTCGCTTGATAAGCATACCTCCCCAGATCGAGGCTCCTGCAGTTAAAAGTCATTCATGCTCAACTGCTCGTCTGTCGTTGCAGCAGTCAGCTAGAAAATATGTCAAGAATTCCTGCTCTGGTCTAGTCTGAGGCTGATCCTAGTACCCCTTCTCTCCATTAATGAAGGGGAATCTAATCCAAGAGGTTTATGAATCCAGGCATGGCAGAGAACCAGCTAACTAGATTACAGAAGCTGCAGCCGGAAGTGTCTATACTTACTGGGACCTCTGGGCCTGTAATAATATCTGTTTGCTTTTATTTATATTATTGGATCGTCTGTATGTAAGGATTCATCTACATTATAGTCAATAGCATTAGTATAACTATGTAGTAATGTTGCCAAAAAAAGACTTAAGCTGCATGGAAGAAACTAGTCTAATGGAAAAGCTATTGTTATTTTAAGAGCTTGCTCTCACATGGTAAGCTATAGACTGGTCGTTTCATTCATTCATAGCTGTAATATGAAAAAAAAAATCCCCTGTAAAATCTGTAAATCTGGCATTACTGCTGCCTCTAATCCCTTTAGAGTGGGATAAAAAAAAAGGCCTGAGTCACGTTGCTTTCATCTATAAAATATTGTAAATAGACCAGTCAAACAGGCAGCAGACAAGAAAGTGCAGCCCCTGGACAGATGATGAGTTCACATAAATAATCCTATACTACACATGTTAAATGCAGTCATGGGTAATCTCAGAGCATCTGAGGAGAGCTGCACTACATCTCTGAGCTTTTATGGGCTTAAAGCTTTAAAGCAGCAATTACAGTCACAGCCCCGAAGATGCTGGCCAGCAACGTTCTTAAGCATCCTTCGTCATGACTAATCACTAAATCAGTCTTTGCCTCGACGGGAGCCTCACAACATGAAATGTGTTTTGTGCTCTCTTAAACCACGATTTCTGTTCACTAAACGTGTAATAATGGCCCATCACTTCCTTCTCTTTACTTAGAACAGAGAAAAGGACACACTGAACTTCCTTTTGCAACGTAGGTGCATAAAAGTTCACCTCCTTACTAGCACTTTAAAGGATGGAGATCACATTCTGATACAACTAGCATCCCTGCATGTGTCCATCAACTTGCAGCATCAGAGTGAGAGCGTGGGCGAAAGCTACTGAGGCTATATTATAATTCATAGGGTCGTTAAGAGCACATGGAACTAGCTCTGTGGAGTAATCGGTGGACAACGAGGGACTTTCAGATGCAAACAAATCAATCACATTGTGATCACTGCAATTATATTAAAAGAATATATACAAAGGGTGAGCAAATAATAAACCCTGAAGCATGCTATCCCTTTCAACAGGTAGGTGAGGGCATTTAGGATGTATGACATGGAGGAAATCAACGTAATCCTCTAGCAAGTGCTGAAATTAAGAATTGAGGTTTGAAAAAACATCCACAGTGAGAGGATGAAGAACAGTCTGTAGCAGAACAGTGTGAAGGAGGTGTGGAGTGGGATGAGAAAGACTGCTGAATAAAGACAGCCAGGCCAAATGGCTGAGTGGAGCAAGGAAACGGTGAAAGAGTTAAAACGTGTTCTCAAGCGGTTTGACTCAAGGACAGCTCATCCTTCCACCCCATAGAGTGAAGCCCGATGGGACCCCGATCACCACCAGCTATCCCACACTCACTCCCTACCTTCATGTTCTCTGCAGAGGACTTTGTGCTTGATTATCCTACAACCCCTGTTGATTCTTCATCATTTTAAAGGTCAACTCTGCAGCACTGGCCCAAGCCCACAACATGTCATAGCATCCTTCACAGAGCACATCCATCATGAGCATCCCACCTTGCACTGATTCTACAGAACCTATTAAACCTCAAAGTAATATTTTGACACCTGTCTATTCACTTTATGACAGATAAATGAGAAGGTATGTTTCTTTAATAAAGAGCTACAGTAAGCGGTAAGCGTAGCTTAGCACAAAGACTGGCCATAGGGGAAACATGTAGTCTGGTTTGGTCCAAAGGCAAAAAAGGTGCCTAACAGGACCTTTAAAGCTCACCAGTATACAAGTCATATCTGTTTTTGTTTCATTGGCACAGAAAACTACATTTACAAACAACAATATGCTTTTATATTGGGTTGAGTGATGGACTCTTTATCAGCATGTAATCTCGACTACAACAGCACATATAACCTTCCACACTGCATTTTTTCATTTTGATTTTGCATTAAACAAACATGATACAATGTATTAATTTAAAGGCTTAAGAAGTGCTGCTAGGCAGATTCTGTTTCCCTCTTACAGAGTCTGGCTTGCTGTTATTCCCTATTTCTAGTCTTTCTGTTAAGCTAAGCTTAATCGCCTGCTGACTGCCTCTCACATTTAAGAGACAGACTTTCTCATTCATCTCTAAACTCTAAGCCTATTTCCCAAATTGAATGACTATTCCTTAAACTTGAATTTGAATATTGCCCCTCTAAGGCAGAAAACTTCTGCCATTGTCTCATTATTGAAAACAGGATGCTTCAGTGCCCTTATAGGCCAGTGGCACTGGCCTCAAAAAGACCTTAAACAGGCTGTCAGTGAATCATATTAGACCCTGAGAGAAAAACTACTTGGACACTCACCAATTTAAATACAAGGAAAACATACTGACAGCATGGACAATACTAAACATCAAATCTGTAGCTGATGCAGCTACTGTGCAGCTTCTCCCTCTGACATGTTCACAAAGAAAAATGCACTCTTTCTGCTGACAGCCATCATATTGCACAAAATGTTTCCTGCTAAAATGGCCCCAGTCTCAGCTCACTAGGGGGGTGATGAAGCAGGTAAGTTGTACTGACTCTTTGAGCTGTCTTTGACTACCTTCTGTATTCCTGCGCTCGTTACAATCAGCATTTATCACAGGAAACTCTGAGAACGTAAGCTCCCTCCACACATTCCATAAATTCTGATTATGAGGATGATAATGAGAACAGACAGTGAGGAAAGTGCACAGTGTACATGGTAACATAAGGAGATGAGGACCTCAATCTATTGTGTTTTTTTATGTGTGTATGTATGTGTTTTTTTATTTATGTGCAAGTTTAAATTATGCATCCACTAATTGCAAATTAAACCTGAACATCTGCAGCTCTCTATATTTGAATACATATGGAATATGCTTGGATTGCAATCAACATCTTCTGTCCTCATTCATTTCCTGTTAATTTCCTGCTGTTCTTACAGTTGCTATTTTGCATACACTATGTACTGTTAGGCTACTTTCCCATAATACATAACACCTTTTACATTTTCTAAGGCAGCATTTGTGTTGAGATTTAAAGTACTGGTGCATTTTTTTTTATATATAAAACCTCCATTTATTTCATTCTTATCTGCAGTCTGTTTCTCTTTGTTGCAGTCTGGGAATATGGCTACTTGACTACTAAATTCCCAATCTGGGAATAATTCAAGTTTAATTTTATCTCTTGTTTCCTAATGTATGTCTTAATATATATGTACACTGTCAGTCTGTGGTCTAATCTTTGATGAATGTGGATTAAAGTTATAGCAGCTACAGAACTATGCGGCTGGCTTCATCTTTATTCTGAATTTTATCAAGAGTGCCTAAATGAAAGCACCAGCTGACAGAAGAAACTGGCAGGCGTTACTGTGAATCCACTCCTTAGGGAACCTCTTCTTTTGCTCCCACCACAAATGAACTGACATCTAAGGGAAGAGAAAGAGCCGAGTGCACTAGCAAAGATCGTGACTGGAGAGGGAGGGGGGTATTTTTATGACAACTGGAGGCCTCCCAGGACATTAAACTGGTACGGTTCACTGTGTGCATCCAGCCTCAGTAGTAAGTAGAGCACCAACACATGGTGCAGTGAAGTTTTGCTCTGCACCGCAGATATCTGGCAAATTATGCTCTTCAGATGAATAGTTGGAAAATGGCGAGTCAACAATCAATCCAATCAGCTTGTCATTCAGTCAATATTTATCAGTCTGGTAATTAATCACCCGGGTCACAGCTGTCACATTGATACTCTCATTAACCTTCTTCTTCTACAAAATAATGGAAGCCTTTACAACTCACTCACTAGCTCACTAATTAACACATTACATCTCGTTTGCTACATCTGCACAGAAACAGAAGTGTGCGAATGACACGATGTGGTTTTACAGAAGGGGTTTATGTGCAGGACTGATTCTTGGTGGGGAGCAGTGATTTTAAAAATACAACGTTTTAAGAAGTGAGCTTACGAGGTGCTGGTAGGCAGATTTTAGTCTCTTTGGACTGAGCCAAGCTAAGTGTTTGCCCTTGTTAAGCAAGCGAGCTGCTGGCTCCGGCTTCATATTGAGTAGGCAAATATGAGAGTGGTATTGTGCTTCTCATCAAACTCTTGGCAAGAAAGTGACGCTTATTACTTCAAATGTCAAAGTAATCCTTTAATCACAGAATAACAGGTGGAAAAGACAAACTTACCTGCCACAGAATTGGGACGGGGCATCGCGAGGGAGGAAGTGCTGTGTATGTGGTGCTGAGGGAGGGGTCTTTTCGGTGCTGGTGGAGTCCTGGGCTCCATGATGTCAGTCCTAGGTAAGGCCTCATCTGGTTGGGGGGTCAGATTGTCCTTGTTTGGCCCGGGATGGCGTTCCTCGCTTGCATGGCCCATTACACCAGCGCCGCCCCCCAGGCCTTCATCCTTAGTCAGAGCCTCACTGGAGACGCTGCGCTCCTCATTCTCAGAGGAACTAGTGATTGTTGCTGAGATGCAACAAGAAAATATGGGTTAAGTAAGGCAGCCAAGAAAAGAACTTAAAGCCTGCAATTTTTTTACTTTTGCCTCAGCAGTTGAAAGTGATTAAAGATCCAAAACTAAGCATCGTCTCTTAACTTCAACAAAACTCATTTACACAATCAACAATAAATTATACTCAACTACTTCACCAGCTGCACACTCGAGACCCATCCATCGATGAGTTTTAAGTATCTGATGTGCCCTTTGCACTTTTGTATTTAACTATAAATACAAACTCTATTTAGAGAGAAAAAAGTGTCCTATTTTAAGAGAATCAGACCCATAAGCAACAAAGACAGCAGTGTCCCAGTTTTGACAGGAGGGAGCTAAAGCCTTGAGGCTGAAGTGGCACAGGCGACGTAGAGAAACTAGCTGTGGGGTAGGGGTACATATTTGACATATAACTGATGAGACCTCTAACTCCCTGTCACAATTAAAGAAAGTGTGGCATTTTATTGACATCAGCCAGATTCAGGATTTCTGTTAGAGTAAGTGGTTCCTCACTGAGTTGTACAGATTGTTGATGTTTTTTAAGCTCATATTTTTTTACCCCCTAGCGATGCATGGCTGGGTTTTTCTATTGGATATGCTTCACCTAGTGTAAAAACCAAATCAGAACTTGTGCACTGGGATGGGCATCATTTAAAAAAACCTGACCAGGATTTACAACAGGTACACAGCAGCAACTCTCACCTATGATTCCACTATCCTTGCTTTCCAAGGTGGAGGTCGGGCTTTGAGAAGGAGGCCCAGGGCTGCTTCCAGTGATGGGCCCAGGAGCAGGACAAGGTGCAGGGCTGGTCACAGGGCTGGAGAGGGTTCCACTGGGGCTGGTGCTAGAGCCGCAGTGTGGTGATGGTAAGGATAAAGGCTGGGGCAAAGGCCGGCCTCCAGCACTGGTGCTTAAGGTGGAAGATGGGCTCTCTGAACAAGGGGAGGCAGTGCTGCAAGTCAGAGTGGAGCTGGGACTCCCCCCCTGGACAGAGGTATCACACTGAAAAAAAGGGAGAGCAGGAAGAAGGTAGTACTTGATTAAGGAGGTTAAAGTGACATAAAGTAAAGATGGAAAGTAAGACTAAGACTAAGACACGATCATCTCTGTGAAAGGAGAAGGAGAGAGAGAAAACATACCTGAGTGATACTCACATATTCAAAAAGTGAAGTAAATGAAGGGTGTCAGTTGCCACCCTACTCTACTCTGCATGACAGTGTTTGCCTTCATGCACCCTGTTTTGTGTGTTTGTGACTAAGTATGTTTGTGAGCACACAGATGGGGAAATGAAATGATAATTCCAGTTATTTTCATCCTGGCTGTCATTTTCCCAGATTTTATAATGACAACTGGCTGTGTTCAAAAACTCAATAACTCGCTATAGACATTTTCTGCAAAAGTCACTGTATGCTACACACATTCATCTGGTCCCAACAGGGCTGATTTCAAAAAGACGAAAATGAAATGTGATCATTTTTCACAGGTGACAGAATGCATTTTAAGTATGGATAATCAATAAGGACACAGCATCAGACTGCCTGAATGAGGGTACTCGTTCATATTACACATCTAACACAAAAAATATACGCAAGTTTCAGCAAATAGGAAATCTGGCATTTAGAGGAAGGTGTGTGTTGCTGCGTTCAAAAGGATGTGCTTCAGTTGCTCTGTGGAGTTGGCACTGTGTGTGTTTTGGATATCAATGTGGTGTAACTGCATGCACAGCTCTGAGCAAAGCAAAACACAAAGTGATTTTGAACACAGGCAGTCATCATGCTGGAAAAAAAGCTCAGGGTAGAGCCAGGGTAAAAAGAGAAGCTGAGAGGATTTTTATGACAGTTATCACAGCTCCATCTTACAACATCACAACTATTGATTAAGAGCCTTCCAGTGTACTTTTCATGAGTAATGAAAATATATGCACAGCATTTACATGAAAACAAGTACATCTGCACAAAAATACTGCAACCTACTGCAAAAGCACTGCAATATAAATAATCCTATTGCAAAACTAATTAGATTAAATTTTCTTGCTTTAACTCTTATCTTAAAGCTTTAGTTTGTGCTGTTAAAGCGTTGCTTTCTATTACGGTGCTTCTAGAGAAAACACTGTTTTTTTTTACATGCCTAAACTGCTGCTGACATTTAATGTATGTTGCCTTTTACCAATAAAAGTTGTGGTAAAAGACTCATTAAAATGTTTACAAGAGCTTAAAGTATTTTCACAACATCAAGCCATTTGGGTTAATAAATGCACATGCTTTTCCAAAAACAAGCTACACTTCTTTCATATTCCTCCTCCTTGTAGTTTGATCATGTGCATTTCAGGTCTTCTCATTACTGATGCAACATTTCTGCAACACATAGACTGTGAGGAGAGAAGGCAGCAGAGTTGAAACAGCTCACTGTTATTCTCTTTATACCAAAGCCTCATCTATCTTGGCCAGGACAACCCACATTCCTCATATGAGCTTGCTATCTCTGTGAAACTGACTGAATCTGGAGCTCAGGTGGTGGAATGAGGCTGAGAAAATGGGCCAAGGCTGAGCAATACAAAGGCATGGAGATGGAGGGGACATAAGCACACACAATAACTGTAACACAGAAGGGTTAAACTAATAGGGCACCGTGTAGAGAATTGGAGCCCTGTGGGCACAATTAATAATGTTTTCAAATTATATTTATTCAATTTTCCAAGGGGGGATTTGGATGCACACATCACAGATATTATTTAACAGTATTCCCCCTGTATGAATCTTAATTGTAAAAAAATTCAATTAATTTTTCTTATTAATATGTTTACAAAAGAAACAAAGACTCTATTGGCAATGTGAGGGATTAAAAAAACAAAAGGTTGTTTCATCGACCATCCATCACCTCTTTATATGACATGACAGCAAAGGGCCACTAAATCAATACGCTGCCCTACCTTCTTTTCCCTCCTGTCCTCCATAGGGGAGCTAGCAGTGCCGGGCGATACTTCTCCCAATAAGAAGCATAGTCTGGTCATCAGTTCCTGGGTAGAAAGGGAGGGGCCCGGCTGGGGCTCCACGTGGAGATCTGGAAGACGGGCACATTCAGGACACACAGATTAACAAGTAAACAGAAACATGCTGTGCCAGGTTAAACTGAAATCTAGCCAACGCTCTTGTTTCAGCTCAGCTCGCTCGTACGGTTCCAACCCAGCAGCATTGCTAGTGGACTGAGAGAAATGTATGCATCCATGGGTCAGCACAGCTCCAGCTGTCCTGATTATGAATGCACAGACAGTGGCTTTCCAGTCCCTGGTTGAGGCAGCAGCACGAGGTTGTGTGAGGTTGTGAGTTTGCCCGTGCACTCGCCTGCCAGGTGCTCTCTGTTAAGAGACGGGTTGTGAATTTCAATGAGCTCGGTGTCGACTCTGGAGCAGAAAGAAGGAGTGCCTCAGCTCTGCCTTCGTTGGGGCTTCTGGAGAGATTGGCTGACACAGGCCATGTGTCGCAATCATTTATCACTGTTTAAGGCTCCCTGATGCTTTGACCTCCAACCCCGGCTCCTCTCAGGTCCACGCTCACCTCTGCAGAGTGAGGCTTTAGCAGCTTTCACGTCTCCGTGCTTTAACCAGCTGAGCGATGCATTCCCTTGTTCTCACGCCTCACCTATGTACTGCTATCAGCTGAGTAACATGAATATTGAGTAGGCATATTAACAGGATGACAGGACATCACAGATTACAGGAACAGCTCACTCCTCCACACAAACATCTTTGTGTTCAGACATCACATTCATTTTCGCACTCCCTCCACTGGTTTCTTTCTCATTCTGTCTCGCTAGCTCACGCTCTCCTTTTAAAAGGTACTGCATTGCATCGCTCTTACATTTTAATTCTTTTCAAACACAAGCCTAGCCTTGAGGATCAAGGATATATTCAAGAGCCAAGCCTAGTAACTTTTGTTTCATAAAGCACCCTAGCAAGAGCCGCTGTCAATACTCTTTTCACTTCACAGCTTGAAAAGCTGCTGAAGACTCGGGTAGGAAGGGTGGATGTGTATTTGAGTGAGGGGGAGGAGAGAAAACTTTGCATTTAGTCAGCAGAGCAGTGAGATCCAATCTGGAGTAACATGAGGACAGACTGAATGTCCAGTACTATTCATCAAACCATCTAGCAGTTGCCATTGGAAACGAGAAGCTGAGAGGTGCCTGGCAACCAGGATGGAAGATGCCTCATAAAATCTGTGTAGCCTAAGGGTAGCCCTTTGGTCAAATACACAAAGAAAGCTGGCTGAGATGTGGATATATACAACATAATTTCTTTGATCAAACCTTAACTGTGAGAACAGGATGCAGATAAGTCAGGGCAAAGACTCAGGAGAAACTGTGATAAAACAAATCCACTCTGAGTAATTCACTGAGGATTACACAGACATCACTGCCCCTACAAAAATCTGAATGAAAGAACTTCATGCAAAGCATTACAGATGTAATTAAAACACAAACCGCACACCAGCTTTCCCTTAGATCTCATCATTCATTCTCCCCTCACCTCCACCCCATTCACTCTCATTCAGCTCCCCTGATCAATACCTGGAAAAACAGACATGATGCTAAACACCCGCCCACATGCTCCTGTTCTCACCTCTGTGGTCTGTCTCGCCACGACACGAGGCAAAGACAGGAGGTTCTCTCGCACTGGAAGAGCCATCCACATACTCCAGCTTCCTTAGCCGTCCTTCGGCCACAGCAAAGAGGGAGAAGGGAGAGGGAGGGAGGGAGAGCAGGCAGGGTGGGTGGGAGGGAGGGATTGAGGGTGGAGATAAGGAGGGATATGAAAGGAAGTGAAAGAGAGAGAGAGAGAGAGGGAGAGGGAGAGAGAAAAAGGGAGAGAGGGAGAGAGAGACAGAGAGAGATTAAACCTCCCCAGATGAGATCTGTGGTGCAGAATTTGAATTGTGTCCCATGAGTATAAAGCAGAATGTAAAGAGTGAGAAGCATGCATGCAAACAGTACAATATTCACTGTACCGTGGGTGTTTATCTATAATATATTAACATTGCTAATGTGTGCATGTGCGTGCGTGTTTGTGTGTGTGAGAGAGAGAGAAATGGCAGGGACAGCAGTGCACTCATGTTGATGTGTGTGGGTGTGTCTGAATTTATGCATCAACATCTGAGGGTTCTTGGAAGCACAAATTCTTTGGGAGATCATTCAAAGGGATGTTTGCGAACACTCAGATGTACTAAATTTTCACACTCAAGGTTATTTGATGTTTGACTCATGCATGTCATGCATGTGGATGAATATAGAAACACTCTGTGCACACAGCTTGATATTTGATTTTGAAGGACTGCTAAAGATAAGAACGCCATAACTGCATATATTTTCACTTGCTGTAATTTTACTTGTCATGTTCGTTCAGTGGACTGAGGAAAAACAAGGCAGTGCTGCATGCAATGAAATGTAAGAGCACCTTTTTCTGAATGGCTGTACTTGCTGCAGGACACTGCCACCTAGTGCTTCTTAAAGGTAAGGCCTGCCCCGAGTAAACAGAATTTATTTTTCTTTTCAATTCAACAATTATGAGAGTTTACACAATGAAAATGTTCAGACCTTAAAGAAGTATTTTTCTGGATAGTTATATTTTAAAATAAGTGCAAATCCTTTAATATGTCCGTACTATATGTGTTTGTTTGTTACGAAACAGTGGATAGCATCTTCCTCTTTCACTAACAATGGTAATATGTTTATGGCAAAAACAATCATGAGACAGTATGGACATCGTCTAAATTTAAAAAAGAGCCTATATACAAGGCTCTTTAGGCTCTTTATACAAGAGCCTAAATGATAAAAATGTTCCCCCTTCAATTCAAATAGTGTTTTGCAAACAGTTATATCACTCTATATATATGCATGATTTGGGACAGCACAACTAATTTAGGGACAAATAATTCTCAACAACTAACACAAGTGCAATGGATATAATTTTTATCTTTCTAATTTTTTTATGCCATTTCTTATTCATTCTGATTTTTTCAGATAGTCAGCTATATATATTCAACTATATAAGTGTGAAACATGAACAATTCATTTTGTGTTTGCAAAAGTATTATAGCACATGCAAGGCTACATCTACTACCAACACTGCATGTAATGCAAACATTGTTTTGAGAAACCTGCCATTAGAGTTTCTTTAAGCACAGATGGTGTAAAGCTGTGTGCATGTGTTTGTATGTGTGTAATAAACACATAATAAAAATAAATAAATGAAAATGAATGTCCTTGTGTTAAGATTATTATCATTTTACATAACAATGAGTTACCTTTAGTCATTTAGCTGTTACTTTATGGATCCAAACTGATACAACATTTAAAATCGACCCGCCTAATTGAAGTTCCTTGCCTTGAGTTATCTTGTTCAATCATTTACACTAACAATCTGTCACATGGTTGTGGGCCCTGGGGGTACAGTCTGTATGCTCTTGTATTTGCTGTCACATGTATGGAGCAGCTGAATGCACAGAAGCTCTCTGCTAATCAAGGCAAACCCATAAAAGCATTCTGCTATTTTTGCAGCAATTCCCTGATGCACAGCTACTTGTCATTCTCAGCTGCTCATAATAAGACCAAGCTTTGTTTTTAGTACTATTTCAAATGAACCCACCTGTGAACTTGATGCATGACTGAGAGGGGACTATGTCAGCCTGGCGAGGGAGAAGAGGGGAGGAAGGCAAAGAAATGGATACACCCTTGGTCAGTCTCATCAGTTTAACTGGGCTTTCGTTGTAGCCGCTGTCACGATTCTTGAAGCATGCTGCACGCCCGCCGCCACTCCTCTGCAAGGTGCTATGAGTGTATACCTCCCCACCTGCATGAAACAGATTAGAGGGTGTGAAGGAAGGAAAGAGAAGGGCAGGTGTTCAGGTTAAAGAGGCATGATTTTGATCTTTTAGCAGAGTTCAAATAGACTGAGTTGCATCAACAGAACTGTGGCTTTGGAGCAGATCTAACACATCACAGAGTGCTGTATAAAAAAATGTCTCGCATGAGGCTGCGATGGAGAGAACATATCTTGTCTTGGAGGCATACTGCTGAATGAGGTAATGGAAAGTTGGCAATGCCAGAACATCTATTTAAGGGAATGGGATCACACTCTATAAAGAGGCTACACTTATTATATTTTAATTCAATATTTGAATCATTTTCATGTCCACTCTTATTGCAGCCACTGAGCCTCCTCCTGTGTCTTCAAATAGACATTATGCATGAGCACTCATGAAGCCAGATGATTACAGAGACCTTATTGCCAATTATATTGGTAACACCAGATTGCAGTAGTTTTCCCCGTGGTATAATTCAGTCATTCACTTCCTCCTACTTTGAATGAGTCTATTTTTGCTGTATCACAAAGAGCAAAATAGGACTCAGAGGTTCACTACATGATAGTACAGGTTCACATGATACTCTGTTGAATAATAATAATTCTAATAATAAACATAGCAGTATTATTGCCAAAAAAAAACATTTCGGTATAAGCTTTTCAGGAGAAGTGATATATCTCTGCAAATAATCAGGGCAATCTCAATGTACTGTTAACATACTATATCATTTTAATGAGACTGACACAGTTCTTTATCTTCCTCTCTGTTCCTGCTACCCAGAGCAGCAAATGATTAAATATTAATGGGCAACATGGTTGCTCCAATACTGAGTTCTACTTATGTTCATCTATCTTCACTGCGCAGCCTGAAATCTCATCTGTGCTGCATCAAGTTGACAAGTTCAGCCTGTGAAAAATACAAACATCTTTGCTTCATTTCATCGGCAAAATGTTCCAGCTGCTCAGCAAACCTTCCAGTTCACATAGCACTGACAATATTACAAAATGTTCAGCTTGTTTACAGCATACATGTTTAGAATAAGTGCACAATATCATTTTATTCAATTGTGTCCCATTACGAATATTCCTGTGAAATCCAGTATTACAGTTTTTAGTAGGTCAGAATGTTTGCCTAACCCACTCTAACTTCTCCTGACACACTTTAAATGCAAGCAGCGGGACACTGTATGAAGGACAGAACACACTGATGAATTAGGCTAATTGAAATGGCTCTACTTAAACCACCCAAGAGAAGAGAACCTGAATATTGCCATCAAATAATGCAAGAGCTAGTGTGTACAACTTAAGATAAATATGTCCCTTTATGCATAACTGTGAACAGAGTCGGGAAAGGATAAAAACTTTATACAATATCGTTCCAGCAAAATCAAAATACAAGCCAAAAGGTGCAATATGGGATGTTAAATAAGCAAAAATGCCACAATGTTATTTACACATGTAGTGTCAGTAGTTTTCTTCTTACCTGGATGTCTTTGGCCCTTTTTGTCTCCTCGTTTTCCTCCTCCCTCTCGCTTGTTTCCAAAAACTGCTCTGAACATCGCTGTGCTGTGTATCTACCGCCTGTGGAAGACTAAGAAAAATGTTAATTTGAATTAGGAACACATTATTAAGGCACCATTAACCCCACTCTTAGTTCTTAATTTAGCTGCGGGAGCGCCAAAATTACTTAAAGTTTTTTTTAGGTTTTTTTTAGACTTCGATGACTGTTTAGTCTTTAACAATGAGTCATATCTTTACATTAGTGGGCTACACATGGGGGTATTGACCCATAAAAACCTTTTTTTAAAAAAAGAAGTCTCACATTACCTGTTACATTAAGCCTTCTTTGATGTCTGCATGTCTTCATATAAATCCACAGGAAGCTGATGGAAGGAGACCCTTTAAACTCGCGGAGAGCAATTAAGAAGTGCTGCTGCTCCTCAGTCAACCCACGCACTGCTGAAAGAAGGGTCGGGCGCGCGCATCGTGATCATGCGTGTTCGCCTCATGTTCCTCATTTGATGTGAACTAAATATTTTAACCATTGGCTGTTTTTTTTATTAATATTAATTATTTGTAAAACACTAGCTGTCTTAAACACAATACTGCATATTTAAAAACCGATAGCTGCACATTACAATTTTTAACACACATTCTATTTTGTAAAATTCTCAACATTGCAAGCTGCCTTGAACTATGAGCCTTGAGTTGTTTACAACTTATAGAAACTGTTTGCATTTGTCTTGTTTATTGAGACTGTAGTCTAGAGATCAGTGCTGTAGATGATTGTCGTTTTTATGTAGGCCTACGCATCTACTTTATCGTTTGGCCAAAGTGTATCGAAATGTTTGTTCTTCTTCATTATGTTCATCTTTATTTTCTTTGTTTACGCTACATGTCCAGTTGTAACTATCTTCCTCTGAACAGTTCTGTGAACCGCATGTAAATACATTAACAGCCACGGAAAATCTCTATTTCTCTATTTTTATTGAGTGACGGGACTGCAAAGTTCCTCAGGTCTCGTGAAACTATGTGACTGACGCTTGGAAGTGGGAAGTTGTTTGGTAGCAAACTTGTGTCGTATTTAGGATGTCTTTGGGAAAATAGTAGTTTCTTAGTAGCCAGGCTGACCAAAGTTTGTTTTAATATTGCTTCGGCTAGGCTACCCAGGTTGAATCGTCAGTAAACTCGTGAACGCGCAGCTATTACCACGGAAACTGTCGAGCGAGTAAGGGAGAGCCCGAGCGACTTAAAGGTGGGCTTTGATAAACGGCTACTGCGCAAACTCGCACCCTATGGATCCAGGAACCATGTGTTAGCGGTCCTTTTACCATCTGGGATGCCAGCAGAGCAGCAGTGAAAGAGAAGTCATCTCAAGGATTTTATATTAGACAAACTAATTAAGCCAAATCATGTCTGCCGCCATGCACCGTTGTAAGTATAGCCTAATACGCCTCACACTAATAAAACAGACGAAACTAACAGTTGAGGAGAGTTTAGTATAAAAGCTGTGGACACGTGCACATAAGCTGATGCCATAGGGTGTCCGCGTCTGCATGAGTGCAGTGTCGCTTTCTTGAGAATACATTAGCTTTGCAACGTTAGTGTTACTTTTAAGCTTACCAAAAACGCATCAAACAACATGGGAAAGTACTGCTCAGTAACGTATCTCAGTTTTTGGGGCAAGAGGGACACATTTCAACAGTCATATACATTTAGCATAGCACTGGAGATGCCTCACCCTGCTAGCTAACATTAATGCTAACATTAGAATTGTGCTTTAGCTTCTACTACATGTGGTAATCTCAAGGTTTAACATACGGGGGGTTAACTCAGAAGTGGTATTTTTTTTACTGTATTATGGTTAATTCCTGTTTGTGGACTGTATGTAATGTTAGTTTGTACTGTTGGTCATGACGTCCTGTAGTGAAGTAATCTTTGCCTCAAACCTAAAATAGACACCGTTAGCCAGCAACGTTAACATCACCAACCATGTGTGTGTATAAAGATTATAATTTAATGTTTTGGGTTTTTTTGGCGCATTGATGTTCCAGTTTCCTACTGTAGTTCTAAGCTAATTTTAACTGATTAAATTTCCACTGGTTAGTTAAATATACAGCAATCCCACAGTGTTTGTTCAAAATATTTGCTTTACAGAGACTGTACCGGCAAATAACCTCTCTTCTTTGCACTTTATCTCTAGCAATTCCTATGCCATGTGGTGGACACCTGTATGAGCCAGATGGAGGATGACAGCTGTGTCTGAACTTCGTCAGGAAGTTTTAGAAATGATGGTGCTATTTTAACACCACAATCTGTCATAGCTGAATAACCAAGGAAATGGGTCTTTGAAAGAAGCTCTGACAAGAGAACATCTCCTATCTGCATCCAGTGGAGTGAAATGTATGTAAAATGTTCTCTCTGCAGACATGCTCAGGTGTGATTCATTAATCAGGCCTCTTAACGTAGTCACAAGCTGCATCATTGACAGCCTGGGCTCTCTGATGTGAGAGGTCCTGGGTTTTACTACTTCAGATGCAACATAAAATCTCCCTGCGCTTTCTGACTGCCTCTTTTCCATGGCGTCTTGGATTGAATAAGGGAGGATAAATCAAAATCAATGTATAATTTATATTTTATCATATGAGCTTATTTACACAGCATCATTTCTTGTTTCTAATCATTAAACCATTTTTCTGTACAGACACTATTTTGTTAAGAGTCTGAATGTAATGTTTTTCTCCTTTTCCAGTCTCAAGACTCGAGCTTGGCAATGAAACTGGAGAGAATATATTGAGGCAGCTCTTATGGACACATCTGAGTGGTCTTGGTCAAAATTCATACTTTGCAGGTAAGCAATTGTAATGTTAGTTTGAGTTGACTGTTACTTGCATCCGCTGATAGACCTGAAGCAGGTTTCATTGGCTTCTGGGTTTGCATAGAGATGCTAAACTGAACTTTCCTTGCGCTTTCTGACTGCTACATTCTAAAGCAGAACAGATTGAATTGAGGAATACATTTAATAGATCTGTTAATTCGACCCACTAAATTTCAAAGTTTATTCCTTCACTTTTTCTTAGATTAAAAACAGTAGATGTTTATAGGATCAGCAAACTACTGCTTTAAGATTAGAAAGATGATTTCTGTGTCATACATGTGCTATGCTGCAAATTTTATGTTTTCTTATTTTTTGCAGGCAATACACAAGATGCTGCAAACATATGACTGATTTGGACAGTGGAACATCCTCTCTTCCCCTTGATGCCAAACAAATGATTTCTTGAATCTTTTGGTTTGCCAAATAATCATCAGTTTTTCATCTGCCAGCAGTTGTCTGGCACCAAATAAACTCATCACTCTGCTGTAAATGCAATGAAGCATGCAAAGCATTTTTGTGAATCAAAGTTTGAACTTGTTGCATTGGGTTGAACCTTTTCAATAAATTTATGGTGTTTTGAAGTAGTTCAAACAACTTTTTTGTCTTTTAAGCTAAACACTTTGAAGCAGACCTGATAATATACAGATTAAAAATGGTTTGAGGCAGTGGTGTATTCAAGTATTTATGTACACAATTAGTGATACGCTGGCTATAAAGCCATTTAAACACAACTTTAAGAGATAACATTGATTTGGGTTAAAACTATATACTTGGCACAAAATAGTAATAAAAGTTCCAAAAATGTGAATGTAAGATGATTGTCACTACTTAGTGCATTCATTTTTTCCTACAATTAACACCTCAGAAAACTTTTATTTTTTTTACAAAGTCAGAGTTCCATTTTCTTTTCTATCAACACCTTTATTGCATAAGACAATTAAAATTACAGTGAAGATGGGCAAATGTGTAGATACCTGAAGCACAAGGTTAGAAAGCATTACAGCAGTGCTGCTGGATCAAATATTGTTAACACAAGTTCTCCCCAGTCATGGTGCTAAACGTGTCCAGTTGTTTTTAAAAAAAGCACCACATGGTTTCAAAAAGTCATAAAAGGTCCATAAAAAGAAACATATTCAGTACATATCAATTAAGTGTAGAGAGCCGTTACCTGTGTGAAAAATTTATACTCAAGGTGTTATGCCTTAAACATTAAGCCCATCAAGATAAACTTGTGTCAAAACATTAAAACAACTCAATCCTAAGAACCAGAGTTCTACATTCTGTGGCTCTGATGAATAGGACAGCTAACTCAAAGACAGGCGGGTTTTCCTTCATGGGTGTACTGGAGCTGTGACAGAAACAACATCAGGAGACCGTGAACACTTGACTGTAAAATCTCAATTTGTTTCCCGAAGCCCCTTCTGGTTTCCTACAAAATGACAAGAAGATACAACTTCTCCTTGTAAAACTCAATTTTTGCTTGACCTAATTATCCAGTGTTTTCTGAGACCTAAGCTCCAATTCCTAGCAAAGGCCTGGTCTGGAAGGGACCAAGCATCAGATGAAAACCAGGTGTATTGAGAGTGTCAGAAACTACTCTGCAGGTTTTTCCTCGCTTTGATAATGTCGGTATTCCGGCTTGAGCTCCCACGTATTCTTGTGTGTTCCCTTCACATTGTAGATGCCAATATCACGCAAGATTTCTTTCAAGTAAATCTAGGTAAAGGAAAAGATAAATAAATATGAGAAAAAGCAAACAAAATGCTCTCATTCTGTGTTTGCCCAAGCTATATTAACTGCATACAATCAACAGTTCTCACAAGAAATATCTGCACTTAACAGTGGTCAACAGTATTGTTTGACATCATTCAGTATGAGGGAAGTATTTCAACTGAAGTGCTCATGTTGCCCTCTGGTCTTACCACAGGCTGTTTGGTGATGTCCACCAGGTCTTTGATGTTGTAGTACTGGTGCTTCTCGAAAGCAGAGAACAGCATGTCCAACACCTGCTGTTTGTCTGCTCTTGCTCTCTTGCCCTCCTCCTTCTTTTTCCTCTCATACTCGAGCTGCAGTCAAAAGTAAACACATACAGCTCAGTTATCACTTAAAGGCCTACACCAGTGGCATACAATGTCTCTTTTATGGCAATCAGTACAAACCATTTTCTAATCAATACAATGTAAAAGTTTACATGATTTGAAATAGTAGGTTTGAGATAAGCAACAATATTTCCATGAGCTTTTAAATTCATTAGTTAGATCCAGCAGTTAACTTTGTGTTTACTATGTAGCATATGTCTTCTATGAAACATGACAAACAAGTGGATAGATATATGAAACAAGACAATACTGTACAGGACTCATTTCTTACATTGTAGGTGTGGTTGGCCACAGGTTTGTAGTTGTTGGTGACAGGATTTTGCAGCTGTTGTGACAGTCTAACAGGCTTGGAGGACTCTTCGATTTGTAACCTGTTGGCCAAGTACAGTGCATTACATATAGTGTGTACAGTAATCTGAAAAAAGGGATACATGTAAGATGTAATGCAATGCAATACAATAGCTCTGCAAATAATACCTGTGCACAGTAATAAGATATTACATTAAGCAGGAAATAAACAATATTAGAGTCTGGTCTAGACCTACTCTATATGTTAAGCGTCATGAGACAACTTTGCTATATCAATAAAATTTGATGATTGATTGATAATCTACATTTCTGCTTTTAACCTTGAAAACTGGTGGCAGTTTCATATTTTTAAGGCTCTCAAAACACTTACTTGTTGTGCCCACCAAAGCAAGTACTTACCTTTTCAGCCTCATATAGTTTTCACTAACAGCGGGCCTGCACTCTGCTCTCTGGACTACCACCCCCTCCAAGGCGATTTTATCTGAAAAACAGAAGAGTTATTTAAAACCCCTTGAATTAAGTTCAAATGTCCCAATGCATTTTTAATACATGAGTAAGGATGGGTGAGTGGTTATACAAATGCAGGAGATAGGATGAAAGAAGACAGTACGAGTGAGTGACTAGGTAATGTGACTAGAAAAATAAAGTCAAGAAACAGCCTTCTTTCCTAGTAATGTGAATCTAACTCAGTCTGAACTTTCTCCTAAAGTTGAGGGACAGATGTTACAGCAATCAAGGTTCAGTTCTGAAAATCTGTAATAGACTTTGCAATAAGTACTATCATTCTTCAAACATTAGTCAGGTTCAGTCAATGCATTTCTATGAAAAAGTTTTTAAGCCACAGAACAACTGCTGATATCTCTAAAATATCTTTAAAAGGCAAATAACTGCTATTTCAAAGCTAGCCACACTGACAAGCTCAGAATAGAGGTCACACCAAATCTTCCAAGTCCTATGTTAATTTTCTGTACTGTGTCAAGTTGTTCATATGCCTTTGTGCATTTGAATACATTTACAGCTTTATTAGTTACATAACTCCAAGAAAATCAAGTGAAAAAAGTGATTCTACGCATTCTGAGTTTAAGCACACTGTGCAGCTAAAAAGAAAACAAACCATCAAAATCAACAAATCAAATCCAGTTCATAAACACTGAATCATTACAAGCATCACAGAAATAACAAAGTCTTATTTACATGTAGATTTCAAAGAAGCTTATCACTGCACAGAGAAGAACTAAGCTAGCAATTAAAACAGTCAGATATCAATGATCATTGCCAACAGTGTCACAACTTGACTGGCATTACAACCATCACAATGAGCAGGTAGCACTCTGCTGCAGAACGGTGTCAACCACAAACTTATTTCCATCCTCCAGCCAAGATGGTGCGAACTGAATGCAGAACTCCACATGAACTGTAGAATTGTACACAAAAAACACAAGACACCCATGTGTTGTGTCATGACAACACGGGGTGAAACATGAGGACAGTGTGTCTACAGTTTTGATACCAATACATGCATCTTTCAGAGCATGTGTATGGGTTACTATTTGTGATATTAAAAACACCATTTATAAACAAAATAAGACACGCAGAATGTCTGATCCCTAGTGGTGTAACTAATTTACTCGCTGGAGAAACGGAGGACTCACCTGGACCTGCCCCCGCCCCCGAAACTGAGCTGCTGCCATCAGATCTCTCTTCTGACTGGCCTACAGGGAGGGAGGGAGGGATGGTAAACATGAAAATACAGGGGATGGAAGACGGAGGGGGGAAGGGATCGAATAATAAGAACCACACCCAGGGTTAAGTTGCACACGCAATCGTCACACAGAGCTTCTCGGCGTTATCTGATGAGTACACACGCGTGCGTATGAGCAAAGCAAGCATGCCCTTACAATAAGCGAGCACAGATACCCTGTCCCACCATAAATACAAATCTTGGACAGGACTGCACAAATGCTGAACTGATTATTTGAAACAGAATAATTTTTTTACATGAGAGAACAGACAAAAAAATCAAAGTGACCAAAAAACTACAATTTAAAGTTAAGTGAGTTATACCTCTATTTCTCTTTGCCTTGTCTCTTTATCAATTAAACTTTATACATTGTGATGCCTCGTTGTGAAACATTTTGGTCAGGTCTCCATAAAATAAGTCTATAATACCAAGTCATACTTACTGAATGTCTGTGTATTGTTGAAAATGGTAATAATTCAACTGTGCAGCCCTAAAACAAACCCACAAAAACACACACACAAGCTGGTGTCCCAAAGTAACTTAGTAGCACAAGCTCACCGACACCCAAAGCAACAAAACACCAACAGTACATTTAGAAGGCTGCTGAAATTCAAACCAAACCAAAGATACATGCATAAATTAAATCAACTCCAAATTCAGCAAGGATTTGTGTTGATATTGATCTACTCTATGTTAAAAGAATTCCAAATAGGGCCATTGTGCCTGATCAGCCATCTGCTTAGGTGAGGCCAGGTAAGTTGGCAGTGGCCTGAAAAGGTCAAATCACAAACAAATGACTGACAGAGGATCAAACACTGAAACTAAAACTCCCATACACATAGAGACAGAAGCACAGACCAAACTAAATCAAAACATGATTTCAACAGACTCCCACTCTTCTGGTCTCCACTGAGTGTTACCTTATCCGCTTATTGGACAGTACATATCTTATATGTACTCCATTAAGACTGTGGACAACTTCACACTCTGTTGAGAGTTCACAACAAGACAAGCAGAGCAAGCAAGAGAGAGATTGTGCATGTAGACTGCAAGCTGTACAAAGAGCAGCAGGATAGGTGCCTCCGGCACCTGAACGCACGTAACTTACCTCTAGGCTCCAGCACCAAACAGATATTTCACATTACAGAAAGCTTATAATGCTGTTTGTGGATGTTTGCAGCTGCCTCATCTTTTAGCAGGAAACTCACCCGATGAAGTCTCTGTAAAAACAGCCAGCGTCTGACCTCCCACCGACTGCATAGTGAACGGGTGCTCACGAGGCGCAGACACTGTCTTATCTTCTAAACCTTCAATGGCAGTCAGCTCTTCATTTAATGTGAAAGACACCTGTAAAGAGCAGTATCATCCACATTTAATCTTTTCAGCTTCTTTCTTGATTTTGCTGGTACAGTGTAACAGGATATGTGAACATACTGTATGTGTCAGATTTTCATCAAGGTGCATTGTACTTCTTTAAAATGTTGCTTACCTCTGGTTTTCCTAAGTTTCCTTTCCTTAGAGATAAAAATGAGCAAAATCAGAACTGACGGATGGGCAAGAATAACAGGACATTCAGTTTTATCTGACATACATTTGTATCTGAAGAAAAACAGAAAATGCTTATAGAGTTATTTAGTTCACCACAGTAATTTTACCTTTTCTCAGTATACAGAAAATTTCGGTTTTGTAGCATCTCCTTCCAATTATATAATCACATGCTGTATACAGACTAAGCCACTTGTCTTCAACAATACATCAAACTGAGAAGGCTGGTCTCCATAGTTTTATTGATACTCTGTTGTTTCACATACTTGCAGATTCGGAGTTTCCCGACCTCGCCTCTGCCAGTCGCTTTCGCCCATTGCTGCGACAGGTATTTGGGCACCTGTATGAGGATACGTAGGTTTACCTAACAAGGGACTACTTTCATAGACTGAAAATTTACTTTGTGGCGAGATCCCTTTAATATGAGGTCATTTCTCATCGCCAATTTTCTAACATGCAAGTATAACATGCAATAAGTCACTTCTATACGTTTCTTTGTGTATCCGTCTGGAGCATACTTAGTCCTGCAAAGGTTGTCACGTGACTGTTATATATAATGAAGTTTACTGAAATCGACTCAACAATATAAGTCATCGACCATTACATATAAACGTTATTTTGACAGCTAACTGTTAAATGTAAAGGCGTGCAAACTGCTGGATTACTAACTAACGCTACAGTTACCAAACGTTTATCCATACGCAGATAATCTTTCTCCAGACCTTAGCATAGCTGCTTATTGCTTTAGCTAACTGCTTTTACTTAGACCACTGTTTATTAACTTTGGCTCTACGGAAAACGATGGTCTATGGTCAAATCGTTATGTTAAGACGTGTTGTGCACTGAACATAAATAAATAATTACTAGTTATGACAAGTCAAACCAAGCTAGCTAACAATTGACGTAAGCTACAACACAAAGCATCTTATCTGTAGCGGTAAAAGCTGAGCTATATTTTTTTGAACGTTGGCTGTTTAATAGAAAACTATTCCTCTAGCTCCTCTGCAGCTGTTAGTAAAACGGCTTCATACGCACCTTCACAAGCCACACACCCGTGTTCTGCTTGGCACCGGTTAAGTCTACTTCGCCTTTCTCGGACATATTTAAAAATTAGGCTCCTGCGAGGTTCCCAAACCGCCATACGCATGCGCGATAGAATACGACAGTACGGCGACTCTGAAGATCCAAAATTGTACATCTCTCACTTTTGACTTAAAGGCTATGTGACCAATATGCCCTTAATATGACAAAATGGATGAGAAAAAGACACATATACGTAAAAATGACGTTTAATCAACTTGAAAAAATAGCGAAAGAGCAGCTAATTGTACACATGGAAGATTGCAAAATTACATGATAATGCAGCACAATATAATTTACAGTGAATGGCTTCACAAAAAATCAACTCAAATACAATGTCATAAAGGAACACTACCAGGATTTAGCATTTAGGGGCGAAGTTTTACTCAAAATGTCAAAATGTCTCATGCACGTCATTTAATAGATAATAACTAGTTTATAATATTGGAGGTTTGTGTGTCTTTCCAATTTTCAAAAAAACATAGTGCTCTAACTTTATTTTAGGAGCTTCTTATATGTTCTTTCCTCAGAAAAAAATGTATTTGACATTAATAAGTTATGGTAAACCCTTTCTTTCCTTTGCCTCTTTTCTTTTGCAGTCTCATATTTAGGGCCTGTTAACCTGGGTTAAACTTAACTCTGCTTCCTTTCAATTCACAGGAACTGTTAAGGAGTATTAACATGACATCTACATGATTTAAAAAGCTGTTTCATGTATTTGGCTTCATCCAAACATGTCAGACAGACTCACCTC
>JAPZDY010000001.1:8577303-8606799 GCA_029783645.1 Ctenochaetus hawaiiensis
TCAGGTATGTCACTAATATTACACTACCCATGATGATGAAGGTTATGATCTTTGCTCTTGTTGCTCCATGTTTGTTGAGGCAGACTGTCCACAGTGAGGTCTAGTTACCATCAGTGTTGCTGCTGCTGTCTGTCCAGCTGATGTTTGTTTTGTTCTCAGTGTTCAAGGTGGAGGTGGATTCAGGGGTGGAGTCTGTCCAGCTGCCCTGCAGAACCACAGTTCACCTGGCAAAGGGTGCTAAAGTGGAGTGGAAAAAAGGTGACAACATGATGGTCCATGTGTATCAGAACGGCTCTGACCAGCCTGAGGAACAGGACGAGTCTTACAGAGGGAGAACAGAGATGAAGGAAGGCCTGAAAACTGGAGACTTCAGTCTGACCCTGAAAAACCCCACAGACAGAGACACAGGAATATTCACCTGCATTGTGTACAACCAAGACAAAAACATCCTGAATGAGAAACAAGTGGAGCTGCAGGTCAAAGGTCAGTTCTGTTTCCTGTGTTCCGTCAGTCTTGGCATTACTGGATCTCAGTGCTGCATTTAAAACAGGTGACAATAAAATCTAAATGCTTCCACATTTGAAAGTCAGGACCAAGGTCTGAACCAAGATTTGCATTTTTGTCACTTTGTAAACATTTGGTCCGGTTGCTTTCGGTTTCACACTGCAATTATGTAAATGTACAAACAGACTTTACATGACCAACCTACATCATATCGTCATCAGTGCGTGTCTCTATATTTTATATTGATTGGTTTGTTGGAGTCTGACGTCAGCTTGTTGAAAATTCCTTGTTTTGTAGTTTGATTGCAGCTCAAACAGAGACACAAAATACATTTCCAGAAGTCTCAAGTTTTTAAGCTTTGCTGTTTTTCATGTTCTTCCTCGGGGTCATTTAAAGATGATGATTGTTTCATTTTTTAATCCTGAAATCTTTTAGATTGATCATTTTTCTTTTTTTTATAAGAAAGATGTGTTGCTCTTCAGCCTATTCTTTCTTCAATAAATTGTGTTTTTGCTTTTTAGTTGGTCTCATATCTTGATGTTTTTTGTTCTTCCAGTAAAACACTTTGAACTTCCTTTGTGGGTTAAAAGTTGCAGATCAACTCAACTTCATCAAACAGGTTGTTTTTGTTTTGTTCTCAGTCACTAAGGTGGAGGTGGATTCAGGAATGGAGTCTGTTCAGCTGCCCTGCAAAACCACAGTTTGCTTGCCAGAGGGCGCTAAAGTTGAGTGGATAAACAATTGGTACATGATGGTCCATGTGTATCCGAACGCCTCTGACCAGCCTAAGAAACAGCATGTGTACTACAGAGAGAGAACAGAGATGAAGGAAGACCTGCTGACAACTGGAGACTTCACTCTGACCTTGAAATATCCCACAGACAGAGACACAAGAACATTCACCTGCACCGTGTACGACAGAGAGGGAAAGATCCTGATGAAGAAACAAGTGGAGCTGGAGGTCAAAGGTCAGTTCTGTCTGTTTGATTCTTATAATAAAAATTAAAATTAAAATTAAAGATGTAAGCTGTCAGCCGTTAGGGAAGGCTGAGGTTACACTAGCAAACACAGAGTAGCTATACGTTACTTTACGGTAGATAGAGCATTTGTATATCATGACAATTTTGTGTAAATCACATGATGATTATCATACAGGATTTAATTGTGGGAGCCTGTAGAAGGTGCAAGTGTATGACTCCCAAATTTTAAACTTCAAGTCCACCTGATAACATCTGTAGGAGGACTTTGTTGAAATACAACATGTCCAAATTTGCAAATATCAGCAATCAAACCATAAAGGCTGACTTCCTGTTGGGTTAAGGTAAAGCTCCCAAAAAGCTTTGTTGTACATCGATGTATAAAACATGTGTGTAACCTTGGTACATGCATTTTTAAAGTGGTCCCAGGGGGATGCATTTTTTCATTTTTCAGTCCCCAAAAGAGCAAAGACTTATTAGATTTTTAAACATATTAAAACCATCAAAAAGGCATCTCATTTTTAGAGGGAAGAAAAACTATTCCTTGCATTACAATTGGTTCCTCTTATCCTCGGTACTCAGACCCTAATAATAATGAGAAACTGATGTTGTGGTTTGTTTTGTCCTCAGTCTGTCAGGTGGAGGTGGTGGAGGGGGCGGAGTCTGTTGTGCTGCCCTGCAAAACCTCTGCTCACCTGTCTGATGATGCCAAAGTGGAATGGAGGACTTACAACATGATGGTGCATGTGTATCAGAACGGCTCTCACCAGCCTGAGGAACAGCATAAGTCTTACAGAAGGAGAACAGAGATGAATAGAGACCTGCTGAAAACTGGAGACTTCAGTCTGACCCTGAAAAACCCAAAAAAGGATGATACAGGAACATACAGGTGTTTTGCCTACGGCAAGGACGTCTACAGAGAGAAAATAGTGACCCTGGAAGTCCACGGTCAGTATGGAGATTCAGGACATTGGTCTATGAGTTTGTCTCTGGTTGGTTGTTTGTCTGATTGTTCCCTTTCTCCTCTACAGAGAGAATTCATGTCAAAAATGACACAGTGGATGAAACAGTGGACATCAGGAACAGAAGCAGCTTCACAGATCCAACTCCTCTGATGGCTGATCAATCTGTGGTTTGATGTGACCCACAGAGGAAGACAAGAGGTCGTTTTGTCAAATTCTTCACACTGACTCCTCCCACTGACTCTCACAAAGTCTACATATTGATCAATATTGATCTGTGCTGATCAGTCATGATCAGTGATGTCAGTGTGATGTCACATGTTGATCAGCTCTATGATTTGGAGGTCTCACTCAGTCTTGGAGTCATCAGCTGTTTGAAACTGATCCTGGATGATTTGTAGAGATGCAGCAGAGATGCTGTGTGTCATGAAAATGAGCAAAGACGTCCTGTTTGATGAATCAAGTTCCTCCGTCCTCATGAGGGAGGAGCTCAGAGACGCGAGTGAACGATGAAGCTGTTAGAATGTGAACACTGTATATTTTGACTGTTTGTGGTATGTTTTGTATTTGAATCCCAAGAACTGCTCAGGGGTTTTTGTTGGTGTGTGTGATTTTACATGTATAGTGAATGAATGAATGTATGCATGAATTTCCCCTCAGAGACAATAAAGTTTACCTTCCAATTTGCAGCTTCAGATTCACAGTTAAGGGGAAAGTTAAGGGAAACTTAGATTGTACTCTGGCTGGAAAAAAATTAAACAGGTTAATATACATATTATGTAGTTGGGCAAAATAGTTTCCCATCAATCCATCTGATTGTGTTGTGGGACTGTTTGTATTATAAATTGTGATGCTAATTTTGTCTATATTAATAATACTAAGCAATTGCTAAGTCTGTGTTTTCCAGTGCAATTCCTGAATTATTCGGTATATCAGATGGTCATGCCTCCAAGGTTAAAATTAATCTAACACAATGAACATCATTTGAACTTAATTTAACAAGTTCTTTAATAAGTCTCAAATGATAACCTGAAGGACTGTAAATCATTGTAAGAAAATATTTCACACATTTGCTGAAGTATTACACAAAGTCAGTGACGTGAACTTCCATAAATGGACATGTCAGCCATGTCGTCATAGTTTGTTTAGTTTATCCCACAGTCCAACATAAAGTTCAATTTTCCATTTGTGTAACACAAGAGTATCTCTAAAAAACATAGTCCATATTGTACAAACCCTGCATGAAAATCTCACCAGCCAGTCTGTAAATGGAAATCTGAACATTCAAACATACTTTTGTACATTAAAAAACAAACAAACAAAAAAAAAACTGTCACAGGAACATGCGGTCCTTGCTGTGGGAGAACCGTGTGTTTAGTTCCTGAGATTTCTTCAGCAGCTGCTGCTTTTGTGCTTCATCGAAGCGGTTCACCTGCAGGTCTTCATCCCGATCGAACGGTCTCCGTTCCACTGGTTTGTCTGCCTTCTCCTTTGCTTTTTCCTTCATTGTCTTTGAGTGCAAACTCATCAGAGATTCAGCACGTTTAGACTCCTGATTAACAGGAAGGGAGTACAGAGAAGATAGACTTGAGTTTTGTGTGAACTCTTGTAAAGTGTGCTTTACAACATAGATAATTAGGAAGAAAAAAAATGAATAACAAATTAACATCACTTACATTATACTTAGACACTTTCTTTGCCATATCCAAGTCTTTCTGTGAGAGTTGTGGAACGTCGTCTTTCTCTGCCTCACCTTTTTTCTTTCCTTCAAGGCGTTCCTATATGTCAGTGAACGATACATTAAAAAACAGGGAAATAAAATAGAGGCTACAACATGTTTTATTAAGAATTAACACTTAAGATAAAGAAAATTTATGTTTCATTAACTACCCTGAACTTGCGCTCCCTGTCTGCTGGTGTATCTGTCCAAATGGAGCGATCCTTGTTCTCTGGGCCTGACCTCTTCTTGAAAGTTCGAGCCCCCAAACCAATGTGCTGCAGTTCTGGTGGGAGCTCTGTCATCCATGTTTCTCTTGTGAGGACCTCAGGAGTGTCCTGTAAAAATCACACAGTAATGAGATCAGAAATCACGAAGAGCATGAAAAACTGAACTTGATCTATTTTATATAGATACAATAAAGAAGGGGGCCTAAACTCACTTCCCCTGTCAGCTTCTCTTTCATCCTTTGTGCCCTGCGCTCAAAGTCCAGAGCCACAGAGTGTTCAATAGGCCCCTTTGGCGGCATGGGTCCAATCACATCCTCATCCTCGCTGCTGGAGGACTCAGCCTGGTAGCCTGGGGGTAAAGCAGGCCCTGGGAAACCCTCTCCCTCTTCGCCATCATTATCATCATCGTTTTCATATGCTGCTCTGCGAAACCCAGGAGGTAAAGCTGGTCCCAGAACAGGGGGCCTGAGGGAACACCATGAAGTTACAGTTTCCGTAATTACTTATTTTAAATAACTGTTTACACATCTTATAAGTCACCAGAATACATCATAGAATACATTTGCTAACATTTCTGGTGAACTCTGCCGTTTCTTAAATCCTGGTGGCAGGGCTGGTCCAAAGAAACCATCATCATCTTTGTCTTCATCTTTTGTCCTGGTCGTCCTGCTCAAAAGACATGTGTTATTGTTTTACTTCTTGAAATATTTCTATCATTAATCTTTGGTTCTCTAGTGAACCTACTTTTCTGCAGATCTGTCTTCAGTTGTATGGCTTGTTTTGGCTCTTTTGACCGCCACTTCTTGATCACTCTCATCCGAGGAGCTCGACAGTTCTCCCCGCTCATAACCGGGAGGCAAAGCAGGGCCAGAAACTAACACGGGTGAGGAGAAGAAATTATATTACCTACCACTGGAAATGACAAGCCTGATACAGATAGTTAATAGCATACTGAGGTAACTGTGATAGATATTGATGCAATTCTGTCTTCTACTTACATCCTTTTTCATTATCAGAGTCTTCGTCGCTCTCCTCCTTTCTGAACATCGGAGGTAAAGCAGGTCCGATGAGTTTATCAGACGACATATCTAATGATGACTTACTTACTCAATCACGTATTTTATTGCTAAATACAACAAAACCGCTGCACAAAAACAACGGAGGGACCTCGGAGAACGAATTTGACCTTTTACCCCGGAAGTAAATAGTGAGACTCCGTTTTTTTTGTCAAGCAACTAAATATAGCCGCACTAGAACCAGAAATTAGCTTCATTGTTGCAAGAATAAAAGCACAGTAAATTATATTTGTTTAACTTAATACTTAACGGTTGTTGTTTTAAGTGTATATGTTGATTTTGTCTACATATTTTGAGAAAACATGTAAAACAAATGCTTTTTACAATAAATTTATCTCAGATCCCCCCATAAGTGTATGTTTTTCAATGACGGTACTTCTGTATTGACTTCTTTTTAAACATTATTTTATTTTGAAGGCTCCTGCTGGAAGTTTTGTCTCTGTATTCTTTATACGTAGTCGACACAGTTACCATGTCATAGCAATTTTCACATCACTCCACAGTCTCTAGGATTTCAAGAAGACACCAGGGAGATTTTAAAGAGATGCTTGACATGCTCTGAAATTTGAAACCTTTTTAAGACATCGAAAAATGGGTAAAAAGGATAAGGGAGATCGGGGTGAGTTGCTTAAGTTACGTTTTACCTAGTTAGCTTCTAGCTAACTCGTTGGCAAGCTCATAACTAATATCAAGGAGGAATCACGATTAATTCAGACTCATATTTGTGATTCTTGTAATATCGTCATACTCAAATGAATAGATGATACATGGAAGATAATATTTATTTAAATGTTCTGCGACCTAGATTGGCAAGATCATATGTCAAGACGCAGTAACCGTCGATGTACAACTTAGCTATAGTAAGTTATATTGATTTGAAAGTGCGTCTTTTAGCACACAAACACGTAATTTAACGCTAGTGACACTTACCCGCGAGCCCTAATGTCAAAATTCTTAATGTAGTAGCAAATGGGTAAATAGCTGAAAATTAAAGAAGGCTGTGGCAAAAGGAGGTTATAAAATCTTGTAACCTATAGAAAAAAAAAACAGAAACATTTCTGCTTATTTCTGTCAGTTATTTTTTTTTTCAATCCTCTTACTGTTAATGTTTTTAACTCCTTCTTTGGTCCTCAGAGAAGAAGTCCAAAAAACGTTTTTACGAGGAGGAAGAAGATGAAGAAGAGGTGGGAGGAAATGAGTCTCAGGAGGCCATACCGGCTGCTGCAGGAAAGCAAGTGGATGAGTCCAGTACAAAACTGGATGAGTATGGAGCCAAAGACTACCGTGTGCAGATGCTGCTAAAGAATGACCACTCTTCACGCCCTCTGTGGGTGGTAAGACATGTTTTAACTGTTGATTTCCTCACCTGAAGCAGTTTGCAAAGTAAAAGTTCTGACCCTCTTCCTAATTTTAGACATTATTATAAGGAATTTCTCCTTGTTTTTCTCTGTCATCTTCTCTTTTCTTTGTCATTCTTCTCTCCTGCAGGCTCCAGATGGACACATCTTTCTGGAAGCCTTCTCACCAGTGTATAAGTACGCCCAGGATTTCTTGGTGGCCATTGCAGAGCCAGTTTGCAGGCCTAACCACGTCCATGAGTACAAGCTGACAGCCTATTCCCTTTATGCAGCTGTCAGTGTAGGGCTGCAGACCTCTGATATTGTGGAGTACCTGCAGAAACTCAGCAAGACATCTGTGCCTGATGGAATCGTGCAGTTCATTAAGGTCTGAATGAGAGAGTATCGTGTGGTTTAATAGAAAGGAAGGAGGGGAAGGTTATTGGAAAGCCTCAGATATCTTTTTGATGTTGTTTCCAAAATTTGGTTTTCTAATAACTGTTTTTCTTTTTCAGCTCTGCACAGTAAGCTACGGCAAGGTCAAGCTGGTGCTGAAGCACAATCGGTACAGTCATTTCAGCAACTATTCCTTCTGTCTTTGCTTCTTTAATCATCCCTTCAGCTTTCTATATAAACTGTGCTGCTTATCTGTCCACAGGTATTTTGTTGAGAGTGCCTTTCCTGATGTGATCCAGCGCCTTCTGCAGGACAATGTGATCCGTGAATGTCGTCTCCGCACTGCAGATGGAGCGGACACTGAACTCATTACAGAAGTAATCCACAGCAAGTCAGCGGTATGCTATCTGATGCTTGTATTAACTCACTCAGACATATGATATAATTTGTTATTTTATATTTAAATAATCAGCGAATTTGAACATGTTTTAAACATCTCCATGTTTGTGCTTCTAAAGACCTTAAATTGCAAAATTGTTGCAATTGTTTATATTCAAGCTTTACAGAATCCCAATATTTATGGGTTCTGGGTTGAAAAATGCCCATTACTGCACTTAAAGCACAAATAAGTAGATATGGAGTTACATATTTGTGATGTCCTTCAAGGTTGGAGACAGATCTGTGCAGCATCCACTAGATGGCAGCACAACTGCTAGATTGTCCTGGTCATTCACTAACAATTGCCCCTCTGTGTCTCCTTCTCAAAGATCTCAAAGTCAGTTCAGGAAAAGGGAGGTGCCTCCACCTCACAGCAGCCCAGCGATGGACAGACGTCAGCCCAGCAGGTCCCTGAGGACATCTTCAGCTTCTATGAGCAGATGGATAAAGAGGAAGAGGAGGAGGAGGAAACTCAGACAGTGTCCTTTGAGATTCGCCAAGTACACATCTAATATCTTTATTTTTGATGTTTCACTGCTTCTTACTTGACAATGCTAATATATGCTATGCTTGACAGTGCTTTATTGCTTTAAATTAATTTTCTGTCTTGCTTTAGATTTTATAGCAATTTCTGTTAATTCTTCAATTTCTATTAAAATAAATCCCAGTGCCTCAGAGTACCATGCTTTAAAATGAAACTGTATTTTATGCTCTACCCTGAACAGTTGTATTCTCCTCTCATCTTGTGTAGGAGATGATTGAAGAGCTGCAGAAGCGCTGTATTCAGCTGGAGTACCCCCTCCTAGCAGAGTACGACTTTCGCAATGATACAGTGAACCCAGACATCAACATAGACCTGAAGCCCACTGCAGTGTTACGACCCTACCAGGAAAAGAGTCTGCGCAAGATGTTTGGGAACGGACGTGCTCGCTCTGGGGTCATCGTGCTGCCCTGCGGTGAGACAGCTGGTTGAGTGACATAACAGAGAGGCCAAAGTCAGGCATTTTAAATCTTTAAATGTAAAACGGCAGAACTCTCATATTAAATGATGTATTATAAAAAATATTAAACAAACATTTAGTCATTAAACATAAAAATGGGTTTGCCCTTCCTCCTAGTAGATATTCTTTTTTCTTAATGTTACAACAAACTTTCAAAACAGACATTTACTTTCTACTATTAGTCATTTTGTTGTGTAAATCTTGTATGTTTTCATTTTTTATCTCCCCTTTGCCTCCCAGGAGCGGGCAAATCTCTGGTAGGTGTGACAGCAGCGTGCACGGTGCGAAAACGCTGCCTGGTTTTGGGTAACTCCTCCGTGTCTGTGGAGCAATGGAAGGCTCAGTTCAAGATGTGGTCCACTATCGATGACTCTCAGATCTGCCGCTTCACCTCCGATGCCAAGGACAAGCCCATCGGCTGCTCAGTGGCCATCAGTACCTACTCTATGCTGGGTCACACCACCAAGCGATCATGGGAGGCTGAGAGAGTCATGGAGTGGATGCGAAGCCAGGAGTGGGGGCTCATTATCCTGGATGAGGTGCACACAATTCCTGGTAAGCTGTTGCAATAAATCAGTTTTAGATACAACTTAACATAACTTTTAAATGCAAGGCTGTTATGCTTATAATATTTTGAAGTAGTGTTTTGAGATACAATGAGATGTAACAAGTATTGTAGTTATAATTATCTACATGCTAACAATATAACTTTGTCTTTTTTCCTTAGCCAAGATGTTCCGTCGTGTGCTGACCATTGTCCAGGCACACTGCAAACTGGGGCTCACTGCCACACTGGTCAGGGAAGATGACAAGATTGTGGACCTTAATTTCCTAATCGGTCCAAAACTGTTTGAGGCCAACTGGATGGAATTGCAGAACAATGGCTACATTGCCAAAGTCCAGTGTGCAGAGGTAAGTTTTGCAGAATAATACCAGAAAGTCAAAAAAAAAGTGACATAAGCAGGATATCTGGTGAAAGAGACAGCTTGTTGTGCTTTCTTATGTCATTTAACTGAGAAAGCGTGCAGAGTTGTGTGGAGCCATGTGCAAAAACTTGAGCAATCGATAGTTTGGCTCATGTCTCACATGCACAAGAGCTGGACCTTTAGACATAGCCAGGACTCCATTAACAAGTGATTTCTTTGTGAACAAAGCTATCTCAAAGAGACCTGCACTATGGTTATATAAACCTTGACATCACATGATTCACTGATTTTTGACCAAGGCTTTTTTGTAGCTTCAGACAAGAGTCAACTATGAACTTAAAGCCAGAGACCTGAAAGTTGGTCTTTGTTTGTCAAAAGGCCAAATTCAAAAATTACTGGGCTTGCTTTGACTATTTTAGGCAATCTTTTTAATAATTTAAGAAGTGTTTTGTAACCTTAGAATTCTCACTAAAATACTTTACAAAAGGAAATAAGGAACTACCCCACATGTAGAATTTTTTTTAACCTAATTGATTGTATTGATGGTTTAAGATTGTTGTAAGTCCCTCCTCCTCTTGTTTTGTTTTCATTGCAATTGCAACATTGCTGCATGATCACAAGCATGTTTCACACTTATAGAACTTCAAAATGTTTCCAGAGAAAGTTTGTGACTATTAAGACAAAGAAACTGATCCTTGTTTATATTTTCCTGGTTTTTAGTTGTCAGGACTCAATATTAGTGTTGAGCTCACTCCAGCACATTAACACTGATGTTGATTATCGTGCACTACAATTAACCAAAAATAAACCAAACAAAGAATGTATTACATTAAATATACTAAAATTACTATACAAAGCCTTGGACTGCTGCTTTTTTCCAAACAGTTTTCCTTAAGTATGTCAAGTGACTGAAATTGTAAGTGAACATGTTTCACATTGATAAAACTGTTTGATTAATGTGCCCATGTCTGTGCTGCAGGTGTGGTGTCCCATGTCTCCAGAGTTTTACAGAGAGTATGTAGCCATCAAGACAAAGAAGCGCATCCTGCTTTATACAATGAACCCCAACAAGTTCCGTGCTTGCCAGTTTCTCATTCGCTTCCACGAGCGGCGAAACGACAAGATTATTGTCTTTGCTGACAACGTGTTCGCCTTGAAGGAATACGCCATTCGCCTCAACAAGTAATGTGTTTAAAAAGACGTGCTGCCCTTTTAGTGTTTCAGTAAATTGTCTGTTCGTGTCAGATTTCTGTGACTTTAATCCTGTTCTCTCACCTTCCTGTTTAGACCTTACATCTATGGTCCAACCTCTCAGGGGGAACGTATGCAGATTTTACAGAACTTCAAACACAATCCCAAGATCAACACCATTTTCATCTCAAAGGTAAACCAATCAGTTTATTATAGATTTTGTGTATATCATATTGACTTTGCTCATTCTGCCACAATGGGCCCCTTTGTGGCCAACAGGGGGCACCTTGTCAGTGAATTTGATCTTTGTGTGATAAAAAAGTAAATGCATACTGAAACAGTGATACTGTGGTAATAATTAATGTATGTAAGTTTGCACCACAATGTTTCTACCAAACAGGTTGGAGATACTTCATTTGACTTGCCAGAAGCCAATGTTCTGATCCAGATCTCCTCCCATGGTGGATCACGCAGACAGGAAGCCCAGAGGCTTGGCAGAGTCTTACGAGCCAAGAAAGGTCTGTCTTAAAATGTTTGCAAATGTGTGACAAACTATGAAATAAATGTCCTTCACTTGCATCCATGGACAAAGAAACTGTTATTCTAAATCCACCCGTCTGCTTGTTTAGGTATGGTTGCAGAGGAGTACAATGCTTACTTCTACTCACTGGTGTCCCAGGACACCCAGGAGATGGCTTACTCCACAAAGAGGCAGCGGTTCCTGGTGGATCAGGGATACAGCTTTAAGGTAATTTCACCTCTGCAGCACATTATCATCTGCAGCATTTTATCGTCTCCACGCAATTTCAAATTATATGTGTCATAGTTTCGGAAGATTATAAAATGTCATAAACACATTGGATTTTCTTTTATTCACTTTCCGTTATTGATACACTTGCCCCAGACTGGTGCCTGATATTATGCATTCACAAGTGTTTGGTTTCATCAGATCCAATCCTTGTACTTAGCAGTCAAAGACTCGAACACTGAAATCTGAGAGTTATTCTGGCAACAGCTAAACTTTACTTTAAATAGCCCAAACAAAGAATGAACCAGAAAAGAAACTGGTTTCAGAATCCTCAGTTCAGAGAGTTTACATCAGGAGAACTCCTCCTGTTCTGTTGTAAATATTTCCTTAATGTGTTTGGACAAATCCTTCAAGTCAGTTGGGAAAAATGTTAATAAATAAACAAATTGAGCTTGATCCTGGGCTTGACTTAAGTGGCTCCTCATTTTTTTTTCTATTCACAAATACCGTTTCTTATTCGTTGTGTTTTTCTTCTCTCATAGGTGATCACAAAGTTGGCAGGTATGGAGGAAGAGGACTTGATGTTTTCCTCCAGAGATGACCAACAGCAGCTGCTTCAGAAGGTCCTAGCTGCTTCAGACCTGGATGCTGAGGAGGAAGTGGTAGCAGGGGAGTTGGGCACACGACCACAGGTGGGGACTTTAGCCTTTTTGGACATGGTTGCATTTATGTGCTTACAATTGTTCATTTGCTTGTTACAATATTCAGACATTTTTCTTTCTGCTTATCAGTTTTCAAGAAGAACCGGCACCATGAGCTCCATGTCGGGTGCAGACGACACCGTCTATATGGAATATCAGAATCGAGGCAGCAAAGCCTCTGCAGCAAACAAGGGCGTGCATCCGCTGTTCAAGCGCTTCAGAAAGTAGATGCACCAAAACAAAGCCTGAGGACTCACTCACCTGCAAAAAGGTGAAGTCGGTGCACATAAAGGGTATTGAGGCCAAGGACAGGGGTACCAGCAGCAGGTTTAAACAGTCCAGCTGGTCTGAAGAACAGAGCTTTGACAGGAGATAACCTGAAACTGACTAACATCTGAAGCTAATGGTAATATAGCGTCCATTGCTTCCTCCTGGTAGCCGATGATGATGGTGGTTAAAATGACATGCACATCTGGTTAACAAAGCAGCATGTGAGGCCTGCAGGGTTCAACTGTTCTATGTTCATCAGCTCCAGCTTCCTCAACCACCTACATGCACCCGTCTCTGTTCAAGTGTCAGCTACTGTTGGCTGCCATTTCAAAACAGAACAGAACAAAAAACTTTGCCTTGAACTGTCATTATATTATATGAGCTGTGTAACAGTGACATGGCGAGCCAATCGCAGCCAACTAGACATTGATTATGCAATTCTAAACTGAAACTGACAGCACTTGAAGGCTTTGAATTGGTATTTGTTTACAATTGCAGCCACAGATATCTGTATGTAGACTGAGTGTGATTGGATAAAGGAGCATGATAGATAGATGATGTTATCCATTCAAGGAGCCAAGATCAGCGATCAGACATCTGGCAAGAGTAGACTAACATGTCTTATCTGCTGTGAGTGAGGAAAATCAAGTTTGTATATTAGAGTTTTGTCAATACAATTTTTGTAAATGTGGCTACATTTTATGTATTGAAACATAACAGATTAAACCTGCATAATGAGTGGCCATGAATCTGATCCTCGCAGCACCACTGATGGCAGTTTTCACTCATGTTTTGTTTGCAGATTTTCTTTCAAATTTTTTGCGAAGTATTTTGTAAAAGAAATGTTTTTGGAATTTCCTTTTTTTTCTGATTCTGTCTCTGATTTTGAAAGAATGAAAGCACTGCATTTTTTTTCAACGCCATCAGTAACTGCAAGTAGCTGAATAAAATAAATAATAATGATTAAAATTTTTTTGTTTTGTAGATTATTACTTAACAAAGGCATGGCTAAACTGAACATGACAACACTCAAAAAGTACAATTTATTTTAGTAAAACTGCTGAAAACATATAAGGAGTGAGGGGTTTATATGTATATGTTTTTTTGTATGTGTGTGTGTGTAAAAAAACATCCGGCGCCTGCTGCCTTGTGCAAGCTGCCAAAGTGGTAAGTGTGGGAAAATACCCACCTCTGCCCGTGCAGCCTTCACTAGACTACGGGGCATGATTCCCTCCGTCCTCCATTGACCCCTCTGTGTCCTGGTCCTTTAATCCCTGTTTTGTGTCCTTTGGAGACTTGAAGTTTATTGGCTTAGACAGCGAAAAAGATGTGAAGTAGATTTAAATTCACATATCTGCTCAGATGAGAGGAGTGAGAGGGTAATAGTTCATTTATTACGCCGGATAATGGTAAAAAAAAAAAAATACACACAGAAGACATCAGAACATTTAATATACTGATTCATATCCTTATAAATGAAGAATGTTTTATGAGTTCTGTAGCTCAGGGTCTGAATTTATCAGAGAGGTGAAAAGGACAATCGTAACTCAACAAGCAGCGATGAGCTCAAAGATCTGCTAAAGTCAAGAAGATCCTCATCAGAAGTTTAGACCAAGTTCATATCGGTACGACACTGACACGTGAATAATGTGCAAATATATTTTATATTTGTTGCGTTGCCTTCCAGCTCTGACACACCATTTATCTTTTAAAAAGGTTTAATTACAGGTTCAAGAGAAAAGTGACTCATAAATTTCATGCCTCTCTGAGCTCCAGACAGAGATAACTTGTCTGTGCGGTCTGTCTCCACGATCTGTCATTACTTCTTAAAATATAACTCCTATACACTAACAAACCAGTAAGCACTTACAGAACACACACTCGCGAGCTGAGCGTAGGTGTAAACAGCATATGATTTGTACACGCGCTCATATGAGCCAGACTGTGGGAGGATTTCTCCTTTGTATAATGACTAATGTAAACGTGTAATTTGACTTTATGTGACGTTAATCACATCAATGCTCATTCAGTGCGTGCGTGCGTGCGTGTGTGTGTGTTAGAGTTTGCAGCGCGTGTTATGTGCGCGTGCACGCACACTGATTGATTGGTGTGATGTAACTGTGTTTTGGCACGTTGTAAAGCACTCCTGTTGCAATGAAAGAATGGACTCTTTTTTGGGGGGGGGAACGCCCACAGAGTTATCCCTCCCTTCCTTTGAAGCGATCATCCAATCCTCTTCCACTTCTGAGGGTTGTACAAGCAACTATTTAAAAGTGTTCCACACTACAATCCCATCTAACATTACATCTCCACAGTTTGGGGACTGCGTCTTGCACGTGCCGGGAACATTCATTTGCAGATGTGAGCTTTGCGCTCTTAGACTTTGCCGGAGACTCAATCATTCATCGTTTTTTTGCTCACGGAAACACCGAGAAATCCTTAAGACAATGGCAATCCCGAAACATTTTACGATAGCATGCTGGAAGAATGTTCAAGGCGACCGGCTAAACAAGCAGCTCTTCTTCATTCTGCGCGCCTTACACAAGTCAGCAGCCAGTGACGCTTTTGGGATCTCCGCCGCAGTGGAAGAAACCATGCCTGAAAGACTGATCCCACCGTCGGAAGTCCGCGAGAAAACCGCAGTCAAGACCCTGAAGGAGATGCCTGGACCAAGCACCTTATCCAACTTGATTGAGTTCTTTTGGAGAGACGGGTTTAGCAGAATTCATGAAATTCAGGTAATGGTTTCCATACGTGCCTTGAGGTGCTTTGTATTCGTTTGACAGAAAAGATAATCTCTCAAGACATCCTACCAATGGCAAATAGCCCGTATACACTCAGCGTCAGCCAGATTTGCCACCCATGCGTAAAATGGCACAGATCGTTGCGTAAAAGCGCACTAGGAGCTGGGCCGCTGGTCAGCTTTCTGCTCAAAGATATGAATTGATGCTAAACTTGTTACGAAAAGTTTAGCACCTTGTAATCATTTTGAAAATCTGGAAAGCTTAAAGGTAAAATAAATGAATTAAAATCAGTTTAAGTAAATCAACAAGTCAAAACAAGTACCTGGCTACACACTCCGTAGGTTGATGCCAGATACAAGGACAAGTTATTGCTAAAGGAGCCCTTGTTGAGACTTGACACAAACTGATACTGCCATGACGTAACTTTTTAAGAAATAAAGGTAACCTTTTTTTCAATGATTGCTTGATTAAGATTTAAATAATGCCATTGCTACAGACAGATTAAGATATTCTGATCAAATGTATTCTCTTTCAGTTACTATTTAATCAGCATCAATTGGATAAACTCACATTAGTTTTGTTGAATTATTCATAATACATGTACAAGATAGATTTAACTTGACAGCCAGTGTGTGTCTCATTACACTTAAATTTTAATAAAGTCTAATAATGTGAAATTGTATGTGTTCACCACATCTTCTCCTAGAATTAAATAAGAAAAAAAAAATAGACTGATCATTTATTGGTGTTGATTCTGCTTTTGTAGATGGAGCACAGGAAGATATATGGCAAAATTTTCAAATCCCGTTTTGGGCCCCAGCTGGTAGTTTCAGTGGCTGATCGTGACCTGGTGGCGGAGGTGCTGAGGGCTGAAGGTGTGGCCCCTCAGAGAGCCAACATGGAGTCCTGGAAGGAGTACAGAGACATGAGAGGTCGTTCCACTGGCCTTATCTCAGCGTGAGTCCCCTTCAATCTTTGACCTTTGAGTCTGGACATGGACCTGTTAAAATAATTAACTTCGGGGTCGACTGGATAATTACATCAGCTTCCCTATGTGTGGATGGGCACAAAATAGAATTTGGTGTCTGCACCGCATTTCCAGAATCAGCTTAAGTGTGCATGCTTTTACTTTTCAACAGTCTGCTCTTGTATCTATAAACACTAAAGTTCTTAAGGCCTACCTGTCCCATTCGGTAACATTTAAAAACACACTTCTGTATTTCAACACTTTTGCTTTATCATTTCTAATAAAATCAAAGCTATTTCCTCTGAACTGTACGTCTGTGAATATCTTGTTTTAAAAAAAGACAAAACATGGGAATCTCAAAAATCCCCCTTGTCTCCTGTTTCCTGTTTTTTCAGTGAGGGAGAAGATTGGCTGAAGATGCGTAGCGTGCTCAGACAGCTCATCATGCGTCCCCGTGACGTGGCGGTCTTCTCTGATGACGTGAACAAAGTGGTAGACGACCTTATTAAGAGAGTTTGTATCCTGCGCACCCAGGAATCCGATGGAGCAACTGTCTGCAATGTGAATGACCTCTTCTTCAAATATGCCATGGAGGGTTAGTAAAAATAAAAAAGTTGTTTGTAAAGGAATTTTAGTGTAGCTGAAGAGAGAAAAAAGAGGCTGGCTCTGATCTATCACGCCCCAACAACAGAACAGAGAAGAATAGACAGGAAAGGGGAAAAAATACACCAACTATGTTATTCAGTCCTCGTAAAATTGAATTTTTCACATGACAATGCCTGTCAATTCCTGACAATTCATTACAAAGTGTTCAGAGAAATAAGCTGTGGTTAAGGAATCCTTGTTTAAGCTTTCCAACAGTGAGATGACTGAAACTCTGTCTGCCTCCTGGCTTGTCTTTACAGGTATGGCAGCCATTTTGTACGAGTGCCGACTAGGTTGTTTGGAAAACAAGATTCCCCAGGAAACTCAAAACTACATCAGTGCACTGCACCTCATGTTCAGTTCCTTCAAGACAACCATGTATGCCGGAGCAATCCCCAAGTGGCTCCGGCCCGTCATCCCCAAACCATGGGAGGAGTTCTGTCTCTCCTGGGACGGCCTCTTTAAATTCAGTAAGAGCTTTCAGCTTGTAATTTTTTACCACAGGGGCACAAGTGCTTTTTAGTATTACTTGTCTGTTGTTTTTAGTGATCTTGGATGTTTAGGTGAACTGTCAGCTTGCAGCAACATTAGTGCTTTTATTTTAAAAGGGTATCCTTGCAATTTAGTACTGCTAAAAAATTGGGGATGGATTGAAAATAGGAAATTGAAGCAGAGAAGGAAGAGATTTCCTGACTTTAACTTCCTAGTGAAGGTCAAGCTCCAAAAACACTGGATGCTGTGGAGACTTTGTCATGTATTTGTAGTCTCCAAGGCCAAGGAAATGTAACCTTTAAGTCAGAAATAAGTTTTTTCAGACTTCACAGAGCTTTTCCGGATCCTTTGAAAGACTTAATACAACTCCCCATGACAAGTGAACTAATGCCCCTTTAAGATGGGTTTCCTGTCCATTTTTTTCCTGAGTGGCCTCTGGGGGCTTTTAATAAAAATGTATTGTTTTAAGACACGTAACAGACTTTTTGAATTTTTTTGCATTATCTAAAAAGTAAAGCATCATGCTAATGTTTCCCAGAATTTCTTTCCTTTAGTGAGTTGATGCTGAATCTTTCAAAAAAGTTCATTAAGTCATTTTTAAGCTGTAAGCATGTAGGATAATGGCTTCTCTATGGGGCTTTCTGAAATACAAAAAACAGTAAAGCTCAGGTCTGGTGAAGTATTTTGCAAACATTTTTTTTTTGGATAAATAGCCTGGCACCACTAGAAAGGAATGTTAATTTGCATTTAAATCTCTGCTGCTGTACCATGGTGTTGTGGGAGTATGGGGTCCCTCTGTTACATAACCTGTTCATTCCTCCCTCTCCTTTCGTTTACTATCCTCCCTCACATCCCCTTCCCTCCTCACCTTCCCTCACCTCCCTTTTCCATTCATCACGCCTTCTGTCTGTGTCTGATTGCAGGCCGCATTCACATTGATAAGAGGCTCACAGAGATCAAGTCCCAGCTTGAGCGGGGAGAAGAGGTGAAGGGGGGACTGCTCACACACCTGCTCATAACCAAGGAGTTGAGCGTAGAGGAGATCTACGCTAATGCAACAGAGATGCTCCTGGCTGGGGTCGACACGGTGTGTGCGTGTGTGTGTGTGTGTGTGTATTTGTCTTAGTTTATGCAGAAGCATTAAAGGAGATGTGCAGAGGGAACCGTGACGAATGCAGAGGTGCAGCGAGTGTGACTTCAGCAGGAGATGGAGGGGTTGGGAGTTGCATGTGTGTGTCTGTGTGTTAGTGTTGAGTTTCAAGGGTTGGGTTTCTGGCGCCATATCCGTGCCTGTGTAGCTGTGCCAGCGTCAGGTCAGAGCAGTGAATTGGGGGGTTACACAGTGTCCCACTGACAAACTTGTTCTCACTCAGATTTAGTTTCTTGTCATTTGTCTCTGTCTGTTAGATCTACACAGGGGGGCTTTTGTGTTTTTTTTTTTCCCTTCTGCCAGACATCTGTGTTATGTGTTCATGTGTCTTTACAGTGGAACCTAATTAGATACTAATGTCAAATAATTATGAAGGTTGATTTAATGTTGTTAAAGTGTCATTTTTGGGGGGAAATTTTCTACCGTTTTTAATTAGGAGATGAAAGCAAACAGAAAAAGGAAACACTGGAAAGGAGCAGGGACATGACATATGACAGAGACCCGGGGTCAGATTTGGACCAATGATTTTACTTTTGCATGGCTGGAGTCATCAGACGCCCCCACACAACAAAGTTCAGGCAGAAAATTGAAAATGTTTGATATTAAAGCTATGAGTATCACTAAGACATAAAAAATATTCTCAGCCAGTGATTTTCAACACCCAATTAGAATGATTTCACATCTCCTTCCCACTTGTCTGGTACATGTTTGTGTGCATTTGCATCTGTGTGCATACTGTGTGCACATGTGCACGGTTACTGCCTAATTTGTTTGGGGTACTGTCAGATTAATGAGAATTATGGGTGTAGAGTGTTTTGTTCTGAGCTGGGGGCGACGGGATAAAAGGGTGTGTGTGTTTTTGTTGAACTTGTTGCAACGGCCACGTCCTGGCAGGGGGTGGACTTAGCTGAGCAATTACCTGACCCTATGGTGCATTTGCCTTTACTCAGCACACACAAAAGCTGTCAAGACACGTTAGCCACAGCTAGAGTTATAGCACAGACTGGGCAGAGGTGAGATGAGGGGGAGAATAAGGGGGAGGGCTTAAGGAAAGGACGCTGCCATGAAACAGCGAAGATCGGGGAACTGGCGTCATAGGGGGTGGGGGTTGAGGGGGGGTGGTGGTATAGTGGATGTTAGAAAATGAAGAGAAGATTTGGGGGAGGGAGAGACTTAAGCCTTTTTGGAGCTGTGCTTGGAGGCTTTGTCATATGATTCCTCTCTGGCTTTGTCTGAGGTGTTGCCAGCATCTGTCCCAGCTGGAGTTGATTATGTTCAGGTTGGTTTGATGGGGAGAGGGTGATGACTGAGTGGGAGGGAGAATTTTAGTAAGGGGTAGGGGTGGGGGAGTGGGAGGTGGGAGATGGAAAAGTGTAAATGATGGTAGGGCTTATACAAGGATAGAGACTATTTTGCTAATTTTCTAGACCACTGAGAGATCTTGACCTTAGCCTGGCCACTAGGGTCTATTTGGTGTGATGTTAGCAAAGACAGGGCTTCCCCTCTTCCACTTCTGCATTTCATTGCATAAAGGGGCATCAAAATGAGGAGGCCTGATGGAAAGATAGACAGGATGCCAGGAAGAGACGCATAATGCAGGCACACTGTACAGTCAGTGAAGCTATGATGTGATAACAGGAAAGATGACCCCTATTTACATATCATTTGCTCATCTGCCCACGTATTTAAAATGAAAATGTCAGTGATGTGCTCATCAGAAAAAGGGAGAGTTGGTACAACTGAGAACATTAAGATAACTGAATTGAGTAGGTAGGGTGGCTGTAATAAGGGAAAGAGGAAATGAAAATGATCTGGGTGTGTCACAAGATGAGTGGGAAGTGTTTGCAAAAGGCTTCCATTAAGGAAGCAGATCTAGCAATAATACATTGGAAATTTTGAAAATAGAGGGAGAGGGAGGTGGCTAAAAATACTATTTTATTTCTGTGATTTTTTGCTGTTGTTGTTGTTGTTGAAGGAACAGAATCATTTTTAACTCTGTGTGTCTTCATACATTTAATGTAAACTGCACCTTGTGATGCTACTAATAGATGTAACATACAAGTGCAGTTACATTAAGAGCTGAGAATACAGCTGCTGTTGGAGTGGACTTGAGTATCAGCTCAGCACGTGGAATTAGCCCCCTCTCCCTCGAAGCCCCTCACTGTTTCCCAACACTTACGCAACATCACAGAAACTCTTATATCAGCTTGCATTGCAATCAAACCTGTTGCAAAACATCATGTAAAAAAGCTAAATCTTTAGAGATTTTATGAAAGAGCTTATGAAAGATGCTAATTTACTACATAATATGCGATTTTTAAAAACATACTCTTTTTTTATTTTCCCAGACATCCTTCACCCTTTCATGGGCCAGCTACCTGTTAGCACATCACCCTCATATACAACAGCAAATCTTTACAGAAGTAACAAAGACTCTGGGACCAGGAACTGTGGCAACAGCTGACGATGTCCCTCGTCTACCTCTTATCAGAGGGCTGGTCAAAGAGACTCTCAGGTGCAGATTGCATGGATTTTTTTAATTCCTCACAGTTTTTTTTTCTTCTCTAGCTTTCAATCTTTAACAGTTTCTCTATTTACTCCCACTTGCAATGCTGGAAAAATTTCAGCAATAGTTTTAATACACATTTAAATTCAGAGGTCACCTTTGTTGAGTAAATGTTGACATGAGTGTCTTTAATTCGGTCATTATCTTTCTCAGCGTGTTGCTCTCACTTGTCCGGTCATCATAGAATTAAATTTTGTGAGAAGAATAATGTATAGTGCTGTTGAATAACAGTCTTTGTGCGCCCCTCCCTGGGAGCAGACTTTTTCCAGTTCTCCCAGGCAACGGACGGATCACCCAGGATGACTTGGTGGTGGGCGGATACTTCATCCCCAAAGGGGTAAGACTGATGGAGACATAATAAATGCTAGTCTTCTAGAATGTGCATGTGCTGAAGAAAAGCGTGACCATAAGAGTCGGCCAAAAGCATTACAGTGAAACCAGATGTAACATGATCCTGCCTTACTCATCTCTCTCTCCTGTGCAGATGCGTGTACAATAGCCCAGCTGTTTTCATTATGTAACTGACATTTTTCTGTTTTCTCACTCCACTAGACTCAGTTGGCCCTGTGTCACTACTCGACATCCTTGGAAGAAGAGAACTTCCCTGATGCTTTGGACTTCCGACCAGATCGTTGGATACGGAAAGATTCCACAGATCGTGTTGACAACTTTGGCTCGATTCCCTTTGGCTACGGCATCAGAAGCTGCATCGGCAGGAGAATAGCAGAATTAGAGATGCATCTAGTCCTCACAAGGGTAGGGGATTAATCCACTTGTGGCCACACAGGCATTTAAATGTTGTCTTCAAACGTATTTAAATAAATGTAAATTTAGCCACTAATATAAATGAAACAATGAAGTTTTTGATGATCTGGAATATATAGTGCAACTATGCTAAAGAAACTATATATTAATTTCTGCTTGAACCAAAATGCTGCTTACACATTTTGTAGAACACTTAAAAGTGGAAAAAAAATGTAGCATCTTCCAACCCTCATAGTCTAACACAAATTACAGACTAACACTTCCTATAAACTACTGGGGAAATCAGAGTAAACAATAGTAATTATTAAAGGTTCAGTGCGTAGGATTTTGTGGCATCTAGTGGTGCAGTTGGAGAGTGCACTTGACTGAACATCACTCATCATCCACTTCCAAACCTGTAGGAAAACCTACAATGGCCACAAAACTCAGGAAAAAAATGAAAAACTCTATAAGAGTCACTCTTTGGTTTGTCCATTCTGGGCAATAATAGAAACATGGCAGAACAATGAGGCAGACTTGGTGAATATATTTTAAGTCTGCAAACCTAAGTAACATCAGAAAATGCACCAGGTCCCAGCTATGCTATCAAAGATCTGTGGCTTCTAAATAAACAAAATATTAATAGAAAATGTATTAATATCATGGTAAGTTATGCAAACTGATTGACATATTTGTGTGTTTTCTCCTTGTAAAGCTCATTCAGAGGTTCCACATTTGCGTTTCTCCTCTCACTGCTGATGTCAAGGCCAAAACCCACGGCCTGCTCTGCCCTGCTGCCCCCATCCATCTGCAGTTCATCGACAGGGAAAACTGACGCAGACTCCTCCCCATAAAGTCTACTGTACTGTATGTTTAAAAGTGCTGATTCATTATTAGGGATTTTTTTATACACTGCTTCTAGTACACCTTTCACTGTTATATAGTAGCTACTGAGCTGAGACTGAGGTTTTACTCAGAAAAGAAATGTGTCTCACCTTCTCCTGTTCATCAGAGAGAAGGACACAAAAATAGTACTGGACTGATAATGTTATGTTAAATGCTGTTTTTTGAATGCATTTTGTTTGTACTTAGTGAAAACCACTGCATTTTGGACTTTTACTCCCTCCTTTTAATCTATTTAAAATAGCGGGTGTAAAAATGAACCACAGTTTTTATCTCAAACTTTGTATTATTGTGCATGCATGTATTTAATTATGTGTGCATGCACATCATCATTATTATTATTACATAATCACCCCATTTCCTCCCTAAGCTTGAGAGTAATTGACTGAGAAGGATTAAGGGCAACAATGAATGTAGTGAAAATGAGCTGTAGTAAGACGTACAGTATGTATATAATGTGCTTTATTTTAAGATTGTGTTACAAACCAAAATTTTGTTGCAGTAGATGTGTTGTTGGCACCACCATGGTTTTATTCACACTAAATGTTATTACATGATTCAATCCATGTGCTTTTAATCCATTACAAAAAAAGAACACAGTTTAAAAACTGTTGAGAATATTTTCAAATTTAAACATATTTTTAGGGAAAAGATTTTTAGCTCTTTAAAATAAAAAGTAAATTGATCAACTTGTGAGCTAGAACTAATGAGTGAACCCCTATAAACTTAATCAAAGTTAGAGTTCTTACTTCTTTATTAAAATGGAAAATTTTTAAACAAGCTATTTGGATCAGAAGAAATGTTTTCATTATTTTTGGTTTACATGCTTTTATCAGTTACATTGTGAAATTATTATAATGATGGTAATGTTTGTCACAGAACAGTTCTTGCAAAAGGCAGAGATAAGTTGTTGGATTGTATCATCATGAAGGATCATGCTGGTTATTGTGGAGGAAAATGGTAACATTTTATATATTTGTATTTATCTGCTATTTTGTCTTATCTTTTTACTGTAGTTCCAGTGAAACTGGGAAGCAATAAAAATTATGATTGATGATAATATGATTTACTCATTATTTTAAGATCTGTGAGTCATTCTTTGTCCTTACACAGCAACAAATTATATGTTTATATATGTTACAAACACAGACAAATTAAAAAAAACAAGTGATAGAGAATTAACTCTTTTTCTGTTTTTTCAAGTTAAGTTCCTGAGTGTTTATCACACGTGCATTCACATTGGTGCACCAATGTCCCAAATATATGAATTGTCACAGCGAATCCATTGTGTACATTTAAGAATTATACACAAGTCCATATACTTAGTAGCGCAAGAATAAAGTAAACCATCTCTATGGTGTACCTCAAAGTTAAGTTGATCTTAACTATAAGCCCAAGATTATGAATTTAATATACTTTAATATACTTAGAGCCATTTAATCAATTATAAACAATGAATTAAGGTTATCTTTGATCAAGCCCTTACACATTTCTGTGTTTAATTGGTGCATCTTTCATTTTTATGTGACTACTACTCTGTAGCATTGGCTATGATAAAAACATGAAACTTGCCTGTGTAAGCTGTTTATTAGACAATTAGATATTTCTGTTCTTCTTTATATACAGTTACATTCTATCTGGTTTTGGTGATGTGGGGCTTTTATAAATATATAAATGGATGATAAAGGAATGAATGAATGAATAAATAAATAAATAAAAGAATTCTTAGCTACAGTGTTACAAACTGAGTTGTAGTAATAGTCACCCTCTCGCGATACTTTGCTAACGAGAACACCAGCGGAAGTAAATAGTCGCCATGGCATGGTTAGCCAGTCAGAGGCAATAGCTAGCAGCGTGGATAGTACCAGTATTTCACAGATAAAAACCTTTTTTTTATCCTACAGAATTATCTGATTGAATGGTATGAGAGTAATAGACTCACCCTTTCTGCGTTTTCCTAATAATAACATTACGAGAGAAGAGGAGTCCTCCAGCACGTTTGGGGCCTGGAAATACGTATGCTAACGTGGCTAAAGTGGCGAACGTTAACGCGGCTGTTCGCTTTAGCACTGCAGCCTAGCCAAAGACATCGGGTAGCTAGTTTTGCCATCTAATCACGGCTACCCTGTTTAACAGATAATTAAGGTTATCTCAGCTAGCGTGAACTCTGGCCGTGGTGGAGGGAAAGTTCGGCTGGATCTAAAATGATAATTGAAAACCTTGATGCCTTGAAAACATGGCTGTCTGATACCCTCGAGCCCATGTAAGTACCACTAGCTTTTAGCGACACAGCTGTTTTTAGCAACTCAAGCTCATTCAGTTTCACAAGCTTATAGTAGTTCAATTAAACACACAAAACGCTTAGGGCTATGATGACACTGATGACCGCTAACGCAGTTTTTATAAGTCTGCCACGATGATGTTTTTTTCTAATACATTTATGCCTCTTTGTTTTTATTTATAATTACAGTTGTGATGCAGACCCATCTGCCCTCGCAAAGTATGTTGTAGCTTTGGTAAAGAAAGACAAAAGTGAAAAGGAACTCAAAGCCCTGTGTATAGACCAGTTGGATGTATTTCTTCAGAAAGGTAATCAATCCCTCTGTGTCATGTACTTTGCTTTGCAAGCCTGTTTACCACGTGATCTAGTGTGTTACATGAGTGTTTTAATAAATAATCAACAAGTTGCACTATTACCCACTTTCAGAGACCCAGCCATTTGTGGATAAGCTGTTTGAAGCCATTAACAACAAAAGCTACCTCCCACAGCCAGAGCAACTAACCACTTTGATCAAAGCTGAGAAAGATGAACAGAAAAAGGATGAGGTAATCTTTTTAATATTTTGAAATTTTCTAATAACTACTTCACTCCTATCATATGTGTATCAAATAATATGGATGCATCTCATGTCAGTAGACATCTTTAATGAAAGGATTATGTGAACCTACTTTTTTTCTGTGTTCAGACAAGTCGGGAAGACGAGCGGGATAAGAAGGCTTCTCGGCGAGTGAATCACAGCCCCTCGCAGTCAAGCTCTCGCTACAGCAGAGATGGCAGGTGAGTTCAGCTGCCTGTTACCACGTTAAAATTATGTTTACAGCTCACTTTTTTCACTCACTGTTCTCATGTATTTGTTTCCCCAAATTACAAGGAGAGGAGATGATCGTAAGAGAGATGACCGCCCCAGGAAGAGGGATTATGACCGCAACCCACCAAGGAGAGACTCATACCGTGATCGGTACAACCGCAGGAGAGGCCGCAGTCGCAGTTACAGTCGTAGCCGCAGTCGAAGTTGGAGCAAGGATCGCATCCGAGACCGTGACAGAGAGAGGGACAGGGATAGAGACAGGGACAGAGATAGGGATCGAGATCGCAGCAGGAGCCGATCACACAGCAGAACCCGGTCTCGGAGCAGGAGTAGAGGTAAGAACCTCATTAATAGAACTCAAATTATTAAGAGCTGTCACACATGGACACCAACAGGAAGACTGTGCGAGTTTAAGCCACTGTTTTTTGTTTTGTTTTTTTTAAGGAGAGAGCAGTGACACCAAAACCTTGGTTTGGAAATGCAACATTTACACCTTGTATTTTGCTCAAAGTCAACTTCATTTGAACTCTCAACATGTTTTGTTACTGACCTTTGTGTGTTAATACAGTTTACAGCTGACCAAGAAGCTTCAAACAACACAAAAATTATTTTAATGTGTTGAGTATTTGGATATATTTAGCATTTACTGTCTTTGTTTATCAAAAAAAATATATATATTAACAAAAGTATTTACTAAGTGTTCTTAAATCCATGAAGTAATGCCCCTGTACACGGTCAAGTGTTGAACACATTTAAATAGTTCGTACCCAATCATGGTACAGCCACCTGTAACCATTTAACTAGTTTAACTGTGGAATATAACAGGTGTTTTTAGAGCAACACAGAGGTTTCCCAGACTTTTGCTGCCTCCATCACAGCTATATTGAAATATGTTGTTGGCATCAAAATCAAAATAAGCATATTTTAATGATAAAGCAAAAATCATATTGATGAAGAAAATATCAAATGTATTGTATTGCATTAGTACTGTTTTCAATTGAGTATATGTCAAAAAGGATTAGCATATATTCACATTCAGTTTTATTTAATTAAAATTTTATCTCAACTTTTTGAAATTAGGTTTATAATTTATTTCAGGAATTTTTACTGTTGATGATAACAATCAGTTTTGAGCTGAGCATTGAGCAATAAACATAACAAAATGGCAGTTATTTTACTTTTCTACATGCTTATTCTTGTGAATCTGCAGAACGGGAGCCTGGGAAGTTGAAGTATGATCATGATCATAGAACAGAGAGTGGGGATAGCTACGCCACAGCAGCCCTGGTCTCCACTGCAACCACGTCACATTTTCCTGTGCCAGCACTGAGCAGCACCATAACAGTCATTGCCCCCACACATCATCACAGTAACAACACCAATGAGAGTTGGTCAGACTTCCGCCCTGAGCATCCTGTGGATCGCGGTCCTTTTATTAGGGGACCACCCCCTCAACAGAGGAAGCGATGCAGGGACTATGATGGTAAGGAAAGATCTTTAACCTTTTTTTGTGTATAGACTGTTCATTTTCTGTTGGTGTATTTTTTCAGCTTAATTTTCTGTGCTGTCTTTTCCAGAAAAGGGTTTCTGCATGAAAGGGGACATGTGTCCTTTTGACCATGGAAGTGACCCAGTTGTAGTGGAGGATGTCAATTTACCCAGTATGCTGCCTTTCCAACCTCCACCAATCCCTGGTGTTGACCCACCACCGCCTCCAGGCCTCCCACCTCCACCACCTCTCATGAACCCCCCACCTGTAAACCTACGGCCCCCTGTGCCCCCACCAGGCACGCTCCCCTCCAGCCTTCCAAATGTTGCAGGTAGGAGTTTAGACATTTCTTTGACATGGCGTTGGTTCAGGATTCAGAAAATTCAAAATTATTGCACTTTTGAATACATAATTTACAAAATGCTTCACATTAAACACAAAATATCAAACAGGGAGACAAGTAACAAACATGAACATAGAAGTTGACTTAACAGAACCGATTTAACTTCATAAAGCAATTAGCAATGAGCAATTAGTTAAGAAAAGCAAAATGTGAGCCTGGAGTTTTTTCTTTCTTTTTAATAAAAATATCAGTCAAATTGGATCATAAGTGTTTATGATTTGTTTCACTCTATCTGCCACAGGTCCCCCTCCTCCGTTTCATCCACTGCAACCATCGGGCATGGATCCCCCTCCAAATTCCATCACCAGCTCTGTTCCCACCATCGTCACCTCGGGGATGCGTTCTTCACTTCCCCAGGCATCAGTACCACTCTTTACCTCTGGTAATGACTGCATGTCTTTTAATTTACATGTTTAATTTTCTATTTATAAATCAGTTTTACTGTAACTAGTTGTGCTCTTTTATGAGTTTAAGAATCTTTTGTCTCTTGACCAGAAAACTATGAGACAGATGTGTACAATCCTGAGGCCCCCAGCATCACCAGTACTTCCAGGCCGATGTATCGCCACCGGGTCAACGCTCAGAGACCCAACCTCATTGGCCTTACAATGGGGGAGGTGGACCAGCCACAGAGAGGTATTGTTCACATCAGCAGAACAATTCAAGCTTTGAATATATTGTTTAACGACATGCTTTTACTAAACTTCCTACCAATAGCAAGCTCAGTGCTCTGACTAATGATTTATCCTGTTGCTGCTTCTCAAACAAGAAGAGTGCCAGGATTCAATACACGTTTCTGTATTTGTGTTTTGACTGTATGTTAAAAAAAGCTTGTCCTAAGGTTGTGATCTTTCATTGAGCTTTGTGCTTTAGTCTCAGAACTGAATTGTCAGTGTTTGTCCTCACCAGACAAGATTCCAAACAACAGCATGAGGATCGTCATGGAGTCTGATTCAAGGAAGAGACCAGCTGTGTCCCACGATGGAGGCCTCCCCTCCAAAAAACCTTGGTTTGACAAGTAAGACACCCTTTTCCTGTAATGTCTAAATACTTATCATATGCCTCATTTAAACTCATCAGTGTGACTGTAAAATCATCCCTGCTGCATTGTTTGACAATTTCTCTTCTCTGCTCAGACCCAACTTTAACAAACCCAACCACCAGGGATACCACAAGAGAGCCCCATTCTCTCCTAACACCAAGCTGCTGGTTCGGCAAATTCCGCCTGAGCTCAACAACATCAGCAAACTCAATGAACATTTCAGCAAGTTTGGCACCATCGTCAACCTACAGGTCGGTCACTGTGGGGCTGTAGATATCAGAGTCACAGCTTTGATGGTTACTGGTTAAAATGTCTACTTACTGGGTAGTACAATCAGCGATACACCACAATAGAAAGATAATATATTAACATATTTATATGTGAATATGGTATCAGAATATGAAGGACTTAAAATACTTCTAATCTCATTTTTGACACAAAGGGAATGTTAATGAATAATGTTTTGGTGTTTGCAGCAGTTTAGGTGTGATCTCTGTTTTTGGATTTTAAAACTTGTTTTATATGGCATATCAGGGCTATTGAGCCATCTGACAAACCAGTAATCTGTAGCATGATTTGCAGTAGTTGTAGTGTAACCTAATACGTTTAAAGTCAGGGAAGATGCCAGGAGTAAATTGTGGTTAAAAAAAGGGTTTGGAATTTTTAGAGAATGATGTGCCTAAAAGAATTATTTTAAATAAACCACCAACCCTCTACCAAAATGCTCTCATGCACTTGTTTTAAAGGATAGTACAATGAGTACTGTATATATTAACTGCGACATTTAG
>JAPZDY010000001.1:8642339-8653580 GCA_029783645.1 Ctenochaetus hawaiiensis
GTTGTTCTTATTTCTGCTGTAATGTTCTGTTGCTTTAAAAAAAAAAAAAAATGATTGGGGTTGGGTGGGGTGGGGTGGTAACATCATTGTAAGAGCCTGTGCAAATCACAGAGAAAAACTGTCGTCCCCAATAGGGCCTTGTTAGTCGCTACAGCACCATAATGACTGATGCCTCACAGGCAAACTAATTATCAGGTACTTAACAGTCCGAACCTACGATGCATCTGCCATAGGCCGAGGAGGGATGTGAGGCACATCGCCGCCTCCTTCATCTCTTCTTCTCTTCCTCTTTTTACCTAGATGTCTGTCTCTTGTTCTCTCTCTCTCTCTCTCTCTCTCTCTCTCTCTCTCTCTCTCTCTCTATCTCTGTCTCTCTGTCTCTCTCTCTCTCTCTCTCTCTCTCTCTATGCTCCTCCATTTATTTTTTGCTCTCCTTGTATCTGCTGCTCTGTTTCTCTCCCTCTTCTCTCTGTTCTCTCAGGGAACCAGCTGGGAAACTGGCCTTGGGATACAAGCTAGAAGCATACAACCATATGCTAGATATTTTCATGGAAGGTGTGTGTATATGTGTGTGTGTGTGTGTGTGTGTTAAAAGAAAGTAGGGGGGAGGGGTCTGACTTCTTGTTGATATGTACTACAGTGTAATAGCTAAGTAGGACATTTATCTGGCAGTGGTTTGTCTTCCCCTGTTGTGCTTGTGCGTGAGTTCCTGAGTTCTCTCTCTATCCCACAGCTAAATGTTGCTTTCTGTTGCTTTCAAACACACACACACACACACAGCAAACTGTATACAGGCAGACTGCTGAGAGGGAGCTGCCTGAGACTCTGACACAGCTTGCTCATTAGACAGTTTCTTCTTGGATTGAGGCCAAATATCTGCAGGTCATAAACTCACTGATGTAACAGGCGATGTCACTCACTGATCGAGGGAGGTGTTCAAAAGCTACACATCACATCATGGGACAGCCTTTTATTATTGCTTATTAGACTCATGTCGCATTTTGTCCACAAATATTAAGACACACAACGTAGAGTAAAGCTGGTGTAAGCTGCCACGGTGAAAGTATCGTCCTCACATGGACAACCGTTATCTCACCACAGCAGGCCCATCGTTACACTGCCTGCTGGTCCACATAACTGCTTTTAAAACACACTTAATAGTTTGTATTTTCTCCCTCTTTCCTTAATTTTAAATGCCCAACTCCCCACGTATTGTGAACAGAAACACAGAGGGACGACACGTGCAAGTTACCCCCCAAAAAACAGTAGAAATACCAAGTGCTGCTTAATGTGTGATCCCTCACTGGCTTCTTGCCAGTAAAAATCACCAACAGTATTTTTTGTTTTTGTTTTTATTTTGCAAGAGAATTTTGATTCTAGTCTATGTTGTGTTGTACAATTTATTTTTTATTTTTAATGTGTATATATATATGTTTTTCTATCTAACAAATGAGCAACATGGTGTTAATTAGTGAGCTTTAGCGGTGGCAGCAGGTTAATTTTACTTTTAGACAAATTTAAGCTTGCTGTTTCCCCCTTTTTCCAGTCTTTATGCTAAAATAAGCTAACTGTGCTTCAATTTAATATAAAATCTACGAGAATTGCATTATTTTTCTTTTCTTACACTTGGAAACAAAGTGAATGAGAATTTTCTCCCAAGTGCCAAACTCTTTCTTTAGTGAACCAGTTTGATTACTTTCAAATATTTGCAATATCACTGTTTCATATTTCCAGATACTTATTCCCTTGTTTTCTTTATCATTTTTATTTCCAATCCATAACTCCTGAAAAAAAGTGGAGTAATTTTGTGACTTTTTTTTTTGACAAATCCAGTAGCCTGCTTCCCCTCTATTCAGATGTATATGTTTTTACCCCCTCAGGGTGAGAGTAAAGAGGCAGGCTCCATCTCTCATTAACCTACTGGTTGAATAAATCAAAGTGCAGGGCAAGGAGGAGAACCTCAGCCTCGGCCATTCAGATAAGAAGAACACCCTACACCAGTTCATAGCCTACAGCTCAGTGATATATGGATCTGCAGAGGCTAATAGCAAAGTATTGACAGGGAAATGGTGTGCTTATCCTGCTCCTGCATGCTGGGCAGAGGTCCCCAAAGCAGATGGGACACACTTTAGGGAGAGAGAGAGGGTAGGAGGGGGGTGAGAGGATGAGGTAGAACTGTACTGGGACAAATTAGAGTCTTTATTGCTTTATTTCAGCTAATTTGTCTCCGAGTTTCAATCTCAGCAAACAACAGTCTCAGTTTACTCTAAATTTAAACAAAAGTATTTAAGTACATGTTTTGGAGTTGTTGACTTGTTCTGACCTTTTAGACAACCAGCAATAAAAGTCTACCTTACTTTAAGTAATAAAACTATTTGATGGCTCTCTGATTTATTAAAAAAAATCATGTTAAGAGAGCATTGTGACAATACTGCGTGGTTTTATTGGAAATATCCCATGACTCTAAAGATTTGAGTTAATCACAAGATTTGAAGTTAGAAAATAACTATCATAAATGTCTGTGTGTGTGTGCTGTGTGTCAATGCTCCAGCAACAGACCACTTATTGTCACTGGAAGGCTCTCGGCCTTTTGACCTTAGTTTTAATCTTCTGCTAATTTCCATGTCAAGTCATGAGGGCATTGTCTTGATTACTGCATGCAGAGCTACAAAAATAGAAAATACACAAGTGACAGCAAGCAATACTCTCCTCTGACAAGAAGCAATACATCAGTGGATGTAGGCTGTTCTTTTAATTTGTGGAGTCTATAATGCTAGAGTCAGTAGGTTATCGCTGTGGGACCTGCACCTTGTTCTGAGTGCCAGCTTTATCAAGCACAACCAATTCTTCCTCTGATGCAGCTGTGGATGTAGGTGATGTGCTCTAATGGCAACACTTTATCAATCTCAGGGAAGATGTACAGAGAAACTGCAGCCTCCGATGTCAGATAAAGATACTGATACTGTTGGTTTCTGGACCACCAGGTATAATGTGGTTAAAGTGTGCAGTGCACCGTAGCTGGTGGGGTAATAATCCTGGGTGATCTCAAGTATACAGCTCCAAGTACAGGTGTGAATACACTAAATACATCAATACAAATTAATCTTGTGATCTGTTTGCTCATGGCATATCAGGATGTGGTCTGCGACACATATGGCGAATGTGTGGGTGAATGTGTCCTGGACCACAGTGATGGGTTCCTTACTCAGCCAATCGCTTCTGTAACATGAAACATGTTGATATTTGTGAACATGTTGTCTGCTTTAATTGATTTTACTTTTATCCCCAGACAAAATCTTACAATATTTAGAGTTGTTGAGAGAAAAGAGACTTAATAAACTTTGCAAAACTGTCTTAGCAAATTCCTTTTCATTCCTGCCTTCTTGCAAGTCTAACTACATCTACAAGACTTCATATATACCAACAGCAGAACAGCAGAATCAAAAAGGAACCAAGCAAATGATCTGGGTATAGTGTTTCATCTGGAGACATCACAATACTGCTGCACGGCCACCAGGGGACAGACAGGCTAACCATGATTGAATGACTGAGAAATCAGAGTTTAACACTGGCTGATTCATAATTCACAGAAGCAGACAAATGCTCTACACCGACAATAAGTCAGTGTCCAAAAACACACATAAAGAGGAAAACCTGTCTGTTCATTAAAATACTACTTGTGAGTGCTAATACTTATACTCACAAATAATAAGAAAAAATTAGTTACTTTTAATTCTCTTCTACTCTCTGAATCAGCATTTTGTGTTGGTTACATTCTCCAGAAGATGCACTTAAAAAACTTCTGTAATGTCAACTCCAGAGTATAATGAGCATGCATCTGCATCAATGAGCACCAAGGGCAAAGACAATGCACCATCGTGTTCTGCCAAATGCCTTTGTTTCTCTAAAGGACACCACATATGACCATCTTTACATCTGGATGCCAAGCACTGCACCGGGGCTTGTCTATGACCATGATTACCCACTTGACATCTTTATAGCTCCATGGCAGACATCCTCTTCGGCAGAGCTAGAGAGAGAAGCGCAGAATGCCAAAGTGGCCCCACAGTGCTGGTGTGGGACATTAGAGTTTGGTGTTGAAATAATTAGCCTGTTTAGCTGCCATCTGGGCTCTGGTTGCTGGCGTGTGGCAGGAGCCAGGTGCTTCATGGGTAATACCACAGAGAGACATACAGCAGATGCTCATGGGTCGAGCTGGCCACTTTGGCACAGATCTGGAATCAGCTAACCTCTATTCAAATCTGATGTAAAACCACAGGAGGAGATACAGAGAGGACTGGTTTGAGGCCAGTTTCCCAAAGCATGCCCATTTAAAGGGTTTTTAGATACAATTAGTCAAGACAAGTAGAGTGAGTTCTGCATGTAGCAAAAAGTAAACTTTACAATTCTGTTCAGAATAACTCAGCAACTTTATAATCTAACACGACAAAAATCTATAAAACTGCATTCTGCCCAGAACCGAATCTGCGATAAACCCCATTCCTTTCAACATAAAACACAAGCTGAACAAAACAAATAATCAACACTGTTATCTATGAAAAGCAGGTGCCATTTAATGACTACTCTGCCCCTGCTCAGCTCAAAATCTGAAGAGGTCTGAGCATGTTTTTTTGAGCAGTTCAGTAGGCCAGTAACTTGATAAGGCCCCTGGATTTACTCGATGAGGTAGAAAGTTCCTGAGCAAGCAGCAGGCATGTGGTTGTTGTTCCCAGAGGGCTGGGAAACCGTATCTGCCCTGGAGGAGCATCCTCTTTGGTAAGCACTTCTTATCCAGGCCATCACTGCAGGCCGATAGCGGCAGGGTAATATCCAGTAACTGCAGCTTTATGTGCGATCCAATACTTGGATCAATCTCTAGGACAGGAGGATTGCTATTAACCCCTGAGATCTCTCTTTTACCCTTGTTTTCTCTGTCTACTGTGAATCCTCTTTTGATACAGCAGCAGAAATCATGAAATCATTTTCAACAGACAACAATAGCTCTATATGTTACTCTGTTCAAGGAGGTAAGAACACTACACTGCTTTAAATTTCACATAAGAAATATAAAATGCATATTGAATAAAAGTAATAACTCATAATTATTGATGTTTTGTATCTCATCGGTAATTATTAATAAAAAAACCATTCTTACAAAATAACAGTTACAATAGCAAGTTTGAATACATTTATATATTGTTGTGAATATGTTATGGTTCGATATGTCCACGTGCAGGTGTGTGAACATTCTGTTTGCATACGGAGGTGTAACTATGCATAGGTTTGTATTTCTGTATCTACAGTATGATTAAGCACGTGTGTGTGTGCGCACAGGTGCGTTTGAGTGTGTGTTCATGTGTGTACGTGTGGAGAAAGCTAGAAAGACAGTTATAAAGAGAGATGGTGTGAAAAGGAAAGAGACAGTGGGTTGGAGACTTTGTTTGAAACTCCCAATACTTTGGGGAGTATTGCCCCATATATTGTCCCATGTGACTGAGCAGAAGAAAGATAGACTGAACCAAAGATGTGTAGCTCTTGCAGAGCATTTTTCTTGCTCTCTCACTGAATATAAATGGATAAATAGTCACTGAAATTAGTTTAACTTGCACTGCTATTCTCATATAAAAATGACGTTGCATGCTACAAAATGGGCGTTAAGCCTATTGTTCAGAAGTGACATGATCAGTCATCAGACAAAAAGCACAAACATCTTAAGATATAAACATGAAACACCGCAGATGCACATCATTTTTTATACATTATTTAACAGTGTGCTTACGTATAAATGTCAAATTACAATTTTAACTTTGCTCTCATCACTCCAAAATGATTCAGAGAGATATAAAAGAAGAGACTTAAGCGTGCGTTATACAGGTGGAATGAATCCACTTAATATTTGCCATAAATTCCACAACAGAAAGAGTCAGTCCATAAATGATTTAACCAGAGCATCAGGTTATCGTAGCAAATGGTAAAACTTATCAGGTGAAAAAACAAATGATACTCTCTTTTATTCCAAACAGATTGCTGCATGAAGTAGTTTAACAAAAGTTTAAGTGAGTTTTTCTCATCAAGCAGTAATATGATTTATGTCACACTGGTTTCACTGCAACAAAAACTGATTATTCTCATTTAGTTACAATTATAAATAATAAAAAGAGTTAATTGTCACTAAAAATAATATTTAAGGTAGTGAGATTAGAGAAGATTTTTTGCAGATAAAAGAGAAAAAATCTTTTAATTTTTTAAAGACAATTACACCTGGCAAATATTTTACATGGAACAAGCAGATTAATTATAATTATGAGTCTAAAAAGTTCACTTACCTTGAGTGATTCTTTTTTTTAGGAGGGTCAGGACCCCAGAGCTTGAACGGAGGTGTAGGACAGGAAGGCTGAGCACGTCCTCTCTCTTTTCCACGCAAACGTCAGAGGCCACGAGGCAGCTAACCGGGCTTGGCAGCATCACAGGCACAAGCACGGGTGCAAGAGAGCCGTCCGGGGCGAGGTGGCAGCCGGTCTGTCGCAGGGGTTGGTCAATCAGCCCAGGCAGCAGAGACAAGGGGACAGGCACACGGGGAGAAGGGCTGAGGCGGACTGGGCTCTGCTAGAAGGCTTTTTCGCCTCTCCTTCCCTGAATGAAAGCAATCCCTAAGAGTGAATGGGTAATGAGAGACCGGCTCCTGAGATTTTAGCTTTCTTAATCATGTTCATAATTAATTCAAGAACATTGATAATTTCATTACATTCTTTTTGTCTTATCAATAAATGATGTGCCTGCACTTTTGGTCTTGTGTATACGGGAGAGAGGGAGGAAGAGAGGGAGAGAGAGGGACAAGAGAAGTAATACTGCACTAAAAGCACAGGAGATGGAAAATGATACAAACAGGGAAGTGGTAATTATAATCTTTGACCAAGCCACTGGCAGCACAATATGAAGTCAAGTGGCTACAAATAATTAATAAGGCCTCCTAGTGTGTGTTTGCCTGTTTGTGTGTGCGTGTGTGTGAGTGTATATGTGTGTGTGTGGTAAGGGTAAGGAGTTCAGGGGGAGGGTGACAAATGTCAGTGTTGAGCATTATTTCACCAGCCCCCTTTCAGTCGCTGTTTTCACAAAAAAAGCATGATACAACTAATAAACATCATTGTGTTTTCACCAACATGATGTTATACACACTGCTGCTGTAATACACTCGCCTTTATTCCCCACCTTTAAACAGAGGATGCCTCTTACAATGCCCTTCAGATCCAATGAGGGTTTGGGTTTCAGGGACGTTAGTGCACTGAAGCAGTTATTAAAAGACCACTCTCCTCCCTACCCTCTCTCCTCTTCACGTGCCCTCTGTCAGGTCAAGTAAGAGAAAAAGACGAGAGCCATTTCTGTCTCGTCGCATACATAGTTTCCAGTTATTTGGCAGCAGGAATAATGAGATAATATGCATTTTTAATAGTTCATCTTCAGAATATTCAATAACCCTTCACCTCTGTGTCTGCTGTTATAGATTCTATGCTTTATCAATCGAACTTTCTGTTCAAAACAGAGCTGAAAATAGAGTGAGGAGGAGGGCACAGCGAGGGGAAAGGGGATGTAATGGATATCTCTGACTCCTAAAAATACTGTGAGGATGATGGAGTCTGAGGAAGGCTCTGAATCACAGCCGGCTCTTTTTGCTCCAAAACAAGACAAGTAGATAAATGGCTTTGAGCAGCTTAATCTGTCACTGAGTGATTGACCGATCTGTCAAAAGGTCTAATCTGCCACCACAATGCTGCGTATTTTGATCAGACTTTTTTGATATGTATAATTATTGATCTACTCTATTAATATCTGTTTCAAAACTGGCATTTAAAGATGTGTTGTGGGAGTTTCTTGTTGAAAAGTAAAATATTCAATCAATTACCTTAAATCATCCATAAGTATATATTCTGAATTTCATTTGTGTTTTGAAATAATTGGTTGGATTTTTTTTTTTATGAAACCACAGTAATTTGTCTGTAAAAGCATTGCACTCGCACTTTTGCAAGACTATTTGATTTTGGTCACTTTGTAATGGATTTCTAGCTCATGACATGCTACAATATAGATTGGTAAAGCTATATGAGGCATTAGAGATTCAAGTTCTTTATGTCCTATTTATTCCTTATGTGCCACAGGCCTCCCTGTCTTGAGATATGACCAGCTCAACGCAAGAAACCTTTAATAAAATAAAAAAGTAAAGAGGGGAAAATAGAGATTTACAGCTGGCCATTTTGACAGTGGACTTGATATAAGGTGTTCATAACAAGTTTTGCATTTTATTCCTGGTCCCCTCACACACATTTTAATCATATTTTATGTGATCTATGTATGCAGCACTCATCCTCTCTCTGTCACCCAACCTCTCCAATGTGTCCCTCTTAAACAGATTGCTACAATACTTGTAATGATGGTCCTTCCCAGCTGTGCTGCAGGAGAGGGGAAGGGAGCAGCAGGCTATAGTATTACCATAATACCCACTCCCTCCCTCCACTGTCCCAAGGGCCCATGTGGGGCTGCATGGGGATGTGGGGTAACTCTGCTGTGGAGGGGACTCAACTGGCTGCCGGTCCTGCAGGCTGTAAGGATGTTTGTGTGTGTGTGTCTGTGTGTGTGTGAGACTGTGACAGGGCTGAACCTGCCTGTGGGCGATGTAATAAAAGCGCCACACACTGCTGGTAGTGATGGTGGCACTGCTGCTGTAGCTGCAGTGAGGAGGGGATAAATATAAACCAGGCCTGCATCAAGGAGACGGCCCTCCAGTCACAGCCTGACTTACATCCTAATAATTAGGCCCCTTCCCAATAAAACAAGGATTTGTAGCCATGCATCTATTTCACTTGTGTTTGCTGCTGCAGTGGGAGGGATGCATAATCTGCTGCAGTCTTTGGATGAAACCGAGGCTTCAATTTCAGCAGGCTTGGAAAGTGATCTCAGCAACATTTGCCCAGTTTACTTCTTGACATTCAAACTTCAGAGGAAAATCTTTTTTTCTTATCAGCATTTCATGGAACTTACATTTGTATATTAAATTATTTCTTTGAAAATATTGCAGAATTTCTTCATGAAAGCTGTTATGGTAAAAGTATAACTACAGAGGGGTACTTTACAGTTCATGGGCTTGTTTGAAGCAGACATTCTGCTGCTCTCTTGAATTTGCACACAAACATGCATGCGCGCGCACACACACACACACACACACACACTCTATTGTCTCTGATAGTGGTTAATCAATAGATGAGGCCTGCAGGTTGCCTCTGCATGTTATCTTAAACCTCCTAATGTGCACTGGCTAATCTCTTTACTCTCCTACTCTCTCCCAAACATTATCTCTTTCTTTGCTTTGTTCTCTTTTTTGGCACATTTTAAACACACTGTTGTATATTCATTACCTCAACTAAAGAGGTTATGTTTGCAGTTCGGTTTGTTTGTGCCTTTGGTGCAATAAATGCTATATATCTTAGAAACCCTGTCAATAGTATTGAAGTTCAATAGTTGCAAAACATGGCCAAGTGTAGAAATATGGCGACTCCACATCACAATCCATGTTAATATAAAGCACATAAATCATAAAATGCACACAATCACTTCTAAATGTAAACTGTCTGCAATAAACTCTAGAAATATTAAGGAAAAATGTTCAAACTGTATGCTTCATGTCAAGAAGTAAAAACTAAATACACAGCTGAGAAGATAAGGCATTAGCTAGGAACAACCATATTTTAACATGACTTTAATAATTTTGGAAATATCTCCAGACATCTAAAGTGGTTGCCCTTGTAGATTTGTATATTAAAGAGTGGACTATTAGCCTTGGTGGAGTCTGTCCTATCTGAGCAGCTATCTAGTTATTCATGCAATATCCTAGAAAATGGATAATTATGTCTAAATATTTCACACTGTGTGTTTCAAATGTCTCTTTCTCTAAACTAGACTGTTGTGCTCATAAGTAATATGCTGTAATACCAATAATATAAGAGCTTGTTATGCATGATACTAAAAAGTGTTGTTACATTTTTTTCTCTCGTTAAGTAAGGCTTCAAATGGATTTTTCACCATTTTCTAAAAAAGCTCTGGCTCCCTATAACATTGATGGGTGAGTATTTCCAAAAGGCACACAGGGAAACAGAAAGAAAGACATTGAGACGGAGGAGCTGGGTGGGGTGGCGGTCCAGGTAGGGGGTATCAGGCTAATTAAAGCAAGCATTTGTCAGAGATTAAGCCTTAAACAGAAAAGGTCATCTGAGCACCAGAGCGCACTGTTTCGCTGCTGTGCTCTTAGGGCAGTCTAAACCTTTCCAAGCTAAATGGTAAAGATGCTATTTGGCAGAGATGGGGGAGGGGATCCAGACCCCGACCAGTGGTACGAGTGACACTCGGGTCATTGGTTCTTCACTGTCCATTACACATGCTGGTCAAATCTGGCAATCGGTGTCATTTAGGGATGAAAAATAAGTGCTCGAACAAGATCAATAGATGCAGCCGTCTGTACCAGCTGTGATTAATTGACTGTCACCAATTAATGACTGGCCTGTTGCAAAGCAATGCAATCTTAGCAGGACAATGAAACTTGTCGGAAAAATGGGTATTTCTCTCATTTTAGTCTGTTATTGGTTATTCTTGAACAACTTTCTTGGTAAGAAATTCACGAACCACTTCAATTACAATTTGCAGGTTTACTCTGGCACACTAGAAAGTCTCTCTGCAGCATCTTGCATGTCAGGTGCTCTTTGAAGTCATTTATGAAATTGAGACGAATATGGTTTTGAACTAAAGCTCGTACTGAAAACACACATCCACACAGTTTTTTTTAGTTCAATCACAAACGGTTACTAAAAATATTTGAATATTTGCTTGTTTGTATATACCAGCCCTTTGTCTGTAGAAGTTTGTATTTATTTAAATACATTCAGAGATAATAAAAAGCAACATCAGATAATATTATGTAAATTGATGCTATTTCGATCATTTCAATTAACTTCATCATTTTAATTTTGAACATTTATTCCAAACATCCCCACAAATGCAGTGGTGCTGTGAAAAATGAGAACAAGCTGTGGCCTGTGATCCATTTAATATTCTGTTGAAAACAACCAAACAAGTATTGGTGATGTTTTAAAGCCGGGATCAGTGTACAAGCTTTATTTGCAGTCAGTCAATTCTAATCACATTAGATCCTGAGAAGATGTCCTGGTTTGAGATACAATGAAGCACGAGACATGTTGG
>JAPZDY010000001.1:8669057-8701699 GCA_029783645.1 Ctenochaetus hawaiiensis
ATAACCTGCATACCAAAAAGCACAATTTAGATTGCTATTTATATGGAACACACACACACACACACACACACACACACGCTAACATAACAATCAGACAAGCCTGCCAGCACACAGTTTATTATTGAGTTTTCTGTGCTATACAAGTAGAAGAGACCTGGAGGATAAAACCATTTAAATATGCATGCATTGAAAATGTGACATTAAATGAAATAGTTCCATTAAATTTTCAAAAACATAATTCTTTGCCATTATTTCACCTTAATCAAGAGGTTTATCATGTGTTTTTTTCCTAAACTCAACTCATAGTCACACATATACTCAAGGATGGAGGACGATGAAATTGAGCAAGCAAAGCAGCTTGGACTGAACCCCACTGAATTTAGAGACAAATAAAATGAGATAGCCTTTGATAGCAGATTTAATTAGAGTACAGTTTCATCCAAATTAGTTGAACAGCTGAAGCGTTTAAATGCCAAATTACAAATGCCATTTTTTGGTACTTTATAGATTTTAATTAAAACATGTAAAAACAAAAAACCCTTCATTGAGCTCTTTATTCACTTTAGTCTGACTGTCCAAGTTCACCATCTGTTACAGTTTTCAAATTTCTCTTTAATGTGTTTTGTATGTAATCCAGACAGCAGCATGGAACTTTAAATCTTCTTGTGGGTCACTGTAATCTTTTTTGCTGCTTCATTTTTACCAAAGTTCAATCTGAATTACCTTGCAACAAATGAACAAACACTCATCTGAGTTGTTCAAACAGCACTAATAGTCATTGCACTCCCACTCTGCACCTGTATTTTAATCACCATGCAAAACTTAAGCACTTATTTCTTCTCCGTCTAGATGATCCTCATAAGTCAGTTGTCACCATCCTTGTGCCAACCAGAACTACCAGCAGCAGTTTTCACTAAAACTGTTGATTTGACTGATTAACACAACTTCAAGATTTTCTGATGAGTTCAATGACCCGCGGTTAAGTTTTCAAGTATGAAATGCAATATTTACAGACAGTTTGACAGGAGTAAGAACCTTTGTACATGACTGTTAATATTTCTGCAGAGCACTGGAGTCTCAGAGTCTCTGGTAGCATTTTGTGTTTGATATGATGCCCAAACCTTTTTCGAGTTACTGTAGGTGATTTGCAAGACTTGCATTTGCAAGCAATGTACTGCCTTAATTTCCCCATTATTCACTATGTTGAGGAGAAAGCTACTTAATTTCATCTTATGTTTTTACAGTTGTGGAAACAATTACCAGAGAACATCCTTAAAAAAAAAAAAAAAGATGAGTGAGTCAGGATCTGCACTGGCTTTTCGCTAAAAATTTCATCTCATTCAAAAAATAGGCTATTGCCACCTAAATGTCACTTTATGCTAAATCTGTCTTGCTACCTATATGTCATTTATTTTTCAAGTCCTGCCTCTCAAAAGCCGTAATTGCCTCAGGCAGAGTGCTCTTTGAACCCTGGTATTGAACCCATTTTCCCTGTCGTCATTTTCCACACGTGCTACAGACAGAAGGCATGTGGCGAGGAGAGGGAACACCACCAGAAACAAGTTGATCTTTCATTTTTTATTTATTTTTTTTCACAGCTGGAGTTAATTTTTGCCTTTTGGTTTTCAATTTGTGGTTTCATTTTTGCTGAAAATTTATAATAGTATTTATAAACTGTTTACAACTTCAGTAATGACAGACTCCCTATCCCCGTAAAAACAAAAGAAAAAAAAACGCAAAACATAAAATATGGCACTAATGAAATACTTCCTATACAGACTGACTACAACAGCCAATTTTTTTTTTTTGCCGCTGACCTTGGTGCTGAACATCACACTCATTCACTGTGCTGTCTTTGTATTGCAGCCCTGAAAGTTTTACTTTGTGGGATCATATTGACTTTAAGTCTTCTGAAGTCTGAAGTCTTCCTATAGATAATATGAGGCGATTTTTCATAAATCTATAGAGAAAATGGTGTTCTTTAGAAGTTTAATGCTGAGTATTACAGAACTTCTCTGTCTTTAGGGTGACCAACCCTTTCTCAAATCTTACTTGAACTTTTTAAAATTTGTATTTTTAGGACTTTCTGATATACTTCAGTGTTTTCTTCAGATTATTAAATTAAAAAAAACAAGTTAAATAATATAAATGTTAGAACAAGATTGCCTTCCACTGCAATGGCTGCATTTTTTGACTTTGACCAAATGTCTACTCTAAACTGTCCTTCCTATAAATTACATTAGGTTTTTATTCTCTGCTATTCCTTATTTTACTGAAAGTAATGCTTTTTCCAACTCTGTTCCTCCATAAATGAAATATTTTCTAGCACCACATATATAACATCTAGTATTTTCGTTCAGGAGCTTTGGGGGCATTTCATGTGGCTCACAGAGGCCAGTCCTCCATCGGCAGATATTGAATATCTTCCTCTGTACACATGGACTTCGATAATGAGGAGAGTGTCGGCCACCGTTTGCCCGCCGCCACGCCATCAAATATTCATCACTGTTGATTAAACAGCCGGCAGCTGCCGATCGGCTGGGTGTCAAATTTGTATCCAGCTACCTCTGTACACACCAAGCCAGAATACAATGAAATGGGACTGAAATTATCCATGAAATAATATAGCACTCTAGAGCCAAAGTTCACCAAGTGTGTGCGTAGACAATACATGTTTGTGCGTGGGTGTGTGTGTGTCTGTGTGTATTTTTGGGGTGGTGGGATATCACATGCACTGTAAAAATTTAGCGTAGCTTTAGCAGACATTAACATTTCTATTCCGTGACCATCAGCCAGAATGGCAGAAAGAAAAAAAAACTGTGAAGAGGAGAGAGAGAGAAAAACTGAGGGGGAGTGGGGGGGTGGGGGGTTACTGTGAGGCAAGTTAAATATTTCATGAGTTGTTGGAGTAGAGAGGAAAGAGTGCCCAGGAAGGTTGGCTCAACTCATTTGCTGAACTTGGGCTGAGAAGCATGCAGGGGAACAAATGTTGATGCAGTCCTACACGCACACACACATGTGTGCGCGCACACACACACACACACAGTATTGTATTGGCTGAATGGTTATCCTCTTGAATGTCAGTGACAATTCAAATGGTAGTACAATGGCAGTAGTATCAGTAGCATGTATTTGTCACACCCCCCCTCCTCTCCCTACAGATCCAAACTCCACTGGGCTGTGCAGCTTCAAAGTCTCATGGCTCATTTAGCAAGACAAGAGACGTTTAATTGGATGATTGATGGCTATTTGTTTTTGTTTTTTTTCTTTGCTCCCATGAAAGGGGGAAAATGACTCCCTACTGCTTTGAAACACACACACACACACACACACACACACATACATATATGCAGATTTACATAGACGTTGTATTGCAACTTGATGCACAAATCATGAGGCTCCATTGAAACCTTAGTTAATGGCACATGACAACTTTAACAGTGTTTATCAGGAGCTAATTTTGGATTTTTTTTTATGTGAAAAAGCTTAAACAATGGAAGTTATGTTCACATGATCTTAAGTAATGCCACCTTTAACTCATAAATCATAAACACTGAGCCCTCATTAGATATATTTGTATCCTAACATTCATCATTTTCTTGATGCAAACCCAAACTCCAACAGGTACCACAAGCTTTATCTTTAGGCCCTTTCATTAAATACATGGACACTATTAATCTTAGTAAGACAGCAACTTACTATTATTTCCATTATTTAACCTGTAATTATAATGCTAGTTATTTTCTTGATTAATCTGCAAATGTCAGATGTATCAGAGCCCAAGATGATGTCTTTGAATTTTATTTTGTGGAATCAACAATCCCAAACCCCCAAGTGTTCAGTTTGCAATGACAGAAAACAGAGGAAAAGAGAAATCTTCACATTTAAAGAACAGGAAGAAGGAAATATTTGTTAATATTCCTGATAGACAACTTAAATAATTTTGCATTTATCAAAATAATTTCCAAACTGAGGGTTAGATGTTCAAGGTGGCTGTCTATGAGAACTGAAAAAAATCAGATAACATCCAAAAGCGAGAGGAAACAAGTGTCTGAGAGAGAGAGGGAGACAAAAAGAGAGCTCAGCTTACTGGCCATTGATTGTCTCTCTGTGATCTTATTAGCCTCTTGTTACTCAGACTGGAATATCATCCTCTAGATCCCCTTACTGGAATATCCGACTCAGTTGACACAGTTGTTAGATCAGCACCTCAACCTGACTGTCACCAATCAACCAGCCAACACACAATAAGGAAGACAAGAGCTGCACCATTGGGTTGTCTTCAAAAAAAGCCACCTGTCCTCTTCTAAATTTGCGACAGTGTAAAGTGAGATCATCTTTAGCAGAGTTTAACAGAGTAAAATTGAGCAGGTAAAAGTTTGATGTTTTCCTCAAGGGCACTTCACCAAGATCCTGTGACTTCTCAGTTAACAGGACAGTCCCACTGCAGCCGATAGACTCTTACTGCTGCAGCTGCTGCTGCTGCCTTACATCAATGTTGTACTGCTCAAAAAACATTCTGTATTAATCACTATCTCGCCCAAGAGACACCCGCCGAATGCCTGCAGGATCCCATGTTGAGTTCCAGCCATTTTTGACACCTTTCATCAATACCACATGTACTGACATTGATTGTTATGTCCTCAGTGTCCTGACTTCGTACCTCGCAGGTCACACGATGTGAAATCAGTTCTCTGTTTTATTACTCAGGGGGATTTCAGAAGACTGTTAGCTTTGACAGGTGGAGCTGGAGTCGACTCTGACAAAGTACTGATTAGCCTGTCACTCTGAATGCAGGACAGCCACGAACTATGCAAAATTCATTCATTGACTCCCTGTTAGCCAGACAGATAGCAGACTTAATGCATCACCTCATCGAGCCGCATAAGTTGAGATGATTAATTATGCTTGAGTTAAATGCACAAGTCACATTGATGCATCTGTGCAAGTGTTTCAGAACATGGTTTTGGTGTCATTTTGGTAATTACGAGCCAGTTTATTAATTAATGGCTTGTAATTATCTAGAAGAATTAACAATATGAATTATCAGTTTGTCCTCCAAACCTCCACCTTGGAAAGTGGAACAAACTCACTGGTACATTGAACTTTTTTCATTTTTCAGCATCATGTGACATTTTTTTTTTTTTTTTTTTGTGGAGAAAAGTGTTTTGACATCTCTTTTGTTATTCAAGGTATGTCTGTGTGAAGCCCATTTTTAAACCCACATCCATGTAGACATGTTGTCACATTTTCAGAATGCCTGTTAACATCAGCAGATGTTGAATCATTCCTCAAAGTGAACATTTTCTCTGTTTTGTATAAATCCAAATTAAATTCTTTGGCATTTTGGAGTGCTGATATGATAAAACATAATATTCAAGGATTGAGTTCTGGGAAAATTAACCTGTTTTTGACAGTGACTTGACCAAACAATCAATCAAGAAAAAGAAAACAAAAAACAAACACCAAACAAACAAACAAACAAAAAAATAGAGGAGAGATGTTGAAAATAAAAATATTGTAAGTTGCAGCCCTATTTTTACATAAAAACCCGGAATTCTCATCCTGAGAACTTTCTCCTTGAGAAGTTGTGAGATAAATAACATAAGAAAGTACAAAAAATATTTTCATGAAAGATGTTAAAGAATAAACTTATTAAAAAAAATAATTAGCCAAGTCTTGAGAAGAATCCACTCACTCATTCAGAGGAAAAGGTGAACTGAATCCAAAAATAGCATGAACTTCAACACATCCTTTACCTCAAACCTCAGTGGACCAGACTACTGTTGATACCTCCTCTAATTACCGTGATTGACTGTTGTGCAATATTATCTGTCTGGGTCCCCCCACCCTCACATCCACACCCGACGAGTCACACTTTCCACACGGTCAGGATCCAAATTTCACCCACTTATTGACCAATGTGACAAATGGTATGGCAGTGGGGGAGGGGTGTGTGTGGGGTGGTGTGTGTGGGAGGCAGTCCAGGGAGAGAGGAAGGTGAGGAGATAAAGTGTACCACTGAATAATTCAGAAAGAAAACACAGAAGAAATCAATCATGAGGCCAAAATCTGATATTAACAGCAAATTACACCATAATGTTAGGTGGGAGGTGGTGTGTGTGTGTGTTCGTGCGTGTGTGTGTGTGTAGGTGTGTGTGTGTGTGTGTGTGTGTGTGTGTGTGTGTGAGTGTGTGGTGGGGCGAAATACAGAGAGAGAGAGAGTCAACTATATTAATATCTGTCATGTGGCTCAAACTCAGTCGGTGAACTCACTTAGCTTTCATTTTACGACTTTTTAAAATAACCAGCTGCACTGAAATGTGATGTTCTCAGTGTAAGTCAGACACTTAAGAGTTGCTAACTAATTAGCACTTCATCGGATTTTATAATTGGCAATCATGAGCCTTTATTGGTCAATTACCCACTCAAATCAAGTGACTCAGCCAAATGTAACAGTATTATTATTACTCAATTAAAACAAATGCCCTCTGTGGTAGAGGGTTTGAGAGGGAGTGATATGCATGAGGATGGGTGAGGTGGGGTGAGGTGGGGGTTGGGGTGGGGGACTCCAGATTCGCAGTATATCATCAGGTAATTAATATTTTCATTAACTGGCTCTGTGTTGAGCTGCAACCTGCCTCCGATCATTTCATTTCATTTCATTTCCTCTCCAAAGGGTTCGATACTGTAGTGGCTCCATAATTAGTTTGATTTATATCCGGGCCCTGTAATGAAGGAGAGCGCTCACTCCTTCCCCTCTTCCTTTTGCAGAGCGCCGCTGCTCGGCTCGCACTCTTCTAATGTCCGATAAATACGCAGGGCTGTACTCCAGGAGAGGAATAGGCCTCTGTGTATTGAGACAGCTCATGAACAAGAAACAGAGACACGGTTTGTGAAAAATTCACACCACGGTCTTTGAGGGATGGAGTAAGGGCTCGTGTGTAACACGGCGAGGAAACATGGCTTATTAAAGATTGAAGTAGACATACGTGATTCTTTTCTGTCTCAAGACTGAAATTCTTGATACTGGTGCCCAAAAACCTTGGGGATTAAGAGCAATGTAGAGAAAGAAGATACTGAAGGAGAGTCGAAGGAATCAAAGGCCTCAGGAGGATCTGCTCTATGTTAATAGTTTATGATCAGTGGAAACAATAAGGTCTCTGGGTAATTATGAACAAAAATCAAGAATTTAGTGGATTCTAATGCAATTCCTGTCATGATTTCTTGGATTGATATAGATTTGATATCAATAAATGCAGCTATAATAGTTAATTTTTCTACCATGTAGTGCATATCATGCAATCCATTGTATGGGCTACATGACTTCAGTGGCTTTTCACTCAGCAGGGTAACACAAGAGTGCACATGAATGATTTCAGCATTAATAATGCTCCATTGATTATTGTTCTGCTGTTTAAAGGTGAATGGCAAAGCTTTCTGAGCAGCAGGGGAGGGAGAGGCCTGTGTGTCTCAGGGAAGGCCTGATTTACATTTTGGAAAGTGCACCTCACTCCCGGGGGGTTTGCCTATCATTTTCAGTCGATACTGACTCTGAACTTTCTTTGTTGTGGAAGACTCTCCAGTCCTTTTCACACAGGCTGCATTATGACTGCTTCACAATTGTTTTACAGCTTGTGCACTGCTGAAAACTAAGTGAAGAAACAATATGCACAATCGGTGAAAGTTTATTTAGAAAAATCAAGATCATCAATGCATATAGTGTCTTGAAATTCAATCATAATACCCAGGTTGTTCCAAAGGTTTCAGCACATCTGTTGGGTTGCTTCAGTTCGATAATGCAGCAACTTTCAAGGTTAGTGGAGCCTCAGCTGACTCTCTCCAATTTTTCTGCTGATTACATTATTCATGGACATGATTGGACTGCAACAGATCTCTGGCCTATTTCAGAGGCGAGCTCCCACCTCCAAAGACACGAGCAACAGCTATTGCCAACAACTGCCCTCCAGCTAGCTCTGCATTAAGGGTATCTCAGTCTTGAGATTTCTTGAAATGTAATCGTCAGCATAATATACACAGCACAACAGAGAAGTAAAAAGTGGCAACTTCTGCTTGATCCTTCAGTTTTTGCTTCTAGAGGCATGGTCTGCTACAAATGTGTAAGTGTCAATGTGCTTTTTAAAATCAATAAAACAAACATAAATATATCTCTCTTTAAATATTTCTATCAATAATGTGATTTTTATTTATGGTGCTCATTCCATAGCATGTGATAAGGCCTGATTTTATTTATGTAAACTTTCAGTCTTAAGCACATATTTATAGTTTTGTATAAGCATGAGCATTTGTATAATAAAGTCAAAGACTCTTATTAGCGAGTGGGTTTAATACAGGATGTGACATGCATTCTACTTTATGTTGTGCTGATGCTCTTTGGGATCGATACGTACCACCAAACAATTGATAAATGGCAATGACAGGAAACACTATGTGATCTCTTCCTGGGTTTCATAAGAGCCAAAGCTGGGCGGGTGGAAACATAAAGATAATTCTCAGTGCCACATAAAAAAGGAGCCAAATTAGCTTCAGCTAGCCAGACTGTCCATCTCAGCATCTCTCAGGCACATTTAGCAAGCAGTGAATGCAGCTCTTTCTACCATTTCCCCTTACTCAATTATTGATGGTAATTATCATGGCGTGCTTAGTCTGCACCATAACAATATATTCTTAACAAGAAGCAAGTCAGTGGACATTCTCTCAAATTATCTTTTATTTCTAGTGGGACGCTCTTGGTTTTGTTCCTCTTGACTGAAACTCTTGTGGTGATTCTTTTACATGTGAGAATTCATGTGGCTAGAAAGTCATTTGGATACGTGAGAACAGAGAGACCAGCTTATTACTTTTTCATAACACCAGAACAGATGGTTAAAAAGGTAGTTTTTTAAAAGGTTGTTCACAGAGGACTATACTCATTTACTAGTTATGACTGGGAATAGAAAGAATCAATTTTCCACCTTAAAGTGTAGTAAGAAATACATTGTTAAACTATAATCATTATTATTGGTTTATTTAAAATGAATGGCGTGTTTGATGTTTCCTGTCAAACATATAAAATCCTTAATATTTCTATAATGAAAACTACCTTATATTTGTTGTACATGTTTTGTCTTCTTTACTCATTATTTAAATCCTCTGATGTGATGTTATTTAAATATTTTTTATGGGTTCACTTTCTTTTTTGACTCCATAGCAGTTCTTTAGGGCAAGGTGACCTACTGTCTTGATTCACTGAGAATAATATTCAACAAAAATGAAATAAAACTCCATCACAGGCTTTGTGTCTTTACAGTAAAAGGCCGTCTTCATGTTGAACATGATTGCACTTCAGAATAAGACAAAAAAATGAGCCAAAAACTGCAAAATTGCTAAAAAAAAAAAATGTCACGCATGAAACGCAAACATCACGCATGCCCTGTGTATGTATGTAAAAGGATTAGTGTTATAGTTAGACATGTAAACAGACAAAAGTGACAAAAACTAAACAGCTTCCACCCTCCTGATTATGATCTTGGCCTTGTCTGTCCTCTATTTCCCCTTCTATTCCGGTGGAAGGCCCTAGCTTTCCGTCTTCCAGCGCCGCAGGGCATGGAGCTAGCCGGCGGTGAGTTTCCATCAATTAGTGCACCCCTGCGGCCTCATGGCAGAACCCACCTTTGACTGCAGAGAGATATTGATTAGTTCAGCTGCACTGTCAGGTCTGCAGTGAGCAGGGCCGGGTGATCCAAGGCCTTCACCGGAGACAAGATCATGTCGAGTTTCTGACATGTAAGCACACACGTATGCACACAGGCACATGCATGCAGGCAAGCATGTACACACGCACGGAGAGGCACACACAAGCGTGCACATTCACACTCGTACACAGTACACACATACAAATGCAGTGAAATGTGCTTTCTCAGATGACTGCAAGGTGAGAAAGAGGGAAGAGGAGTCCACAGGAGTGGCTTGTCAAGAGAGTGACGGCTGAGAACTGACAAGTGCTTGTTAGTTTTTTCTCATCCTGGTTGAGTTCCTATGAAAACAATGAGCTGAAGAGTCTCTAGACTCACAGATATCACATGTAAAAACTATATTTATATATATATTTGGAAAAGGAGGATGATATGAGGCCATCATACAAAGACAACAACAACAGAAACAATACTGCATATATTTTATGTGAACTGCAACAGCTGTTGAAAACACAAAAGTCTTGACAATGTATGACAGCAAATTAAAGACAGGAAGCATATGTCTCAAAAGAAATGTTGCACCTGAATAAAGGAATAGTGGATTTGTGTTTGTAGTCACTGTGGCAGCAATATAGAGCAGCACATACAGTAAACCTTAATAATAAAGGTGTTGTCATTAAAAGAAAACTATCTGTTAGACAACCGAAGAATGAAAATAAATATGGATTCGTGTCAGTATATGTATTTCAGGCTGATTCTTGTGTACTCACTTTACTGAAAGAGACTGTGTATTCTTAGGAGGTTTTTCGCAATGATGAAATCAATTGCAACTCCACAGGTGCACACCTGTATAGAAAAAACACTATAACTTACTAACTGGTAAAAATCCTTCAGAACACCTATACTGCAACAGTTTCAAAGCTTCAAGGAACCTTGTTTTTAATTTACTCTGAATTTATTTGATTTTCCTCATAATTATCACTCAAAGATGACAGAATGATTTGCAAAATATTGTAAATTGCCACAACAGTGTGACAATTTACAAACTGTATGAACAGAACTCAGGCAACAAAACTATATGTTGCAACTCAAATTGACTCACAGTAAATACAAATAAAAAAAAAATAAGCAAAAAGTTATTAATCATTAAATAATTGAACAGTGTATAAATTGATGCAACTTGTTTAACCAAAAAACATAATATATTAATGGAGCATTTAATTTCATAATATGTGTTAAACTGAACATTAGAAATTATAGTGAATTATAGTGACTCCTGTGAAAACAATATTTGCTACTGAAGTTTTGAATCAAAACTAACTGAACAACTGAAATGTGCAACTGAAACTAAATAGAAATCTGGGATGAGATGAATTTAAAAGACCCTCTCCTGCTCACTCAAAATGTTCAGACTTGCCAGACTTCAGCAAAGAGAAAAACTTTTTGACCTCCTCTCCCCAACAAATACCTTTGGAAAACTTCCTAAAACTTTTATGCTTCTCCTAAACCTTGTATGTCAGTGAGTTGGCTGCAACAAAAACAAAGCTCACAGTATTGCTGAATCATTTCAAGATCTTTAATAAGAAACAATACTATAAATAAAAAAAGCCTCTGTCTGCAAAATATTGGTATTGATTAGTAAATGTCCATTAATTATATATTTGTGCATTTTAAATGGTGATGAAACTTAATATTATAAAGAAAGCTAAAGAAAAAATCACTTAACCAAGGCCTAATGCAATCAATGTTGACTATGCATGGATTGGGCCGGGACTAAATGATATGCTGCATCTCAAGTTTGCGTGCCAGTGAAATTAAAAAATGCAAAAAAACAAAAGGGGACGCAGCCTTCATCTGTGGCCTGCCTGCTATTTGCCCCCACTCTGTTTGCAGTAAGGGTGAGTATGCGACTTTCTGTCTTCTCTCTGTTTAATCCAAGCAGAACAAAGTTACTGATTGAGAACTGAACCCCCCTGCAGTTCCTTGCTCTCTGTCGGTTAAATAATCCATTTCACCTTCTTTTCATCCCCCCCTTGCTCTGCTCACACAGGCTGTCATCCTATTATGCTGTGATGCTCAGTACTGGAGCCATGTGTACAGGGGTTACAGGGTTTTTTCCGAGGAGACTTCTTGTGCTTAATGTCGCTCTCGAATTGCACAACAGATATTAAAAAAAACACAGAGCTTGTTCCCAGTTGTCTAATGGAGACTTCCTGTGCTTGGGGAAATCTTTCCTGTGCTATTTCTTGTAATATTAAGAATGATTTAAAAGGGGAAAATGTGTAAAAATAGATGGTAACACATCACCAGAGTAAAGCTAACTGTTGCTCAGTATTCTCTCAGCTGCAGCTCTCTTTGGATTTAGCTGAATGATGCCATTAACTTGTTAGCAGCTAGTGGCTCTATTAGGTGATCAGTCTGCCTGGACCTGGAGCTTGGAGCGGCGGGGAATAGTTGGTGTTTACACTGCAGGCAATGACACGGGGCTCTGCAGCCTCCCAGCGATCACAGTCAGACCGGGACTGAACACATTTTCCACAACGGACTGAGGCCAGTTTGATGACCAAAGTGACTCATAGTGGCTCCAACCAGGAGTCTGACTCAACAGAATGACTCACCAGAAGTCTCAACTTCATGACTTTTTTCAAAGGGGGTTGATTTTAGTGCTTAAGCACTGGACTGTATTATATTTGAACTCCTCTTTATATAATAACATCCAGCCTTTAAAGTTTTTATTTTTAATATTGGTATAATCCAGGGTCAATACTGTAGAGCCTAGTCATCATCAATCAGCGGATTATTTTCTTGGTTAATGGTTTGGCCTATAAAATGTTAAAAAACAGAGATAATATTGTGTTACAATCTGAGCTGACAGTTTGAGAGTTTGAGAGTTGAGAATTGACATCTGCTAATTGCTCTTGGACCACCAACAGTCCAAAACTACCAGAACTATAAGGTTAAATTCACAGTAGACAAAGGAAGGCAACAAACACCGACAAAAACTATAAAATGTTTGGAAATTTGACCTCATTTAATTTTTTAACAATTAATCAATTATTAAAAAGTTTCTGTTAATCAGTGAAGCAATTAATCAACTGATTGCATGTTTCTTGTGGTACCCTGAATATCATTTCTGAGTATTGGTTGTATACTCTAAAGGCCCATCTAGCAAACTAGCTTTTGGTATGTGTAAATGCTATTTTACAGTGAGCTACATTGGTTAAGGCTTCATTCTTGTTCTCAAAAAATGGAAAATATAAATAAATAAACATATCTCCCTATGTCTTGTCCGTTTTGGTGAGTTTTCACATTGTGCTCGTCCCCTGTCAGAAACTGACATGATCATGCATGCAAGTCAACACTGAGGGATCATCTGGGCTGCCTGCCTGTGATTTACACCATCCGGACGGTGTCATTTCCTTGCCAAAAATGTATACTCTGCTCAAATTGATTGTGTCGCTTCATTGCTTCCAAGGCCAACAGGTCAAAGGAATGGTCATAATTGAGAGGAGAATTAGCAAACCCTTAAATATATGGCAGGTGATATATCATTACCCATAGACTTGACCCAGTCTGACCCCTCCCTGCTCCCAGGAGGGCTCCTGCCCAGGCTAGCGTGCAGTAGATGGAGGGGGCCCGCTGCCTCTCAAACAGCTAAATCAACAGCGTCTCGCCACAGCTCATGTTGGAGCGTTTTGCTTGAATGGTTTCATGAAAAACTAATCATCTGTTCATCATGGAGATCAAACATACTCAGGGTGCAATGATTAGGAAAAGCAATCTGATAAACCCAGAAGAGTCACTAGTCCAGATATAATAATTTTCAGATTAAAAAAAATGTCGCCTCCTCTCCTCCACCTCCTCATCGTTCTCATCCTCAGCACTCATGTCAGCTCTTACACCCTCCTCCAAGTTCAAGCACGGAGGCAAAATTGTTATCTTGTTTGTAATTGCTGTTCAATTGGTTTCCGTGCAGCCGCAGTCTATCTCCATTTCCTGAGCATTTGTCAAAGAGAAATAACGCGCCCTCATCCGGACTCATTTCGATTCTTCATTCCGCTGAAAGGACACAACTCAAAAGATGTAATTTTCCAATTATTGTAATTCAATTTCAGCTTACTTATTATTACATTTCATACTCAGACAATGTAAGATTTACATGATGCCTTTAAAAGTGTCATAAATGATATAGAACAAAGCAAACACTGTTTCTCATGGATGACTATTTAAATTTCTAATATCTATATGCTGTCTTTAATCTTGTGTAGTACCACTTTCCTGTTTCACATGAAGAATGCATCCAGTAATTAGAACGGACCTCGTCGACAGGCAGGCCATTCAGTTATCTATTTCCACTTTTGAAGCAAACATGTGAAGTAAGACAGAGGTCAAAGCAATCTCCCTGCTTCTCTAATGGCCTGCTCCAACAAAAAAATAATTGGGATGAGAAAGTTTTACAAAGTGACTCGGGAAAAAGTGAAGTTGTTCCGAGGAAACCATTTAAAGTTGGCCAGTGTCAACGTTCCCGGGAGATCAGAGGAGAAAAAGATGATTTTTCATGTACAGACACTGTCTCAAGCTTAAACCAATTACCTGCAGATGCCCCTGTGTTACTTAAGCAAATAAAGTGAAAATAAATAGTGGCTAGGTAATGCTGGATACACCCGCTGAACGTAATAACATTTTGTCGTTTCCACAAAGTGGACTGGAATGAAATTAGAGGTCCCTGTAGTCTGTAATGAAATGTGGTGCCTCCCGACTCTAATGCATTTTGTCATCATGAGGACATATTAATGCTCTTCTCTAACTTTCTCTTGATTGATGCCGGCTTCAGACATAAAGACAAGCAAAAACATTATCATCCAGGGGATCTGGCTGGATACTGCTGCAAAATTCAGTTTGAGACAGGAACTATGATATGAACAGCTGAAATGAAATTTGATACATTCATGTATAAACTTGATACCTGAGATATAAATCAGATACTGTGTAGAGCTGAAACTGACTTTCATTCAATATTACATATTGAGTTGCATTATTCTGAACTTTATAGTCAACTTGTTGACTACATTTTTAATGCCAATAACTGAAGGATTATTGACTTTTGCTCACCATCAGGTTGTAAAAAGTGGAGTGTAATATTCTGAGTTTTAAAATTAATAGTTAAACTGTCTGAGAAACATTTTATCAATTTAACTGTTCCCCAAAAAATAGGATTATGAGTTGCAATGGAGAAAGCTGCTATGTGCAGTCATATCTCAGTAAAGAGGTTATGTATTCATCACATCTCAAGAAACAAAAGGTTTTTAAGAAGCAATGAAAGACCTGGTTTGACAAAAGGCCCATAAAATGACTGAGCAAAGTCACTCTCCTTTTACTTTCTTTCCGGTATGGATTTAAAAAAGAACTGAGATTCACCACCATTTTAATGTATTGGTGTCGATCTTTTTTAATGTCAAATGTTTAATATGTAACATTTTGACCATAAATGTCTAGAAATGACCCCTTTTTGATGTATATTTTGTCAAGCTCAGTGATTACAACAATGTTCAAACTCAGAGAAATTGATACTTTTTTCAAGATAATCGTGCTTTAATTGTGTCGCCTGATGCTAACTTCCCAGCTAACACCAGACAGAGAGTGAGAAAGAAAGTCATTAAAGTTGCTTAGCAGAATGTGAATTTAAAAATTTAGGAACAAATTGAAAAGTTAGCTCATGTCTGAACATGTCTGTATTTGTCAGTCTGATAGATTTTCATCTCCTTCGGAGGCTGTTTTACAACAAAATACACACATCCAATGATGTCACACTACTTAATGACATTATCAAACTTTGTCTTTTGCTTTCATTGTTTAGTCTGAGAGCCGCTCTTCTAGCAGGAATGTATTTAGTGTGTTTTATAATTATGATACAGTAACTTTTTTACTGTCTGTAGTGTAAGTTTAACATTTTATACTGTATCGTTTACATGTTGCCAAGGTAAGCACTGATGGGGATCCAAATATACAATAAAATTAAACTTAATAATGTCATAAGCACCAATATGATGTAGAAAATGTGAATATACGTTATTTTTCTATTTGAATATTAAACAAGTTTAAGTTTTTAGCTTTGGATGAGTTGTCCTTCACAGTACAAAGTGAGCAGACGGCTTTATCGACAGACCTTCAAGTAAAATGAACAATTCTTTTGTGAGTTTTCACTGTTGAATTTTACCACATAGTAACAAGGCCCTTATCTTCTGTGGACACAGCTGACAGAGACTCACTCTCCACCAGAGATGGTGTTCAAATGGACCACTGGACATCCCACTGGGATCAGGAGAGATGAAATACAGCCGAGGCCACAATGGAGTCTGCAACTACAAATCCCCAAGGCTGCAGTATCACTCGCACCTCTATTGCATTACCACTCATTACAAAGCTCCACCTCAGGGCAAAACTAGCAAATAAACACTGTAAACTTTATCTGTGGCTACATTATCTTATATGATATCCTTTACTTGTCCTCTGGTGGTAATAGATTCATTTATTGTTACTGTGAGGCGTGAGAAATCACAAATAAAGCTTAGTGTGTCTAATTTTACTGTCAGCCTCCAAAGCTGCATTAGGAGGAGAAAGGGAGGTCATTATCGGGTGACAGGGAGGCGTTGGTTAATCTGTGAATAATGTCAGGGGTGAGGGTGGAGTAATGTGTGAGGGAGGGCTTTTTTTTTTTTTTTTGGTGGAGGGGTGCATAGATTGTGTCGTCTGGCAGCTCATCTATATTTTATGCTGCCACTCAGACAAATGAAAACCAGAGCCACCCGGAACAAGGGGGGACCGCTGACACTTCAAAGGGAAGTCCTATGGGTGGTTTCTTATTGAAGCTAGGCCCGTACCAACCCCAACCCACATACATAACCCCCCCCCAACCCATGCTGAGAAGCTGCTGGGGCCTCATTAACCCTTAAACAGGCTTGTGAGGGGTGCAACGTACGAGAGACTAATTACCCCACCAACACACTGGAAGAAACGCTCCGGCTCAGACACACAAACACAAACACACATCACCACACACAGTGCCGGTAGTGGTGACGATAACAGTGGTAGTGGTGGAACCTCCGCAGTTGTTCGCCTTAATTGAAAACCTAGATCTACTTTTTTTTTTTTTTTTTTTTTGGGGGGGGGGGGGGGTTGATGATTTGCAATTTCAGAGCCTTGCCCCCCCACTCCCCTCCACGCCCCCATCCTTACTGTCACACAATAGCAGTATTTCATGATTAGCGTAATCTGACGGTAGTAATGAGGAGAAAGGCGAGATGAAAGGGGAGGAAAGGGAAGGGACACAGAATGAGAGAAAAAGAGGCAGATATCAAAGAAGGGTCTAATTGAGGTAACACAGCCAGCCAAACCCACAGTCACATTTGCATAAAACAGTGCAGCTTCATTTGGCCATCTCTAATGACGCTAATGTCTTAACAAATTAATTTTGCTAATTAGGCACGCCCAGTGGAGCTCACCAGCAGATTAAGCAGATTAAACAAACAGATGCTGATTACCCCTGGGCGGGCTGAGAGGTGCATTTTACTGGGTTTTGCTCGCTGAGCATACAGGTCTGACACTGACATTTATGATAAAGCAGCACTGTTTAGGGTTCAGACCAAACATTTTGTGTCACCCATCAGGTGCTGCACACCTGCCTAAACCTCCTGACTCACAGTCAGGGGACCTGCAGCTAAAGTTTATACAAAATAACTGAATCCACTAGGATGGGAGGGGAGAAGAGTTTGAATGCAAAGATGATGCATCCATCTCTGTACTCTTATTAACTGATTTCTGTTATTATTAGACAGCACAAATACAAAAATGTTCCTGTATGTTTTAAGGCTTTATGTTGGAATCAATATAACTATTCAGATACATTTTATTTAACATAATAATAAAAACAAGGAACGATGGAACTATATTTTTTCTTCTAACTTCTTTCTAGATGCTGACAAACCTCTAATTTTTAGATTAAAAATTAAAAATAAAACGTTCATACCAGTGCAAATAGTCTGAAAGGGTTCATTTGTTGTTATCCAGCTTTAACATGCTAAATAAAATCAATTGAAAGAAGCATTTGTATGTTCTGTAACACATAAACACTGTAGAAGTTAACAGGAATCACTAATACAGCGATAGACAGACAGTTTTATTAAAGATTTTCAGTGTACATCATTTACAGGTCTTCTTAATATTAGTTCTTTCTCTGTTTTCTTCAGTGAGCATGCACAAAGTCAAAAGTTGCACATATGACTGACGCACATGTCCAGGTGCTGGACCAGAAAAGTAAAGGTTAAATAGCTGCTACTGCAGTTTGCAGCGTCTGAATCTGATCCACTGAGTTATCAATCCTCAACAATCTCACTGTGATGAACAGCTATGGAAAAGTCTGAGTGTGTTTGCCCTTTTTCCCTCTAACTGCCAAAACAACACACTTCCAGCAAAATAATTCTGCTCAGTGGCAGCCTGAGAGCAGTGAAGACTTCAAGTGCAACCCTGAGTAGCAATAACAAAAAAAAAGCAAAAAAAACCCCCAAAAACATCTCCATCACATATCAGAACTTTTAGAGGAGTTGAGGGGAAAAAAAACAAAACAAAAAAAAAACCATGTTCACCATGAAGCCCTCTGAGGCGAGGTTGTTATTACTGCTGCCATCGAGCCATCAGTCTTTCCTTCAAGTTTTAATCCTCACCGTCATCACGGTTTCCTGCCCCAGTATCCCTCCTCCAGTCCCCTGGTGGTGTGTTGTGTGACAGCTGCTGCCCTCTTTGGCGGTGGTGAAATGAATAGATTATGAGCAGTAATTAGGTATACAGCAGAATCAATGTGCTCTGGGGCAAGGCCTGGGGGTGGGGTTGGAGGTAGGGGGTATGGGGTAGAGTGGAGTGTGTGTGTGTGTGTGTGTGTGTGTGTGAGGAAGAGAGGGTGAGGGAGAGGGAAGGAGCAGCAGGGAGAGTCAGGAAGAGCAGTGGGGGTGGTAGGGAAAGGTGGCATGAGGTTTACAAACCAAAAAACAGAGAATCATGATGCGACTAAGGTTGACTACTTGGTAAATTTAAATTTTGGGCCTTATTTTCATAGTTTGGGTAGTTTGGAGATCTTTACATAATGTATAAAAGTTATGCCTAGCTTGATAAGAGCAATAGATGATATGATCACACAGGATTTTTTAACAAAGGTCCGGGTTAGTCGTATTTATTTTAGGGTAAAAATAAGGTGGATGGTAAAAATATTATGTAAGCTAAACGTCTATTGGAGCTTGACTTGAAGGGCAAAAGTCATGTGACTGAGGATGTTCTCTATTACTTTTGTTTCTACACCAACAACTGAAGTAATCTGCTCATAGAGTGTGAAATAAAAGACTGAGAAGCCACAATGATGTCACCTACTGGTTTGCAGACTATTGTTTATGGCCTTCACTATCTTAGTTTTTTTGGAGCCAGAAGAACATCTGGAGAAGATAGTGCAACTAAGAAGACACACATTGCTAAGCCCATGGGTGACGCCTTGTTGTCTTACTTTTTCTGTTCCCACGGCTGCAACTTTGTGTTCATCATGTGATCTTGCATTGCATGTTGTAGCAGCCCATTAAGTCTACCAATTATCCATCACTTACTTCCTTGTCACAATCGGACCCACTGTTGTTGTGATATTTGTGTGTAAAATTTTTTTTGGAAAAAGGATTTATTCCTAAAATATTGTCTGTCCTCAGTTTTTTTTAATCCAAATAAAGTACCACAATAATCTAATTTAAGTGTTAAGTGTCTAATAGGTTGTGATATTTGCCACACATGGATATTGTGGCAATACTGCAGTGTTTTAAAAAGTGAAAAATTACTTTAATTATCAAAATGTTATCATTCAGTAATAAAAATGATGAAAAAAATAAAAATATATGATCAACTGGAAATTTGCTTAAATGCAAAAAGTGGTCTGATTCCCTGATGTAGAATATTATTTCCTGATCTTCTGTCGAGTTATGTTTTGTTAGAGGAGGATAGCGGACATCATTAATGACATAAAAACTTTGAAGCAGGGAAAGATGTTTTTTAAAAACAAGTTAAAGAACAACAGATGAAAAGGGAAATGATGGGGGGTGGGGGGAAAAGCAGGAGGCAATGGAAAGAGAGAGAGGTGGAAGTGCAGGATGGTGTTATACCCGTCCACAGCCCCAGTTATACCCTCCAGAAATGCATCTTACTCCTTTCTAGTGGCAGAGTGCTGGATGACCTGCCTGTGATCTTCTCCATAATTAACATATGCTTGTTAGTTAAGGTTGGTTGGAGGCTCTGCGACCCACACACACCCGTACACACCCACACACACACACACATACACACTAAAAGAAGATCTGCTCTCCATACTGGTACTTACAGGGGAGTGAGGCAGACACTCTAAGTTATATAACACTCAGCAAAAGAGAACAGCCAAACAGGGAAGCTTTTACATGAAAATCACTGTGTTTTGTCACTCTGAGCACATTATACCATCATTTCTGCAATCTCTTTAATTTTGTCTGAGTTCAAATAACACTTATCAGCACCAATGCCTTGGGTGGATCTGATCAAATTTGCTCTGAAAATGACTCCAGACCACTTTAATAGGGTCATGAATATGAAGAGCCGAATGCGCACGTGTCGTATTTGTCCAATCCCTCCCAACCTCATTTGAACATAATGAAGACATGGCCCTACTTCTGATTATTCCCTCCATTTCCCAGGGCTCTTGACCTCTCTGTGAAAAGATAAATAGAACCTCCTTAACCCATCAGGATTATAGATGAGAATCAGTGTGTATCTCGAGCTAAGTGATGCCAATTTACTCTCCTCCCGACAATTCAAAACTGCGACTAGGTGGTTTATTACCATAACTACACCGTCAGGTGTCAGTGGGATCTGAAGCTTTTCTCTTAAACCTCAGCTTACTTCAAATACAACAGCTTCTGTATAAAAAAACATGTGAGTAAGTGGTGTTGTCTTGGGTCAGAAAAGGGATAATAAGGAGACAAAAACACAGAAAAGGGAAGAAAAACGTGAACATCTATGTGTGGTGCTGCAGCCACAAGCACATCTGTGCTGTGTGCATGTTGATATGTGTGTGTATGGAAGAGGAGGGGGGTGCATGTTGTCTAGTTATGCAGAAGTGTCTAGTGAGTGTGTGTGTGTGTGTGTCTCTGTGTGTTTGCCCTTTACAGCATCTCAATGACATCAAAGCACTGTGCAAACTGAGCCCCTGGCAGCTCTTTAGAATCCCATCTCCGATCTCTGTTTAATGCGGGCAAGAGAGAAAAGACCCAAACTAATAAAAGAGGTGTTATTCAAAAGAGGAATAGACTGTTCAAATGTGTGTCATGTTTGTGTGTGTGTGCACGTGTCTCAGATGCAGAGAGAGGAGGAAGAAATATAAGGAAGAAAGAGGGGAATATGGTGAAAGAGGACAGAAAGATAATAGAGAAAGATAGTGAGTGTGGGGGTGATAGAGAGGAAGAAAAGAGGGCATAGGGAGCAAATAGGGGAGCGAAACAGAAAAAAGGAAGGAAGTCAATGTTTCCCCAAAGCCTAGCTCTTTTCTCAGAGCTCTTCATCGTACATTTCTCCTTGTGATGCTGACACAAAAGGTGAAGCGATTGTTTGTATAATCAAACAAAGCACAGGCCAGAAATCTCACACTTTATCTGCTTTGTTCTGTGCCAAAGGTTGTTCTGAATGCTGTCAGTGATGGTTGAAGCTTAAACAGGACAGCTATGAAAAGAATACAGAAAAGTAAAATGACTGTTATCCTGAATAATCAGGTTTTTAGCAAGTCAATCACTAGCCTCTAATGAAAAGTCATTTGTGGATAGTGATTTTCTTTGCTTTTGTTGTTTTTGTCTATATTAAAACTGGGTATATTTTGGAGAAAATCAAGTATATTTCTCATCTAAGTGCAGCAGGCATTATAACCATACTTTATTGTTTGTGTCCCCCTCATGTGATATTTTCCCTCTTACCCTTTTAATGGCTGCCAATTCTTTGCATAGCCTGACGAGAGTTTCCTGAAAAATGAGCTAAGCATGTTTACGATGCAGCTTTAATGTCTGTCTCTGACTTGAGAGGCCATGAGTGAGAAATCGAACACATGAGACAGAGAAAGGAGTGCAGAGGGAGAAAAGCCCAGTTCAATTGACATTGTAAAATAAAATACTTTGTAAAAGGGAAATAAATGCTGCAGTGAGTGGAAGATTCATGCGCTCAAATAAACTGGGGCTTTTGAATTTTTAATTGGAGCGGCCCTAATTATGGCCATCAGACAGTACTTCTAAACACACTCACTGCACTTTCTCCCCATTGCTCTTTCCCCCAGCCTCTCCAGTTTGGCTGTGGACGAGGCCTCAGTCCGGGTGTATTTTTCCATGCCATTAATATTTGATGAAAATGGGCCAGGCTGCATCAGCTGCTCATCGCCACTAAGAACATGGCCTCCATTATGAGCCCTGTGCTTCCTCTCAGCCATGTACATTAGCAAGATGACAGAACGCAACAGCAATGCATGGACTGATGAGAGGTGTGAATGCATGTGCGCACACCCGTTTAAGCATCGGGGTTGCACGTGTGAATGTGTGCGCGTGTGTGAGTGCTGGCTCGTCAACCATCCTTGTCGATTGATGCTATTAGATGTTGAGAAACAGTTGGGTGTGAGCTATAATTGAGCTGACACTAATAATGAAAGCAGATACTGTCTGGAAGCCCTTGGCAATATGCTAAAGATATTGATGCCCCTAATAATTCAGGGGCTCGACAGAGTGGAGGAGAAATCTTTTTTTTCTCTTTCAGATCTTGCCCAGGAAGCAGGGAAATAAGATTTAAAATGGCTCTAAAATGCAGCAAAGCTCCATCTTTTAAAGCTTTTTCTGGTTGAGCATTCGGTCATTATGAATCACTGACAAATGCACAAGGAAGTTCAGACAGTATAGATTACAGGATGATGGAGTTTGTAGGAAATTGAGTCTTGTTTTACTGGGGTTATATTGTATTGTGGTTAGTTATAAGAAAGACATGCTGGTCATATTTGATTTGACAGGGCAGGTAGTACGCACTCACACACACACACACACACACACGCACACACGCACACATGTTTTGTTTTCACGTATAATTCACTGGGGAATGTAGGGGACCAATATTAGGGATCATAACTTTGTGCTGGGCCTCCGTCAGAGCCTCCATAATGACCAACTCAACCTTGTGACTCCTGTCTGAGAGCAAAGTCCCTCAGGGAGATATGAGCGTGTGTGTTTGTGTGGTTGTGTGTGCATGTGTGAACAAGGGGGGTTGACCCCATAATCTGAAGACAAGGTGAGAGGTCTATAGGATAAGAGGAACAGCATTAGAAAAGCTAGATTTCTAGGTTTGACATATCCATCAGTGTCTCTCATCAATACACATGTACATCACCATCACATCTACAAATTAAAGACTAGGAAACATGTGGCTATCTGGTCGTCACACGCAGCTTAAATTATCTATACACTTTGAACACGCCACTGAAACATATTTAACATGTTCCATGTCAGAAGCTGACAAAACCCACAGCTTGCATTTTCCCCTCTCAGCTTTTCTCATTAATCAGTTTAATTATTCACGGGGCCAGAAATCAGTCACAGTCATGCACTCTGGTCAAAACCATAAATGCTGCTAAAACATGAAATGACTGATTGGCAAGTTCCATTTGACGAGGCTAAAAAGGGCAACTTTGAGTGAAGCTTGGTGGTGATGCCAAATGGAAAGAGACTGGGGTAAGTAGAGTAGAAAGCACCTGTCATCTCCAGCTCTCAGGCTGCTTGATTAACATCAAATTTTAATTTTTCTCTCAGAGTTGTGCTCTGAAAGGTTGTTGTGCTCCTGCTGCACAAGCTCTCGTCTCCCTGAGTTTGTAGGTTAGAGGGCTAATGCAAACCAGGGAAAGCAATATGATATGACATGTGTGTGTGCATGTGTGTGTGTCTTTGGCTGCGTAAACCAGCCACATGGAGGATGCAAAAGATATTTTTACATTCAAACTTCACGCTTTACTTATATATTCTTGATGACTACACATGCTCTTTAAATGAACTGTGCATTTGTGAATGCAAAATCCATCTGTTACGTACTAATAGACCTAACTTCATTAAAATAAATTCCCATCTTCCCCTGATTTATTGTCTATTGAGTTAAACTGTATCTCACCATGTAAAAATAAAAACCCTATCAAGGGAAATATGGAACACAATTACTTCAAAGGCTTCCCCAAAAGCACAACGCAAGGCTACATGAATGCAGGACCCCAAACAACTCTAAACGGCTCAAGTCCCAACATGGTGGCTGTAATATTTCTTAATTGCACGATGGAAATCACACGGGCCTTTTGTTTAGCTCCGTGAACCAGCAACATGCCGCACTCCTTCCTCTTTGACTCGCTCCCTATTTCTCATTTGCATATTCATTGAGATATCAATTATTTATCCCTCAGCACAATGACTGCATTACTATGTGCCTCCATACAGTATAACATACCAGTAAATGCATTGTACTGAATAATGCATAGAATAAGTGGAATAAATCAATATATAATAACACCAGAATATTTTAATGTATATATATATATATATATAAATTAAAAAGAGTATAGAAAAAAACTGAGAGAGATGTATTGCTTTGCTTTTAATATTTGGGCTTTGTTATTTTTGTAAATTGTAATTTACTTAACATTTATTTGCTTGATCACCACAAAAAACAAGTTTTTGGTTTTTTATAGTGTAAATTAATTTATTTTCATATATTTTCCCCATTTGCAGTGATGCAATATATATTTAATTGTTCATTAAAATGTGGCACCTGCCTCAAGATATTAGTTTTGAATGAGTTAATCTGAGATGGGAAAAAGTCGAAATATTAAGATTAATATTAAAATCCACAGATGATTTTTTTTTCAGATTTTTTCAGATGAGTTTTTAAATTTTATGTGGGCTTGCTCATCATGTCTGTGCACTCATGTGTACATGAGTGCACAGACATGTCCACTCATGTCCACACGTACACACAACTGCAAACGCACACACACACACACACATGATCTCTTTACAACGGAACAGCTCTCCCCTGGCTTGTAATATATGTATGTTTATATTAGGAGGCATTAGAGCGCATGCAAAGGTAAGTATAGGACACGATATTTAAAAAAAAAACTCCCATACAATAACCCCTTTACCCCTCGAGACACATTCCCATTTACACGCCGTTGCCCCTGCGAGCTGTTTTCTCGTCGTATTATTATTATTATTATTATCGTAGAGAAAAAAAAATGAGATGACTAATCAAAATAGAAATTCAGCCGTGCGGAGCAACGCTCACCACTACAGCTGCACCTCAAGCGACTGTGACCCGAGGAAAAAAAAAAATCATGGCCTCACTAGCCAATTCTATTTCTCCTTCAAGCTCGCTCCTACACTGACACACACACACACACACGCGCGCGCGCGCTCATACACAACCACGCACACACAACCTACTGACTCTCTCACGAATACAAACACACACACACACGCGCGCGCACACAGAGCAACACACAACATTGCCCGTTGCCGTAGCACAGAATAGATGACCGCACTTACTTTAAATGTCCCGTGAAGGAAAGTTTGCAGATTTTTTTCTTCTCTCCTCCGCCTCCCTCAGACCTGCTCCGCTCTCAGTGGCTCGGCAAAGAGGAGCGAGGAGCCCAGAGAAAGTGTACCGGCTATAGGCACCAATCTGTTAGCCTCTCTTACCAGATATCTATAGCTAAAAAGAGCAGGTGGCTCTCTGTCATTTTATACAATTTCCCCCCTGTATGGTCTTCTACCTTGGACGGATGCAGACTGTGCTCTCTGCATCTGGTTGCACAAGCACAATCAATATGGAAGGGGAGAGCTATTTTATGATTGGAGAAGTTGTTGTGTTTTTGGTGGTGAAATTCATTATTTAGTATCTGAACCTTCAGCAATTCAGTATCATTTATTCATAAAGTCCCTTTTTGCCAGGAGGAAATGGATACAGCTGCAGCAACCGAGAGAGAGAGAGAGAAAGAGAGAGAGGAGGAGAGAGAGAGAGGAAGAGAGAGAGAAGGGGGGAGAGAGAGAGAGAGAGAGGGAGCAAGAGGAGTAAAGAAAGAGAACAAGAGGGAGAGATGAAGAGTAAGAACATGTGGGGAGTGCGAGCAGGGGAGGTGAATGGATTGATGATATTGATCAGGCACCTTTTGAAATAAAGGCATCGGGGCTTTATTTTTTCAGGCTCGCATGATTGACAGATAAAGAGAGGAGATGGCTGGGAGGAGGAGCGGGCCTTGAACATCACATGCTGGCAGTGAGCGATTAAAGGAGCTCTTCTGACAAGCACAGCGAGGCAGGCTCAAGCACACTACAGAGGCAGAGGGATGGATTGTGAGGAATCACTCGAAAATGATGTTTGTTTACTTTGCAAAAACACAGGAGAAAGGAAGCTGAGAGGGGGAGAGTTGTTAAGTGGAGGAGTTGTGTGAGTGTGTGTGTGTGTGTGAGTGTGTGTGTGTGTGTATGAAACAGCTTGCTTTGTAAATTTTGTTCCTCAGAAACTGCAGCTATGGACCGTACAAGTGCTGACTAATGTCGAAGCTGCTGCACCGTTCTTTGGAATAAATAAATAAATAAATAAACAACAACAGCTGCAATAAAGGCGAAGTTGAAAAAAAATGGCTCCACGTTCTGTGAAAGTCTGAACCTACAGTGTGTTGTATATTACAGAAATGAGAGGGGATGTATGAAATCATTTACCACGCAGTGTTTTTCTATGCTTTTACTCTGACAAGGAAATCTTTCTGCACTCACAGGAAAAAGGGGAGGGAAAAAAAAGGATTTTCTTTCACTGTCTGTTTTGTATTCTGCTCAAAATAAAAGCAATTTGAAAACCGTTCCAGGTCTTGAATTATTTAGATTCAACTTAGTGCGACGCTAGCACCAGAAATTGCAGAGATCCATCTCAGTCAGGCAGTAAAGGATGAGGTTCACCTGTAGCTGCCATGGCCTTTGGCTTCAGAGCTGCCATTGGCTGCTGAGACTTCCTGTTTTGTATGTCGGTGAGGTATGTTTATATGTGTTTGTGCTTGTTTGCTGCATCAGAATGAAAGGAACTGGAATGAAGTTATTAAATCATGATTCTGCACTACTTCAAATGTTAAGAAAATACTTTAAATATAAAATCCCCCCAATTTAAGTGATTGGATACTTATGTTAATTAAGGCCAAACTTGGTTACATAAAGTGAAGCTAATAAGGTGTGTGGATTGCATTTTAATGGTTACAGAAAAATAAATAAATATATCTTTTATTTTTTTTTTAGGGCCTGACAAATCCTCTGTATCAAAAGCTTTCATTTCTGAAAAGAAAAGAAAAATAAACTATTACAAGAGATCACACTTTTGTTACTTCAGTAGAAACTGCCACTTGGTTTCATTCTTGTTCAAACGTTTGCCTCTGTTCCACTTCAGCTGTGCATCTGATGATGTAGCTGACTGCAGCCTGGTATGATGGTGTATGTTTGTGTGCAAATATGTAGATTTTGATACATTTTAAAAAACACTTATTCATTCATTCATCCTCTGTCATAAATCCTATCGGCCTAGGTGTCTGCTACGTCCTGCTCTCTGCTGTGCCTCCTTTGTGAGTTATAAAACATCAGGAGAAGGCTGCAGGAAATGTTGAAACCTTCAGAAGGATGCATTTTATGTTCAGTTTAATAGTATGTTGGAAATTCTCAAGAGTATTACCAAATTACCTTTATTTAAAATAAGGGTAAATTAAGCTTTGTCTCTTTCAGTTTTTGTAAAAGAAGCACATTGGTTTTTATTTAAAAAAATGATAATCACAGTAATAGAAGTGCCTATGTATTGCATACACTGTATAGCTTTAGTACTACTTTCAACAAAATTTCCAATAGAGTCTGCTCAGCCTGCAAACGTGTGAAATGCAGCCACATTTGTGAGAAAAGGACTTTGTGAGAATACCTACAGGGTGCTGTAAAAGCCCAGAAAAAATGTATTAAACTCATAGACTGTAAGCCATAGTCTAAACGCTATGAAGACTGTTAGAATCTGAGACTTTCTTTATGGTTTTTATTTTCCTATGAAATGATTGGCAATTTAGAGCTCTGTGAATTACCCACAGCTCTTACTACTGGTAATAATTTAAGACACAGATGTATGAGTGAGACTGAGTCATATAGCCACTTTAAGCTATAAGAAAAAAAAGTTTTAAACCGTATAGTGAATAAAAAGGGAATGAAAACAAATCAAATGTACAATGACAGATAGAAAGCAGGGAAGGTGTTACACACAAAAAAACACTCATTCGAGTATTACAGACACAAAATGTGAAACAACAGCAGTTCTCAGTAGCTTCCTTTACAAAGAATTCGTAGATTTAAGATCAAAGTAACACATTTTCGTTTTCTAAAAAACATATTTTGGATCTACCTTTTCTCTCTTTCTTTTCTCTTACTGTCCCCCTCTCTTTCTCTCTCTTTTTTGTTCCCAAAAAATAATACTAAGATGTTATATTACCTGGTGGCCGTTGCATAAAATTTCCATTGCACCCAACTTGTTTAACACTTAATATGCAGAACTGTCATTTAGAGTTACAATCTCTTAAAGTGTATTTTACAGATATAAATGTTTTATTAAAGAGAAATCTCTTTTTCTCTTGACGTCTTAAAAGGTTACCCTTTGCAGAGCGAGGTTGACTTGATGAATGGCTTTTGTTGAACAAGAGCAAACTACATATTGATCAAGGGCCATAATACAGTAAATGAATAGAGCAGTCATGTGATTATTTTTTCAGTCTGTCTGCATGTTAATGCTCAGGGGAGTCTGCTGCCCTCTTTCTGATGTCATCCATGCAGCAAAGGAGTAAGTTTAGACAATGCAAGAGAACGAGTATTACACCATCTGTTACCTCATACGGCTGAGATGATTTATTGCATCTTACCTAATGTAAGAGCATAAGAGCACACAATTAAATTAATAATCAAGGTTGCCTTGTTGCATTGTAGCGAAGCAGAAACCTGGACTCTATTTCTCTTTTAAACTTTGCAAAGAATAGTTTCAGATTGCAAACTTTATAGTGTCCAGAGGATACTGTTGCAACATGAAGCTGATCAGTCTGAGAGAGAGAGGAAGACAACATAACTATACAGGTGGAAAAAAAAAATCCTTTCAAGTCTTTCTTGATCGGGAGACTCTTGCACTGGGGCTACTTTCAGCTGTGGAGTGACTGGCAACTGCGGAGCCACTCATGTCAGCTGTCGATCAAACTGTCAAAGCACAAAAGTCTGGTTCCAAAGCCTCCATGGCTGTGCACTGTTAGCAGCACAGGGCTACCAGGGGCCAACTGCATTAAAGCACTCGCCTCTCCTTCGTTACCAGAGGGACACAATGGCTGTGCCTGCCAAAACCCCTGTGAATTCACACTCTGTTCTAAATTACATGTACCTGCATCCCAATGTGATACAATTAGGAGTTGATTATGTGTAAATCAAATGATGACAGCCTGACCGCGCGGCTGTCTGGCATGTTGTCATTCTCTGGTAGCCAATCCACTGCCTCGGGAGAGTGGTAATTGATTCCCAGGCCCCCCTGTGGGAATGCTGCTCCCTTCATCTTGCATGGCACAGTTGCATGAGTATCCCCAATATGGGAAATTTCAACAAGTGCATAGATCCATGTCATTATTTCCCCATGAACTTTGACCTAAAACACTTACAAACTCAAAATAATGGGAATTTAATCTCCGGTTGCACAGTGGAATATGGTAGAGGCATGTAGCAAATGTTGACATATGTAAATTTGTGCATGCATACTTTTTGGCACATTAATTGATATAGAAAAGTGTTTTAATGTGTTGTATGTGTGTATTTTTTGTCTCTGTGTGTGTGTGTTTGTGTGTGTGTGTGTGTGTTTGTGGCTTGTGCCAAATCACTGACTTCTTTCTGAAGCCTCTTTGAAAAATTTATGAGATGTTGCACCATTGTGTTTGTGTGTGCACATCTTGATGTGTGTGTGTGTGTGTGTGCATACTTCAAAGAGTAAGTGTGCATGTTAACCTTTACTTTTCTGCTTTCTACCTGAAGCCCCAAACACTCACTGTGATGTGACTTGTAGCTTATTATTTGTTCATTAAATCTGCTATCAAACTGCCTTTTTTGTAGGACTAAAAAATAAAAAAAATGTTCTATGAAGTGGAAAAAAGGAGCATTTTGTTGTTAGGTCTGAAATATGTTTAGTAAACATTTGTTCTCCATAAATCTGAAACCTAATTGGTTTGGATGAATGCATACAAACTGTGTAAAACCTCCATAACTGTTTAGCAGTGCAAGAAATTTAAACCAAATTTATTTATTTATTCATTAATTATTTGGGGAGGGGATTCTGACAATAAAAAAGTTTTTTTTAACCACTTTTAAACCTTGTACCTCAGCTACATTTACATGTCCAATATAAAGTATAACCTTTGCTGAACATCAAACATCTGCCAGTGAAGAATTAATTAAGACAATATAAACAGAGGCAGAAAGAGAATAAGCAAAGGATTACATACACTGTGACCTGTGAGTGTGTCAAAAAGGGCGTCTTGTGAGAGCACTCCAGTTACCAGTGAGAGGGCTATGAGTGTGCTTCATTGAGGATTAGGTCTTTCAGAATCACTCGTCCACAGATCTCTGCCAGTATTCCCAGTGAGACTGATTATCTGGGCCTGTCACAGACACAGAGGATAATTACAAGGTCTCCCTTAGGTCACTGCTCTCTCCCTGCCCCACGATTGGAAATACACTGCTGAGCGAGATGTCAGAGATGACTGGGAGGGACCACAGGTTACTCTCTCATACCTGCATTCACAAAAAAAAAAATACAGACAAACAATTTTTCTTACTCTGTGTCTCTTGTTGCTGCCGTTTTTGTCTGTCTTCATTTTCCTCACTACAATTCTCACATTTCTCTTCTTCCTCTCCTTATCTGCTATATCAGGTCTGCCTCGCTGTCTCAGACATGGTTTCAGGCTCAGTTAAGCTGTCTCCCCCCTCTCCTTCTCTTTCACTCGCTCCCTTTCTACACACTGCTCGCATTTTCCTTTTTTTCCCCCCTCCACTTTTGTATCATAAATCCTGTGTCAGCGCTACCTCTCCCCCTAGTGGCCTATTTATAAACTACAGAGTGGAAACTCGGGACACCAACACAGCACAACCTCATCTTCCATGCAGGCCACAGAAGTGATCGCCATTTCTGTTGGTGGTCGACTGAGACGCATAAAAGATAGGGAAGAGAAAAAAAAAATGAGCTGGGGATAGAAACTCTACAAGGACAAAGTGACACTGGAAGAAATCCTAGACCTCCACATGTCCCAGAGCCCCTACAGGAACATAACACCAAAGCCCCTTTTCCTTCCAAAATAAAACAGCCTGCAGACTGAATCCTCTTAGAGGACTCAGTACAGTAATACCAAGTGTGTGTGTGTATGTGTGTTGAAAAGAAAGACTAAACAATAAACTTTTCCACCTTTTCTGTCTGGGTTCGTTGAAGGCTTGGATGGACCCTTGGATGTTGCAACACGGATGTTGCAACACGGCATGGCTAGATTTTTTTCTTTTGTAACTGTATTCTTGAACCTGATTTTTCAAACTTTTTAAAGTCTAAATTTTTATTTAAGTTTCATATTTCCAAGCTGCTGTTGCTGGTGACGACGAAAGAAGTGAAAGCAATGACATCACTGTTGTTTTGCTCAGCGCTGCACTGATAGTAGCTCTTTATAAATAAATGATAAGGCGCAGACTGAGCCAGGTTGGGTCACAGGGTGTTCTTGTTAGAATAGAATAGTTTGACCCAGTACGTCTAATTGTGTGAGAAATCTATAAAAAAGAAAAACAGCAGCAAACCAAACAAGAGAAAACAAGGAAGAGAAAAAGAGCAACTGAGAGAAGGAGGAGAATTAAAAAAAAAATAAGACAAAGGAAAAGAAAAGGGCATCACAGTGCTTTACAGCTGTGCCATTTAGTTAAAAGAAAACACATCCTGCTCCATTTTGTCCTCTGTGACGAGCTCAGAGACATTAGCAGCATTTAGGATCACTTCAGAGCCAACCTTGTGCACCGTCCAGGACCCCACCCTCCCTTCACCCTCTCACTCTGCGTGTGGCTGCTTAATTATTGATGCTTATGTATTGCTGATTTTGGTCTTTGTGTTGTCCCCAGTGGATGCTCTAGTAAGGCGGATGGAGGTATTTATCTAACTCAGAAAGTAGGGCTCTATTCCTCATCCTGTCCACACACCACCAGGCCATCCCAATGGATATGACCTCAGCACCGAGCCGACTTTCTTACACATGCAGGAAAATGTTTTCATTTACCACTGAAATTATTTACGAGACAGCGCTGAGGGTCTTCAGTCTACAGTTATAACTGAGCCAGCAATGTAAGAAAATGGTATTAAAGTGGGCCATAACATTGGAAATCTATGACAAAACCATCCGATGCTGTTCTTAACTTGTAATTTGCCTTAATTACCTTAATAATAAATCAGGTTATCAGATGATTGAACCAATTTCATAATTTTAGTTTTAGATAAAAGACGATTCTTGAAATGCTTTTATAATTCATAATTTAGCATCATTTACAAATTCTTTACAATTCAAACAGTTATTTTGTTCATTTTAGGTCATGATATGTACATTGTATGTAACATTGTGTTATATGGTGTTATCCACAATACAAGTACAATGTGGGTGTGGAAATGTTGGATTTATGCTCCTGTTCAGGGGAAATGCAATGGTGCTCTCTTGTGGTGAAAAGGCATCATTGCTGGTTTTTGTGATTTGAATAACTGTGTCACAAATGCTTACTGCAT
>JAPZDY010000001.1:8717461-8768484 GCA_029783645.1 Ctenochaetus hawaiiensis
TGCACTCACACAACATAGCACTGAGAGTCTGGATCCTCAGTTACCACAGTCCACATAACAGTGTCGAGGGCTGAGATTTGCTTTCAAGTAAATAAAGCTTTTCAGGCCCGAGATTTCATCAAAACAGAGAAACATTTCAGAATAATGATGCTGACTGTGGATTGGGATTTTGTCTTGTTTTTATTTTTTACATAATTTTTGCTGCATTTTGCCTTCATTAGATGGAACACAGAGGAGAGTGGGGGGATAGAGAAAGAAAATGTCACTATGGCGAGATTTTAGAGCAGGATGTTGTGGTTATTTTGTACGTACTGTAGCAATTTGAGCTACTGGTACACTCTCCCGCTCAGGAAACATCATGCTGTGAGAATTTTTATACAGTATCTCTGGAGGTCAGGGTGAATTTCAGGTGTAAACCTCGACTATATACAACATATATGGATATATAGTATAAAAAAACAACATCTCATTAGTTTCATGTTGAGATTTATTTATGGTGCTGCACATCACTGAGAGAAATACTGCAGGAAAGTCCTGCAAAGTTACCCCACACTGAGAAAGTCCAGGTTGCAGGCACCTCAGCAGGGATCACAGTCAACATGTATACTGAGTCTTTTCCCCATTTGCCTGCACAGGCACCACAGTCCAAATATAATTTAGCACTGTCTATCTTCTTGTTCTTTCAATAGCACCTGTGCAATCTTTCTTTGGGTAGAAAGTGTTCAAAGTGCTCATTGATTGGTTCTATCAAAGGGAATTGCTCATATCATGGACATAAATAATAGAGAGGTGTGCAATGAATGGCTGGGAGGAATTTGAACTTTTCCCTGTGTCCAATTAATGTTTTAGCTGACTTCAGCTAGGAGCAGGTTCACACAATCAAGATAACAAGGTGTTCAACTGGAAAGGGACACCTGCATCGCACAGGGGGAAGCAGTAACAATGGGCAATAGTTAAACAGTGTATGGATCTACTTCAGTGTATAACCATGATGCTGAACACTCAATAATATGATGGATTTCTATTAATGAGAAGTGGAGTCAATCATCCACAGGGGTGTAAAAAGCAATAAGGTAAATAGATGTAATTTTCATTATCAGTGTGTGTTTTAACATTATTTTAAACATATAATTAGATAACCTGACTACCACAACAGGGATTAGTTTTTTTTTTTCTACGGTCCAGTGTAGAAAGTGGAACACAGAACACTTCACGTCATTACAACCAGCTGTGAACACGAACAGCAGCGAGGCACATTTGCATAAAATACATAATTTACATAAGCCATTGTACTAGCTATTTACTTGAAGTCACACACTGTGCAATCTAACTTTAACCTACTTTTCTTCAAATACCCACAAGTTGCTGTGTGTTTTGTTTATTCTAAATTGCAGGCACATTAGAAAGGCTATGACAACATAACACACAAGTGCCATTATACTAACTCTAATTGGGCAGTATGAAAAATCTCAGCAGTTGGGCTACATTAGAGATACATCACGCTCATAAAATAAAAATTACATTCCAAAAAAAAAAGAGAAAGCATAAACAAAACAGAAACTGCTGTTTTGCTCCTCACATGCAAACACTTTCATCCACATCTCTTGAAAATACTCTTATCACTGAGCACTTGGCTGGTACACTTAGTTAAGGTCTAGTGGTTCACTTTGACAGGTCATGTTTCCTTTTCTTTTTTTGTGGCACCACACTAAGAAACTCTGAGGTATTTTTGACTTGGCACAGAATAGCCCCACATGCCCTTTGATATTATTATAATAAAGATTTTAAATGTTAAGGTAGAGCAAAGAGTTTTATTCAAACTGATACTGTCAGACAGAGCGAAGGGAATAAAATTCAACTTACATAAACCCATAGTTTAAACTTAAAAGGTTTTTCCATAAAATGCATATGACTGTGAAGTTTCCTGTGGAGATCTAAACAATGATCTCTGTTTCTGGAGTTACAAAAGACTAGAAATATTATGGATAGACACTGTAAGTCTTGTAAAAAAAAAAAATACATGTAACAATTCTGTGATTACGGCAAAAGAGGTGGACTAAATTAATTTCATGTTAATTATTGTAGTTTCCGATGGCCTTAAAAGTTGTCCATCTTTTTTTATGTTATCCTTCTTTCACTATATTACACAGCTGTAATAATATTAACTTGATGCATGGAAATATGCACTCATACACCTCACAAACATCAAAAGTTCTCATATCCACTTGCATATATGGACATTACAAAGTCATGTCTAGTAAATTCTACAAATCCTCACTTATGCATGGAAATGGCCATCTGGGTTTTATTTATTTATTTATTTCTTCAGGAAATGCAAGCCTTATAAATTAGGTCTCAAGGGACACCAATCTTGCTTAGATATGGAAAGACATCCATGCACATGCAAATATACGTATGCAGGTGGATTGCACATGTACCATGATTAATGATTAATGATGCAATCTGAGTATGTGTTTCCCTTGAAGTTTTTCTGGATCCGTGTTTGGACAAACTCATAACCTTCGTGAATCAATATGTAATTGCTTATTGCCGCTGACAGGAAAAACAAACAGTGCTCGGATGAATAGATTAAAGTTCATGTTGACAGTCTCTGCTTCAATGTGATGATGTGTCTGTCGCATTTTCTCATATGCTGCACATGCAATTGCACCCTTAGCTTGAGGATTAAAAAGTTTACACAAGTAAGAAGCCAATGAGCCGAATTAACCAGTGATCTGGAACACAACATCAAATTATACATACTTTTAACAAAAGTTAAACAAAAATCAAAACAAAAAAAAGACAAAAATGGAAGTTAGACTGGTTCCAGCACTGTTTCAACAATTGCTAAACTTGCACATTGTTTTCAGGGGAACAAAATGAATTTAGCTTATAATCTTTAGACTAACATGCCCCAGCGTTTCAAATAGTGTCACTATTTAGCAGCATGCATACAAGACAGATGTGAGGTTTAGATACAACAAAAAAGTAGTAGTATCTCAAAACTCTTTACTCTGGCCCTCTGATATACCACATGTATTCAGCTTTCACAGGCAGGAATTGGTAGTAATTTATGGTTCATTACATGAGCTAAAAAAAAGGGAGATTTTTACAGCTGTTTTTATTTTGCCACCACTTTATGACTGCCGTGAAACAGCAGAAAAAGCAGGCAGCTGTCACTTTGTCATGTAAGTCTGTGTAACAAGGTGCAGATCAATGTTCTTGTCAAATGGATGCCACAGTCTTATTACTGTTTCTCCCTTTTTTTTATCCTTCTAGAGGCCACACACACACACGGCCACGCTGTCAACTAAACACATTTTGAGGGGTTGTAATATTTACTGCTGGAGACCTCTGGGAATATCTGCAGCTGTAGTTATCATTCTGACTGAATTTATAGTTGTGGTTGTCATTCCTTGTCTTATGATCATCTTATAGCCCTATAGCTATCATCCTAGGCCTAAAGGAGATGCTTAAGTATTGTTGAAACTGTGCAACATCTGTGAAAACAAATTCCCTGTGAGATGTGCTTCTCCATCTATAGTACCCATTTTCCATGACACAGAAGAGAGATGCTTAGCTTAGAAGTCAGTGTTTGACATATTTATCATGTGGCAAAGTGAAACAAAGTGTGATCACCGTAATCAGATTGTATCTCACTCACCCAGCGCACCTACATCATATCATTTTCTTCAGATGTACTTATGCATTTTATGGATATAGGCCAGTGCATAGTCAACCTAATGTGCACTGCCTCAGAAGCTTGGATACTTTACAAAGCTGCACTGAGAATTTATGTTTGAACGTTCTGTAGAAGTGTAACAAATCTTTGCTTTTCCATGTATGACAGCCTAAGAAGCACAATCATTATTTAAGACATTGCCTTAACTGACAAAGGATCTGTAGCTGCCCTGTGTATGATGGAAATCAGTTTTAGGAATGGGGATGATGGTGGGGTGCTGCCTGATGGAAAATAAATAAATAAATTCCAAGTTCATCATGCAAATTCATCCTCCCAACCGTGGCACATTCTTCAAACAGACACCTCCTCTGGAGAGAGGGAGACACAGTCTGATAAAGAGACAAATGAGCTAGTGATCTCCATACCAGCCTCTTTCCTTGTGTGCTCTGCTCCTCGTGTGTGTGTGTGTGTGTGAGCAAGCAAGTGACAGAGGGGCGGTGTGGGGATGGCAGGGTGGGGGCTCCAATGACCTTTGCAATGATGACAAGCATGTCCGGGAACAAGACTGTGCATGTGGGCTTTATTTATCTCAAGTGATTACTGATCACTGCTGTATAAGAAGGCCCCTTCATAAAGGCTGCAGTTGTACCTCTTCAAGAACTTCCGCAGCTGTCACGTGTTAATGCAGCAGGAGCCATAATTATGTAATTACACACTGATTATACATAATTATATGATGGTATTCTGCACAATAAAACAGATTCTGTTATTGTGTCTTTGCTGTCTGAAATCTGAAAATATCAACAACAAAAGATTTCTGTTAGGACTTCATTTAATATTTGTTTTCATTTTTGATAAACACAGATTATTTCTAGAGTGACTGGTTAATTGGTCATTTGTCCTTAAACAGGCTGAACTTGTTGAACTGGATCTTAAAAAACATATTTCACACAAGCGGAATAATCTGTAGAGGCACGTAAAATTAAACAAGATAATCAATTTAGATCCCTTTTTACTGATATAGAGCAGTTTAAATTCTTGTGTTTTCTTTGAAATGATGTGGACCCTTGCACATGTTAAGTTTTTGGCAGTGTTTGCAGTATATAGCTTGTTTTTAATTTCTTATATGAACTCTAATCAGGGTGTAAGGACACTTTAAAACATCGTTTTCATTTAAATGAAGGTCAGAAATAAAGATAAAGATAAACTGATAAAGATAAACAAATGCTGGTTCCGATTTCTTAGAGCTCAAAATGAAGTCTTCAAAATATTGATTTTGTCCATTAAAAATTCAAATTCAAAAATATTCTATATGAACTGATGCAAAACTGAAAAATCACTTTAAAAAAATGTAATCTGTAAGACTGGAATCAGCAAATGCATATCATGACGGCTGCTCAGTCTCTCGATAAAGTTTCGACAGTACAGCTGTAGTACCACAAGCAATCATACAAATGGTCACTGAACACCAACAATCCCATGTCTAACATGTTTTCTCCTCTCCTCTCACCAGATAATGTATTCAGATATTCCAACAAGGTGATAACAAAATTGCCTGACATTTCCAGATTTATTGCTGTATTTTCTTATTATCGCCAAAGAAATATACAGAGATTCTGTCCCATAAATCATAGCCAGAGAGAGAAATGCAGACACTATTGTGTTTAGCCCATTGCTACCATTTTTGGATTAGAAATAAATTGCTGGCTCATTTTCACAAATGGAAACGAAACACCGCTGCTGGAGCCACAGCGTGACTTTCTCAAGAAAGTGTTTATCAATGGATGGATGGATTTCCTGAGCGTTGCTGCTACGCGAGGATCAATTCCGATTAGCTCTTACTGGTTTTGACAATGTACTTAGATGCTTCTGCATTTCATAATATTTGTTCACTCTCTTCACTCTCTCTGCATGTGCCCATGTTTGTTTTATATTTGTATTCACAGATGTCTTTGCAGAAAAGTACACTATAATGTGATAAAAAAGAAGAAGAGGATTAATGTGAATGTGCCATGACAACAAATCACGTACATTTGTGATTTATGATCCGGCCTTGCAATACAAAAATTCTACACAGTGGATCCTCTGCGAGGGAGTTTTCTCTTTCTTTTCCTAATCATAATAATACATTTTGCACCCACTCCGTATTAAATATGAATGGAACAGAACTTACAATTTTTAATGAAATATAAAGATTCATTATTCAGATCATTATTAAAAAGGTTTATTTTAGATAATTCAACAAATAATATTTTAGCTGGTTTTATGAGGCAGTTCTGCAGCTTGCGTTGCTGTGATACAGACTTATTTTGCACAGAATAATGATGATAACATTCCTCGAGCAGAGACCTTACACACGATACACAAGGTGTCATTTTTGGTGTTAGAAAACAGATTTAGACTCGATTGGGCTGTGACCTTTCCCAACACTGTTGAGGGTAAAGGATCCGACACAGACTTTTTTAATATTTATGGGCTTTTTGATGCCACACAAGGTCAAAGCAGATGTTCTTCCTACACTTCCTAGATAGTTCTACCCTTTGAATCTGGGAAGATGTTTTTCTGTTTAGAAATCACTTTTTCATGCTCAAAGTCGGCACATCACTGGGAAGGGTACTGAAAAGGATTTTAGGCAGTTTACTTTCAACTCGGGGACAAGAGTGTTAGCCCTTAGTTTAGGATCTGCCTGCCTGCCTGGCTGCTCTGCTATCCACAGCTTCCATCTTACATTACCATTTCTGCAAGGTTAAAAGCTTTTGTGCTCTTTGGAACAAGCCCCCGGTGATAGACTGATGAACAGATTGGTTCAACATTAGTGGAAATTTTCTCACTTTCACTTTCCATTATTTATATTCAAACTGAAAACGTACAAGACACTGAGCACATGCAGGTGCCATAATATGTCCATGGGTAATTCCTCTGATTTATACAGAATATAAATGCTGATACTTGGTATTTTTTCACTTTACTGTGAAGACTGTAAAACTTAAGAGTCTTTAAAGTGATGCTTTACGGCCGCACATAAGATATCACAAGTTTTTAATTAATTACTTTAGTGATTTTCACACTAAACTCTAATAGATCACTATAATTTCTCATTAACACAACAGTTATTGCACATTCTTTGCAAGAAATTTGCAACTATTGGGACAACTTTCAAAGGAAAAGGAGCCTCAAGTGACATATTAGAAGTAGATTACAGTGAGGGCTTTGAACCATTCATATTTGAACTGTTTAGGGCCCTGTTACCTAGACTTGGGTGCCAGTACCTTTAATATTCTTTAATATTCTCTTGATACTAAAAAAGGTGTAGATTCAGTTAAAAGCAAATGTCACCAAATACGGTGCAACTTTGTCGCACTTTGCTTTAAAGAAGGAATCTGCTCATAAACCCAAGAGCGACTGAAGAGGCTATTTTTACTCTGCGTACTTAACTCAACCTGAATAATTGGTCTTAAATAAAGAAACTAAGTTGGACTGTATGAATTAACATCAGTCAATGTCAAAAAGAGCAATAGGGATTAACTATAGAGGGCAATGATACGCCATTTTAGTGTCTAGTTTGTCTAACACAAATAAGAAGAGGAAACACTGGTGTTATCAGTTCTTGTTATTATTATCCCAGTCCTTGCAGTCAGTAATATTTCCTCGTAAGCATCACCTACTGTTTCATTACAGGGTTTTAATAAGTAAAAACCCCACATGCTGTCTGAACGTGCTAAGTAGCATGTTACCAAGGAATTGTGGATGCAGTCAGTGACTAATACAGGCTAAGGCAAATAAAAATGCTAAATGTTAATCAATGTAATGGAAGAACTGCCAAGTTACTTGGAAATATTGAAAAATTGTCAGTGACTTACTGAAAATCTCACGGTCCACAGAGGGTTCAGCTTCTGTGGTTCAGGTTACAGGCATGTAAATGTTAACTTTGCTGTGGCTTTAGGTTGAAGACTCAGCTTTCAGGCTATCAAACACTGTAAATTCTTCAGCTTTTTTAATAGATTTTGTGTTTGAACAGGTGTTTTCCTTCAGGTTAGATGTATTGTTCTATTTAACTTTGCATTTTCCATCACAAATATTGCAATGAGTTTTGTCTGTGTGGAGTCTTCAAAGGTGCTGCGACTGCTTTCAGCTTGCCGCTGCCCTCTCTGACTGTAACAAGCTGCTAGGTGGTCTTGCTCTCCCTCTCTTTCTCTCTAGTAACAAAATATGGTGCAGCTTAATTTAATGTTAATCAATACATCATGGTCCTGATGTAACTTGGTTGGTACCATAAAAAGTACAAAAGTAATATCTTTTTCTTGAGGCTTTCATAATGTTTTTGGGCTATAATATTTAAAACCATCCAACAAATAGCAGGAGAAACACAGTGGTGCTGCTCACATCTCACACATGCCTCCGTATTCAAGGGGGAAGTTTGCACTGCCACTGCTCATAAAGCAGTAAAGCAGCAGAGGTCCGTAGTAGAAGCTATAAAAATGAATCCGGTCTCATCATGGGGAAAGTCGCAGCAGGACCAGGACCTCAGAGCATAGTGTGTTGACACAGTAATATTGCATATAAATAAACACCATAAACATATACAGTAATGTTAGACATAAAATAAACATTCACAGGTTGTCAAAAATAAGGCTTATTTATACAGCGACGCTACCTATTGAGCCAAGAAATTACCTGCAGGAGCAACTGAATGACTCCCTCAGCAAACATAAACCAGTAAAATTCATTTTCCTTCATTTCCTTAGTTTTTAGTTTTAAATGTATTCTGTCAAATAATGCTATGGCTCAGGGAGTGTTGTTGATACCCTGTTGTGCAGTGAATAACATCATGGCAACACGGAACAAAGGGAGCAAGTTTTTTAAAAATATACTTAATCTAAGATAACTTATTTTAGTTTTTTGACTATTTTCAGAGACACTCATGTAATGCTCTGTGTGGATAGAAAACTTTAGGTGGAGGAGATAAGATTGATTTACATATTGCTGGTGGTGCCTGTGTTTTGGCTGGAGCTATAAAAACTGACTTTATCAAAACTTCAATTCTTCATGTCCTGTCCTCATATATCCTTTTTGTTTACTAAGGTTTTATCAAAAAATATAGCTGAAACTATATAAACTGAAATTATATAAGTCAATCCACAAATCATCTGCAACTATTTTTTTTATAATTAATTAATAATTTCAGTCATCTTACAGGCAAAAATAATAAAACAATGCAAAATATTATCTAAGTCCAGTGTTTCTAATGAAAAAAAATTCTTCTTATCTTTGTCATTTATAATTGCAAACCAAATATATTGTAAAGTATTTGAACTTTAAATGTAAAACCAAGGGATATTAATTAATAATGACCATAATCACTGGTTGACCTCCTTCTAGTTATATTATGTTATAATATAACATATCAGCACAGAATGTGTAAATAAATTGCTAAACAAACACTAGAAAAAGAAAAGTGCAGTTTAAAACATTTGGAGCAAACAAGCTTAAGTACACAGTTAACAACAAATACTTTTTACTTACAAATATCTTCCTTAATAAATGTGGTTCCTTCAATCTAACCCAGCAAATAAATGCAATCATAAAACAACATTCATTCTCTGTGCTGTACAGCGGCAGATATTACCTGTTCATCCTACTGCCACTTCGCTGTGAGTCCAGACGGATAGCTTTGTGTTCTTCATGTGGCTGCAACGTTTGATCCTGCCGTGCAAACATGAACTCAGCTGTCCTGAATAACTGCGTTTGTCAGTGTTTTACACTGATCTTCTTAACTCTCTTAATTCATGGTTTACTTCACTGAGTAAAATAAATAAAAACAAACAAACAAAAAATATAAACAAAAATCATTGGTCTTCTTTTCCACTTGAACTTAAAACGGTGCATTTGCTGAAATTCTCCCTTCCATTCGCAACAGCTAAGGGGATTTAGTGTGCCAGGGGCCATATCAGATTTTGAGAAAGTTTAGTGGCCACAGGTCACTGCGTAATGGCAAGGTGCCATGGCAAAAGTTGAAGATAAGATACTCCATCTTTCACCCTCATTTAGCTGGAAGATATAGAAGTGCAGAAGCACCTAGAGCCAACAAGGAACTACGGAATACTGTGGACATCAAACTGTCTAATCTCCAGAAAAACAATACAAAAATATGTAAGTGTTGTGCAAAAAGTGAGTGAGAGAGAGAGAGAGAGAGAAACACATTTTTTTTTCCTGAAAGGATTAAGTGAGGGCATGCTAACAAGTTTCACTCTAACATAGAGAGCAGGGGAGCTGTGGATGGATGTGTATGCCCATTCACCTCTGAAAATCAGTTTTATTCTTTAAGAAAAACTGCCTCATTTGGGAAAATGTGCTTGTTTGCTTTAATGCTGAGTGTTAGACCAGAGGATTGATACCAATCTCATGTCTTTATGATGAATTATGAAGGAACTGCCAGTGGCTACTTAGCTACATGTAGTTACTGTCTTTGGGCCAATAAAATGGTGAACTTTTTTTTTTTTTAATTTGTACACATTACACAAACAAAATATAGCACTCATTCTTCCATTCCCTCTGGATTCTTTATGTTAAGCTAAACTAACATGAATTAGCTGCTGGGTTTACATATCATCTCTTTTGCTGTACTGATATCATTAACAATTTCTTTATCTGTTCATGGGAATAAGTATTTTTTTCCAATACTATCCTCAAAAAAAAGGACAAGGAAAGTAAATTCAGATTCAGTTGAGTTTTCATAACCAATGCGTTCAGAACAGAAAAAAAAAAAAAAAGTAATTATAACCACTCACATGACCGGTAAAAAATGTTTGCCAAAGACCTGCTGGTATCTCATTAACCAGACCAGAGGGGCTGGCTAATGTGTGAAAGAAAACACTTTCAGATTCCTTTTGTTTCTTTTGTTGGAGCCTCTTAACCCTGCCTGCAGTGACATTTTCAAAAAGTTTTAAATCTGCACCTCGTCAGTACTTAAAATAAAGAACAGTCTTCTGCTTAATTCAAAGTTGGAATAATATTTTCATTTGCAATTCTGAGTAATAATCAAAAACATAAACATCAGACACATACCGAGAAGAACTCTAAACCCAAATGTTTGAGGAACAAAATCTTGTTTTTCATGTAGAAAACTAGAAAAATAATGAGAGTCAAGCAGAATGTATACTGTATCATATGCTGCTTCATGTGAAGGTCAAGCGTTTCTGTGAGAGAGCAGCCCTGTCTGGAGAGATAAAGTCTAATTATTTTTGATTTATGCAGCCTTGCTTAGCAGCAAACATATACAAACTCTGTGGAAGAGAAACACAGCCTTTGTTTAAATTGTCAGGTTGCTGAAATGCCCAAGGAGTACAGTGTTCAAATGTAGGAAATTATTCAGGAATAGAAGTTACCAGGGTGTGCACGCCACAAGTAAAAAGGATTGAATATACTATCACAAATTGATGCCATGAAATGGTGTTAGAGCATTCATGCTTGGAGTCTTTCCTTTAAAATACAAATTGCTTGACCATTATTCAGATGATGGTTGATGTAACACAAGTTGAGAGGTATTTGTTTGTGTCTGAGAGCATTTTACAGTTTCCAACGCTTGTTTATAAGACATGACAGTCACTTACAAGTCTTGTTTTCTGGATTTATGTGTTATTGAAAGAAAACTGGCCTCATCTGCCTCTCGATGATATTCATTCTCTTGACTTTGCTTGTTTGACCGTGTGGTTTAAAACAATGGAATACTAAGGAAGTATCATTGCGGATAACAATTTCCATCGTCAGTTCAGAGGCACTTATCGTAAATTTACCTTTCTTCCATCAGTTGCTGTCTGACGGTGTCTCTCTCTCTTTGCATCTAAAGTTTCTCTGACAATTTTTCTTTCGCTTCTCGCTGTCTTTCCCACCCCCACCCCCACTCCCACCACCCAAGAACTGCAGTCATCATACATTTGTTTACTTTAAACAATAACTAAGAAAATTACATATTTAAAGCATCTAAATACCTTAAAATCACTGATGAGACTGTATTCTAATAGTGAAAAGTGTTTTGACAAGCCGTGTTAAAATTGTCATCCATTAGTGATAAATAAAACACACCAGACGACACATTACTGATTAAACAGAGACTTTCTAGCAAAGTTTGTAATTATCGTTTGTGACTTATGAAATGTTCCTAATTTGGAACTCAGAGCACTCAAGCAAACCGAGATGGACTGTAAAAATTCTGCCATAAACTCATTTGTTTACTCTGAAAGTCGTCTAAAATGTTTATTCAATCAAGTCACTGTGTAATTAAAAAAATATCAGTCCTCTCAGAAACTTTGCCACACTACTTTAAGTCTGCCACCTCGTTGCTGGACTAGTTGCAATGCAGCTAAAACAAGTTTTTGAGTTTTGTTGTGTTATGTAGTGGATTTGATCACAGATATCTCAGCTGAAAAGCCTGTGAGGAGTGGAAGTCTCCATTCAAACTTTATTCACACTTATTAGTTGAGGGTTAGTGGTGGGGGTTTTAAACATAGAGTATAATTTATGGAAGTTTGTATTGCAATATTGCGAGACACATTAACTGAAAATACTGAAAATACTGAAATAATTGAGTAATTATCGAGCCATCAAATGTGACACAAACCATGCATTGTGGTATTCTTGTGATACACCTTTGGTACATGTTTACATGACAGAGAACATGAATAAGGTGTGAGAGAAACATGTCAAACTGAAATAATGTTTTCTGGCACCTTGTGTGACTCTTAAAAAATTCAAGGAGATAAACAAATTCTATTTTATTTGTCAAAGTGTCACCCCAGCAGTGTTTAAAGCAAGCTTGGGGCATCCTGGCTCAGAGTACGACTGTGATGCTCTGAGGGAGAACATTCAGTGTAAACAGTCTGAACTGTGGTGTAATGTTAATTGGGCTGTTCAACATGACACGCTAGTTTCTTTCACCGCAACAACACAAGCATCGTCCCCACACTCGCTCCTCGCCGAGGCTCGCTCCCTGGAACTTCTTTGTGTTTCGCTAAATGAAGTTAGGTCTCTGGGAAGTAGCCCAAGTGGTTGATCCAAGTTTGGCATCCGTGGCGAAATTGTACATCTGCTCGTTCCAGTGGTCAAAAAAAAGCATGTTTAACTCAGGTGATGATGACAAAGCGATGAAACTGGGAAAACTCACATACAGAAGTTATTGCTTGTCTTTTCTTTTAACTCCCCCACAGCTTTACTATCTCACAGCATTTCTTGCATAAGTGCTGTGCAACGCTCTGTGCTCTGCTCCTACACAAAAGAAACAGTTTCTGAATCTGTTTCTAATCACATCTCTTACAATATCAGTGAATAACATTAATTTAACTAAAACTAATACACATCAGTGTCACTGCCAAAATGTCCTGTTTTTTTTTTGTTTCCTTTTGTTTTATATTCTGTTGGTGAATGTGTAATTACCAGCTATCAGTGTCAATTTCTTTTTTAATTAATCTACCTGGTGTAGCAATCACCTCCCCAATGAAAACCAAAGTTCTCATCTAAATGCAACAGCTTGTACTGTATTTACAAAGCTGTGCGACCTTGCGTGCTTGTTACTGTATAAGTTCCATTCATCCTTTGAAAACAATATTAAACTCTTGCACGTCACAGTGCAAGATCAATCTTATCAAATTCTGAAGCATTATGACTAATAGCTAGATTGATTTAATAAGGAAGAAAAAAATGGAACCAAAAAGCTTGTTGTAGTCATTAGTCCCTGGGAAAAAAAATATAATTACTTTAGAGATACATTAGAGGCAGCATTTTAAGTCCTAGTGATGAAGTCTGGAGCTGCGTGAGACATAATTGATAAGCTGAAATAGTGTTACTGTGTCCTTGTTTCTAAAATAACTTCATTTTCAACAGTACATCCATTTCCATAATGTCAGGCTACATTCAAATCAGTGCCAATGTAAATATGATGTAAGCTATATTTCTTTAAGGCTACTGCTTATTTTTTCAGTATAACTCCATATTTTTTGGAGATGAACATGACATGCACATGGCTCACATGGCAATACTGAAGAACTATCAGAATTAGGTTTAAACTTTTTCTCAAAATATTCATATTTATCTGTCATACTTGTTGCGATTCAGAATGTTTTAATAAGTCAAAAAAAAAAACAAAACAGGAATCTTTCATTTAGCATTCTTTACTGTATATGTTTATTAAGTATCTGTTAAAGTACTTCCAGCAAGTTGATTGTGACTGTCCTCCCTTGTGCACAGCAAAAAATAAATAAAATCTATAAAGTGCTGGCAACATCTCAACCGAGCAGACCTGGAGTCTATTAAATGCAATGCTCTATTAAGTAATGCCATGAACCTTGATATAGACCCACTAGAAGAACTCGCTCTGTAGTCCTCAACAATAATGGATAGCCTGAATCAGCCCCCATCAATACAGTAAATACCTCAAACACACTGCCGTTACACTAAATCAGATTAAACCAAAAGATGAATGCTTAGCACAGAAAACGACACACTCATAAAGAGGTAAATAGTCTCAATTTAAAATCCCAATGAGAAATATTTAATACCATGACTCCATAATAACACTCTAAAATTTATGAGGAGACGCAAATTGAAACATCTTGGGTGCTTAGATAGATGTACCAGACTCTGAAGTGTTTTCATAAAAGATAGACTTATTGTTATTTTTGTTTATTTGTTCATGTTTGAATGGCAAAACATGCGGCAATAAAAGGGTAATGTTACTCTGAATTTCAAAAACATACGCAATTAGTCCTCTCCTTGTCATGAATCCTCCTGTAAACGCTTTGAAGAGAGAAATATTGTGCAGCTTGACAGGTTGTTTACAAAGGTAAAGGTTTTTTTTTTTCAATATATATTTAATCTTTTATTGTATCATCAGAGAACATGTACATGCCACAGTTTTTTTTTCAGTTTGTGCCTCAGGATCTTGACTGCAGAGAAAACAGCAACAGACTGGCCACTAACCGTTTTTTTGCAGTTTCATTAAAGCTTCAGAAACTAAATAAGTGGAATAACCAAGTTAAATAATGGATAATGCAAGACTGAGTCTTTTTTTTAATTGGCTGTATGAACCCATTTGTTGAATTTACTCAGTAAATAATATGTTGCACGTCATTTTCATCTCTCTCTCTCTTTCCCATTTTTCTCTGTCCTTGCTCTGATAAAGACACACAATGCCCCAACGATGTTCTAAAAATTCTGATCCTGTTTTCATACAGTGTCATTGTTATAAAGAGTTCAGTTTTAAAAGAAGTATATTATATATATATATATATATTGAACTGTGTGCAAATAAAAATATGCTTTTACGACAACTCTCAAAATATCAGCATAATAACAAAATACAATATTTGTTTTCAGCTCTGTTTAGAGGAGACTGTGGGATAGTTAAAAGATCTTGGCTGTAGGATCTAAAGGGGCTGAATAGCACTATAGGGTGCAAGCAGTGTGGTGGTGTTTTGTAAGTAAATGCAAAGGCTTTAAACAGACGTAATAAAACTTTAAATTTAATTCAATATCTAAAGGGAAACTAGTGCAAGGGGGCAGAGATTGGGGTATTATGTTCTGTTTTGATGGTTTTAAGCTACCAGCAGTAAAAACTGTAGACAGAAAATATTTGTCTAGCAAAGTTTAAGACACAATGCAATACAGTGGTCATATCTGAGGATGAGGATATTAGTACAGCAATAATTGCTCTGGGTCAGAAAGAGGTAGGAGGTGCAATTTCAGATTCTACACTGGAAAAGTTATATTAAAAAAACAAAATTAAATGTTTTTAAGAGTTTAAAGTACTATCAATTAACACAGCCATGCCCCTTGCATATATATCTGATGTATGAAGACATGTGATCCAGGTGCTATAATATATTTTTTAAAAAATGAATCAAAACCAAACACTGACATTTTTTAACTTCTGTGATAAGATGAACTTTTTTGCATCATAAACATTCATTTTCAGTCATGTTTAACATACCTAGTCAGCTGTAAAATGACTCAAACTAAATACTTTTTAATGAAGCTCTGTACCTGATGGATGCATAAATAGGCAACTGTCAATATTTGGCTGAAATTATTTGGCTCTTTGGTTGCTAAATTATTCCCCGTTTTTATAGCTAATTGCAAAATTTGATCACTTGCAATTTGGTTATGATTTTACAGTTTTCAAGAGCTTTTTAGTTGGTAAGAGCCTCATGCTGTGGTCAAAAATGACAAAATAAGAGTGCAGGAAGTCAATTAAAACAATAAACTTTGGGTCAGTAAAGCCAAAATCAAATCATTTCATAGTCGCTTTTGTGAGTCATTGTTGATAAAAACATTATTGATTGTTGGCACTTAAAGTATAATTTGCATCAAAGTGAAAACTAATTCTGGCATCATCAGTAATTCTTCTGTGTGCCTCCTCGACTGTTTTTGAGTCACTGGGATAAATCATCAGTAATCTACAGACCTAAAAATCTGTTGTCTGAGATGAAAACAGTCTAACTGCCCAGAAGCTCAAGGAAACTTGTATCAACATTATTTAAGACCGCATTGGAGGTCAGAGAAATATAATATTCATCAAGGATGAATAAATGACCTTCATACCTTGATCTGCTGCACTGAGAGGGTCATTAGTTTGATAGTTGCAGCTGTTATTGTCATGAAATTCAAAGTGATTTTTATTAAAAATGTTTGTCTAGCAAAAGAGAACTGATTAACATTTCCAAAAAATGTCTAATAAAAAGGATAGTTTACTAAATAATTTGCAACAGCAGCGTTGAGCCTTGCCTTCCTACAAGTTGCAGTGTTGTGGTTTGTTAATTACAAGGACCTGTGCCATGCCCTGAATATCTCTGTTTTTAATCCATACTTTCCTATGGCTCTAAAAACATCCCAAAATATCCTCCCTTCAGCTGTGGAATTTAAAAAAAGAGCTCTATAAAAGATTTATTTTTTTTATTTTAAAATGTTGAAAGATAACAAACAAGTGTTTACACTTTCAGCTCATTTGGGAAGTGGGATGTTGCTAAAGGGCCCCAATCAACAGCTTTTTGCTCTCCATTCAACACTCGCCATACGGATCTGAAGGGTGATGAAATCACTGAAATGGAGAAAGCAAATGAAACACTGCACATCTGTAGAAGTTTAATATAGGAGCCTATATGATATGATGGTAATAAGCACATATTTACATGTCATGTCATGTGCTTGACACTGAGTTTTTCCAATTGGTGGTTACAGATGAAGACAGAAATAGAGGAAAGACAGGAGAGCAAAGGGAAGCAAAGTTGTAGCATGTTGTGCTATTGTATAGTGCATTTATAGGTCCCTAATTTCTCTTTCTTTCAGCGTGGGTGGGCACTAAACTGGATTTTCCAAGAAAGCCATATGTGGTTGTTAGTCTTCAGGGAAGTAGAGGCATTAATAGAACCCCTGACCTGCATGGATTTCTATCTCTTAATGAAATATATTGTACACACAGTGGGGGATGCACTCAGAGTGAGGTGCAACATGCAAAAGAGAGTGCACCCTTTGGCCACAGCTAAACTTTTCTCCATTTAGAGAGCAGTATTTTATAAGTAGAAATCTTGCAAGACTAAAAAAAATATGTATTTATTCATTTTGTTGAAAAGATTCTAGGGGCTGGTGCATAATGGCAGGATTAAACCATGCTGTTAGTATATGGGTTGTGTACTTATGAGCCCAAGTCAAATGGACGAGGGAAGGTTTTAGTAGTTTGCTTCGAGTTCTAGAAATGAACAAACAGGAACAGAAACTTTTTAATTACTTTTTTTCACATTAACCTGGAATGTCCACTGAAGGTTTTTACTGTAAAGTACTGCAGCTTCATTCAGTTAAATCCACTTAATGTTACTTTGCATCTGGTCACAGAGGACCTTAAACAAAATAACATTAGCGTTAGCAATAACCATAAATCAATATGAATGCTTGTTCTGATAAAGGATGAGTTGAGAGTTTCTACTGGATTTTTATGTCACTTACACACACACACTGTTACTGTCCTCGGCTGTCTATGATACACATACACATACTTGTATGCAAACACACACACAAACATATACACAAGAACATGTCCCCCATAAACACATATGTACCCTTCACAGTGATGCACAAAAAACTCCAGAAAGCAAAATACACATGATGTAAGTTGCATCTGGTGCCTTAAAGGCAACAGTACAATAAAGAAAGTATAGTCTGTTCACTTATTTTTGAATCAACAAATAATATCAATGTTGATTTTTCTAATAAGAAAGCCTATTATTTATTTTTTTCTTAAGTATAATATTTGTTGCTCTTCAAAGAAGCAAATGTATGACCTGATTAATCAGTGGAGAAGGGAATGGCCATAGTATAACAGAATACTTGATTATTAAAATAATGATTAACTGCAGCCCCAGATTTATCATATCTCCATTGCAAATGCAACATTCACTGTGAGTGTTTTTCAGCAGTGAGCAGCACATGGGGCCTTGTCTCATGATACACCATGCCAATATATTGTTGTTAAACTTAAAACATGGTGGAATTGCCAACAAATTTAAAATCAGTCACACATAGTCACTTTCTTTTCCATTCCTCTTCCGCGATATTTTTACAAGCATTTTTCTTCTCTTTGGAAAAGCCCCTCTAAAACAGAATGCACCTGGACCTGCATGCTTAGTCCCCAAAAATACAACAACATCATCCTGTTTGAAAAGCACACTGACCTCTGATTTATCAGTATCACTGAAATCTACGCAAGCAAAGTAAAACTTTTGTCCACCTCTGTCACACTGCTGTGAGCCATTCGAGACTCCACACCTATTTTCTTTCATCATGTCACACTATATGATAAAATACCTGGTTATTATCCCCGATGCTCATTTTTGCTCCTGACACCCAACGTCCGTTATATTACTGCACTGATATTATGTAGGCTGGAGGCCACACCAGGGAAATAAGAAGGTCACCTTGACTGATGTTTGAACAAAATAATAAATAAATAAAAATGGGTACTCCATGCTGTGTAAGATAATGGACTGCTACTGGGCTAATTTCATCCTTAAAATTCTAGTGCTACAGAGCAGCATGCTATTCTTTTAGTCATTTAGTTTAAAATTATGGTACATGAATATTACATGTTGTTTTTCACGTTATGTGGTCACTGTGGCATGCAAATTTCTCCTCGCCAACCCATGCCTGTAGGAGTCGACTACACAGGAGACAGGATGCTGGACGTTTACATGTAGATGTGTGGATGGCTGGTCAGATGTCTAAACAGATAGGCATACTTGAACTGATAAAACAGATCAAATGATTGAGTTGAAAGAGGAGTAATTCATATGTGCTTTGAGTCGCTTTCCATTAAGAATGAAGCAGTCTCCCAGAGATTTGGTACCTTGAAACTTGCAAGAATAAAGTGCACAGTTTTCACAAAGCCTCCATAGTAAGAAAAAGAAAGAAAAAATAAAAAAAAGCTCCACAAAACCATACCAATTACATAGCTTAGCGGTTGACTAGGTATGCCCCTGTGAAGTGGTGCTTTAAGATGATGCAATAACTGTCTTTTATTTCTTACACATGCCTACAGCCCCCATGGTAGTTGCAGAAACACAAAAGGACAGCTGCTCTCTCTCTATGTGTTGATCAGTCATAATGAAGTATTGCAACAGTCCGTCTCACCATGCAAAATGCCAGTCAGAGCAAACAGGGCGCAGGCAGGGAGCAGAAACTCTCAAAAATGGATTCAAAATGGATTAATAAACAGCTAGACATGAAACTAAATAGAAGTCCTAAGTAATGGAGGATCCTAAGGATATTTCAGTGGGTCTGTTTTGCAGATCAAAATCCTGTTTTCTTTACTGCAGTGTTTACTGTTTTTGTCCACATCATTCTGATATTTTTGCAGTGATGCTCCCCTTTATGACAGCAAGGCTTGACATTGCAAAGAACATTTTTTCACCCTGCATGAATTTCCTGATTATCATTAGCAAACAGAAGTGCACAAACGGATCAGACAGAAACTTTTCATTATTTTGATATCATATGAATAATTTAAGACCCCATATATGTTGCAATAATGTTGTTTTTTCCAACGCAAAACCCACTTTGATACCTGATCCTTGTGTATCTTAACTTGTGTTGATACTGAGAGGTGATCTGAAAAATAATTTTAAAAAAGGTGTTTTTTATTTATTTATGTTTTTAACAGCTATGTTACTAATCCTGTATTGATGCTATGTTGTGTCTGTGCTTGAACTTAAACTAGTCTGTTGCTGTTTTGAGGACACTGGTTTGTGCAGTGAAAAATATGGTAAGGTGCATTCAGGTGATGGTGCTGGAAAGTGGCAGGTTCCTGTTTTTAATTAATAAATGACACTGTATTCGACTGGTGCATAGACTAATGTACTCACCGATACCCGATCCAGGTGGTATTGGAGGCATGTCTGCAATCGCAAAATTCTCTCTCTGACATGTTTGTGTCATGGAGATGAAATACACCAAACAGATACACGTAGCTGAAACAAGTGCAATCCAAATCAACAGCCCTGCAATAGACTCTATGTGCATGAAGGTTACAATGTTCAGTTCCGCTCAAACTATTTTAGGGCGCTGTTAATTTAAATTTTATTGTCAATTTAAGAGAGTGCAGATTGTGGTGTGTGATAATTTATCCTGACAGCCATTTCTAATATGTTGTCTACCTTTATTGATTTGAGCTTTTAACTTATCATACAATGCACAGATCAGCAGCAGGATGTTGAACAACAATCAGTAACAAAGGAAATTTGACAGATTTAAGCTCACGTTGAATGCATCAAACATGCACATTCCTGCTATCAGTTGTTTATAAATGAATTGATTGCTTATCAAATTACCTACTTAAATGAATTAGTTTGTGTGATTGGTCTACCGTCCCTGCAAAAAACACTTTGTTACTTTGCTAAGAAAACAATCTAAACAAATAAAGAAGGTTTTAATGGTTATGCCTAAAGCAGAAATTTAAAACAATGCAAGGACAAACAAAATCCTGACAATCCTCTATGCAGACTGCAATTACAATAACGCAACGACTAATAGGTGCCTTGAAAACCATTAAATGTGAAATTGGAAATTGAAACCATGGCAGACCCTGTCCATAGTGCTGAGGGCCCCACAATAACCTGACTCTATAAGAATACATTGAAACAACAAAGTCAGTGGCTATAACACAAGTTACTGCATCTAGGAGAAAGGATGCATTATTTTACCCAATAAAAGCAAAATAACCACATCAACTCAGAGGGAGAAACCCTATTTATACAGTCACACCGGAAATTTAGCCATCAGGAGAGCCACATTGGAGCGTGCAGAGAGGACAGGAGGAGTGTGTTTGTTTTACCTACCAGGGATTGAGGACTTCATGGTGGCAAAGTGTTCAACAACCAGAATATATGATTCCTCACTGGACTTAAGGTCTTCCTCCGCAGAGGATTCCATTGATATCTTAGCTAACCCTTCTGTCCACATTGGACTTCTTTCTCTGGGCTTAGGTCCAGTTTCAGGTTAGAGCCTTCTCATCACATCAAGCTCTATTTTTGGCAAACCATTTAGTGCAGAATTTCTCCTTTCATTGCTGCTAGCTGAAGAAAGAGATGGCCGCCAGCAGTGTAGAGAAAACAAAGACATAAATGCTGAAGAGGTCTATTTATGTAAATTAAAAGACAGAAATATTTATTGACATATAAAACTGAAACAACTTAAAAGCTTTTCAAAAAAAAAAATACTGTGAAGCCATTTTTAAAGGTTGAGTCATCTTTTATAGTCTTCAAAAAATCACTGAAAAAAGTATACAACTTTAAAAAATGTCCAGTGTGTCTTCTGTTTATTTCTTTATTTTTTCTGTTTTCTTCCTGATTTATCTTGTATAATATAAATATAATGAAAGCAATGAACAAGTGCATGCAATTCTTTTTCGATATTTCTTTCATGATGGCACTTCAAAGAGGCAATAATGAATCTGTATTTGGAAAGAATAACTCAGAGAGATCATAAAACATCACAAATACCGCACATTGCCACCAGAACACTTCTGGCATTTCTCACCTTGTAAATGTCAAGACCTTTAAACCTTAAATTAATACAAACACCTCCAGCTCACATAATTCAACATAGCTGGCTTAGTGCAGGCTGCTGTTGTCACAAGCCGCGGTTAACACAACAAAACGTACAAAATCTGACAGTAAAATGGTACCGAATTTAGCTTGTGGAGTTTGACTTGGATTGCTGTGTCTTCAAGACAGTATAGCACACAGTGAACACTGTAAACAATGTGAACATTTTTTCAATGTATGTCATGAACACAAAGAAGTCTGCACTAATTAATGAAAGCGCAAACTAGAATTTAGCTGCTATTTTTTCCCCAGAGGGATTCATAGCAACAGATATGCTGGAATAATGATGCAGACAAATGATAACAAACCCAATTCTGTCACACAATACAAATGTAGTTTGTCCTTGTCATCTTTTTTTTTGACCAAACGGTCGTGAAAAATGTTGAGGAATTCAGGACACTGATGACACCTACTACACAGTACCTCATCATTTGTCACTCGACAGAATGACTTGATGTTAGATTTTTTAAAGAAACAGGCTTTGCAGACTTACAGCATGCATCTAGAGAGTTTTAATATTAGTAAATTAGATTATTTTATTCATTAAAATTCAATAGCAATATTTTTTATACTTACATCTCCATTTAATTAAGCAATTTAATTCATTTTAAGTAGTATTAAGCAGGCAGGTTTAAATAAGGGCAGTATTCACATTCAATTGCATTAAACTTAGTTATCTAACTTTTATGTGAGTTATTGTGTATTTATGCATACATAATATGTAAATGGTGTTGCTAATATCTGCTCCTGATGATTAAACAAAGGATGTGTAAACCAATGGGAAATAGGAATTAAAATTTACTGTGATTTGCTCTCCCTTTTGTAAAGACATGTGAAAAACAAAAACAAACAAACCCTGTTTTGTGGTTCCCATTTCATTCTGCAGGACTGTGGCCAACAGTTCATTGCTGAGTGTCCAGAGAAATGTCAGAATGCCGACAGGTTGTTATCATCAGTGCCCTTATCTTCCCCTTGCAGATGCACCAGCACAACGAAAGCAACCTGCACATCCCGCCGGTCAAGGTTTTATGGCCCACTGCAGTCGCCAGCTAACTCTGTCAGGTAATCAACCTATGACACATAAGAGCAACATTTAACATGTTCACAAGCAAATTAAAAATAATAAAAGCATTGTTTTGTTTAAAAGGTAGAGGCGAGTAGTGTGCAAAAACTCCAAATGTTACATCATGCTGACATTTCATGCAGAATTTTAGTGCCTAAAAAAAAAAGTGACATATGAAAGGACAGCGATTTGGATCTAGAGCAGAACTATGAATTTGAAAGGAATCATTGTTAAATGAACATAAAGACACTTTAAATTGAACTTACCCAAATTTTTGGGCATCGTTCAACGAAGAGTCAAAAGCCAGGCTGTACATTGTGTTTCGGCTCTGTGCCTTGAGTGAAAAGCTTACATCAGCATGCTTACATGCTTAGAATATTAACAGGCTGATGTTTAGCAAGCATAATATTTGTCATGTTCACCATTTTAAATAATTAGCATGCAAACATTTGCTTAGGAGAACTTAATAGTAAAGCTGAGGTAGAAGAGTCCATTTTTCAGGTGTGTGGTTATAAAGCAAAGACAGAGATAAAAATGGATTTAATTTTGGTCCTTGATGAAAAGTTAAGAGTTCACTAAAGTTAATAAAGGTCTTTCAGAGGAGGCGTGAATGTCTGAACACTGTCTGCACTTCTGGGATGAATCCACAGACCTCACTGCGGACCTTACGGTGTTTTCACAGAACAAAGTACTAACTATTGAAACGTTGCTTTTAATGAGACATACTAATGTTATTGAATAATTATTTTAAATCCAATTTTTTTTTTAACCACATAATTAAGAGATGAACATCGAAAAACCTGGTAAACCACAACTCCCTGCATGGCCGGATTTCCTTGCAATATGGCTGAACCAACATTTTCACCTTTATTATTTGTAATATTTCCAAACATCAGTCTAATTTTACAAAGCAAGAAGGAAATGCAAATTTTACGAAGAGAGTTAAAAGAAATGTAAAGAACTTGCAGCAAAGCACCGGGTTAAGGGACTCCACTTACATTTTAAGCATCCAAATCAAAGCATCATCATTTGTAAAAGAGATCAAGCAATGTTTCTGCATTAAAATTTAATTTGAACTTAATACAGGAAATGATGGGGCCCTTTTTTCTTCTAAAGGTTTGTTTAATCTTCACACACATGCTCAAAAAAATCTCTTTGATCCTCTTCTCCCCTTTAATCAGGGTACATGCTCTCATGCCCCCTCCCTTTTCTGTCTCTCATTCAGACTTGTTCCTCCTCAACCCGTCTGTCTCCTTGTACTGGTTTCATTTCTGTTGACAAAGCATTACAGAGCCCCCATGTCTTGTCTTGCCTAATTGGTCCACATGGACTAATTTAGCATCTAATTACCAAGCTAGTTTTCATGCTTCTGAATTTTCAGGGTCGTGTTTTGCCTTTAGATAACTTTCCTCCCTCTCAAGGCTATGTAGTTGCTCACATTTCAATGAACCATATGAATAATTGTCTATTGTAATAGGTATAAATAAAATTAGAGATACAGTAATCAAAGCATTAGTTTTTTAGCTGACCTTGTTACAGTATAGTTAGATAACATATCAAGGCAATGACACAACTCTTATTTGAAAAGAATCGAGATTTGGTGTAAAACGTAGATAAAAACAGAATGCAATTATTTGCATACAAACCGTGTTTGCCATCAATGAATTTAAGTGTTCCCAAGCCCTGTGGTGATATCCTGTATAAAATCATGTTTTTCATAAAGCGGTGAACCTCACCCTATCCTTGCTTTCCAAAGACTGAGCCTTACAGGATGCCTCTTTAATACCAAATTATGCTACTATTACTTCTGACCAATGAACCTGTTTACATGTGGAAAGTTTCAAACAGGTTTTTTTTTTCATTCCACAACTTTCAGTCATTCCAATGAGTTTGAAATATGTAGCTGGCATCAAATTAAGAATAAGCATGAATTCATTAGTGAATTTGATGAAGTAAAGCATTGTTTTAATTAAGCAAATGTCAAATAACACAGACACAAACAAACAAAACAAAAAAACAAACAAACAGAAAACTGGCAATTTAATCACATTCTGACTTATTTTTTACACGGCATCTCAACTGCTTTGAAATCTGGGTCATACAGAACAGATTAATGTGTGTAAACATGAAAGTTGAATTGGGTTTGCAAATACACAAAAAAATTAACGATTGAAGGAAGATAAACAGGACGCGTAAACCATAGCCTTAGCCATCTTGTGTATTGTCTGATATCTTTTATTCTTTAATTGCTAATAGTTTTTAAAGCAAAAACATGCTGTTCTCTTTGCTGCTCTATCAGATTTGCTGTCAGAGTTTAGCTCAGCTCAATTTAGGCTTGCAGTCATGGTACAAATAGCTGGCCAGTGTAGGCAAATCTTTTTTGCCAACTACAGGAAATGATTTATGTCAGTGATCTCTTCTGGCTTTATCTCCCTTCAATTTTAAAAAAAAATATAGATATGTTTCTAACTTGTATACTATCAGTACTTGTGTTGAACTGATCTCACAATAATTTTAGGTAGAAGTTAAAACATCTACAAAATGTTTTGAATTCAGAGCATTTTATTTGAGCATATCAGTCAATAAGGAAACATAAGTTTCAAAAGAAAAAAAGACAGGTTTGAAAGAAAAAAAACAAGATCTTGAAATGAAGATGTTCAAGACCTATTTTTTTGGCCAGTAAGCTATATGAAGTTATACAGTTACTTTCCCTCAAGAGAACCAGAAAATGCTTGTTTCACAGCTACACATGAGAGCCAAAAGTCGAAATATAAAACATAAGTATGAAACAAATTGGTCACCTGACAATAGAAGGAAAAGAGGTGCAACATGAATAGTGTGTTACATTTTGTTGTTAATTATGCAGCTGACAATATATTGTTTATTCTGATGACTCGAACTGTCTGTGAGACTCAAAACAGGTGCTAAGTGTTGTCAAACACTTGCTTTTTTTATTTTCCATAAAAAATCGGATGCTTAGTCCTGTGACTTGCATGTAGTGGCTGTACATGAGAGGCAGAGAGTTGGGTTAGTTTTGAACCAGTGCAAAAGAAAACTGGGTCAGTACAAGAAGAGTAAAAGATCAGATTAATTGTCAAAATTGAAAGTGGCTGTATTTGGAAAATACATGTATGTGTATGTAACGTCTGTGACGTACTGACCTGTCAAAGTGTCTGTTGCTTTCGTTGGGTGACTTTAATTCAATAGTTTGTTATGCTTTATGTTCTGCTCATATAATTGTGTCATCTGGAATTAAAATCTCAAACAGTGCTCAGTTTCAATTTAGACTTTTAATGACGGCCGTATCATTATACAGCCGAACAGGCTTATACTTTATGTGGGTTTTTAAGATTTCAGCACCATAGTAACTCCACATTCACCTTTATTGCACCTACAGTCATCTGGTCTGAGAGAACGAAAAAGATTAAAAGTGCTGGGGAAATGTGAGTGTGGGTGGCAGTGGTGTACTGGATATTTGGAGAAGTGGAAGCGACCAAGACTGACAACGCCAGCATTCTGAGACTTATCCACCCTGGGGAGCATTTTTCGAAAAGCATCAGCTATGTGTGAGTAAAACACTGGCCTAGTGTGGACGTGGCCTGAGGCTTGAGTGTATATTGCTAACTACAGCTAGATCGAGAACAGCAATAATGTTGTTATTGGCACTTGTTCTTATTACTTGTGGCCATGTTTTTCTGCTGAAGATGTCTTTCTTGAAAATGATGCAGTGGTACACTCTGTTTTGGCCATCAAAAAAAAACATTAAACACAACACATTTTACACCTTTGAAGTGTTTTTGGACTTGACAATTTCTTCTGCATCACAAACTACATAATTTTCAAAGAAAATAGAAAATACTGTAAGAACCGGTTAACACTGTGGTCATGCCAGCCTTTGGCCTATGGACTTTACATTTGTGAAGCTCACAGTTATATGGGAGGCCCCATGAGAAGAGACATTTCAAAAGATGCACGAGTTCAACAAACTGACACTGGAGGCAAAAAGTATTTCTGTGTTTTTTAACTATGAGAACAAATGACCTTTGGCGCGGTCCAGCATACAAAGATAATCCATTATTTTCATGTTTATTCATTGCACAAGTATTTCATATGCCTGTGCATTTATGTGTGCATTTAGTTAGGTTGTATAATAAAGAAATAATTATTTTATTTTGAGCAAGTCAGTAGAATGGTGGCAGAGTAGGTAAAGTAAAATTGTTTCTTCCAAATTAAGGAAAATGTCTGCCACTCGTTTGTACAGCATCTGGCTGATATTGCTGTGTTTTAGCAAGTACTTTGTTTTGTACTGTTTTGTCTAATGTTTATGAACATTTTTACATATTTTTTGTATTTTTAGTTTGACAATTACTTTGTAATAGATCACACAGTGCTGTATTAGCCCAATGCATAATTGGATCTCTCTTGTTTAATAGACAATTTACATTCCTTGGTTAAATTATAGGCCATATGCTAGTCTATAGATATGCAGCTTTATTTAACTGTGTAAGGCAGCAACTGCAGTATCCTGTACAAGTTGAATCATGCTTTAATAGGTTGATGTAAGCGTGTGACTGTACAAAAATTGAGAAGGGCCATTTTTGAAATTCATTTATTTTTTTGGATTTTATGCCGTTATCCCAAGATTATAAATTAGTTTAAAAAAGTATTTTCTTCAGTGTCATCAACACTGAGACAAGAGAAACCGGTGTTGCACACAGAAAGCATTTGCTTTTATTTTTTTTTTTCCATTTTTCTTTGCAAGTTCTCTCAAGCTCTGCTGGATGGATATAGAGATTGATCTATTATCTACAAATATTAAACTCAGAGGCTTGAAGCTGTGCCGTGTTGTCTTGCCTGTGTTCTTGAGAGATTGTTATACTAAAAGGTATGTTGTCCTGAGTCTCAGTCCTGTGTCCTTCAGTCCTTTTCACAGCATGATGCTACAGCTTCTCTTAGGATTGTGTGAGTCTAGAGAGGAACCGTTTTCCCTGGAGGAGCATTCTCTCAAGCTTTCTGATAAAGTTTTAGGTGAAATCCATCTTATTTTCTGATGTAGAGGACTATTTGACCACCCCAAAGTCCAAAACACATACACAAACAGACACACAGACACACTTAATCCCATTTTTTACCATCAAATTTTGATAAGGCAGTAAACATGTTGCTTGTCTGATGTTCTCTACAGTTACCACGTCTGAGTTTGTACAAAGATGACTTTGATTATGGCACAAGAGGTTGTGGTATTACATCCTGTTTCCTCATAAATAGCTAACACTACATTAGCACAGGCATTGCCATGGTAACCATGTGGCGAGGACATCAAGACGCTGCAGTAATTTATCAAATTTTCCGAGCACACCAGTCATGGTATTGGAGCATCAGCTGCTGAGTACCTGAACACAGCGAAACCAGGAAGTACTCAATATACATTTTAAGAGTGGTTCATCAAATACGGGGCACCAAGCATTATCTGCAGGGTCCAGATCTGTGTGAAACCAAAGTGCATAATCTCAAAATAACCATGACATGTTTTTTGTTTTATCATCTTTCATTATCTTCAATGTGGTTTCTCTACAAAACAGTTCCCAGGTGACCTTGTTAAACATTCTTCTTACTAAGTGTATTTATGGCCTCACATGTCATTCTCGGGGTTTCACATCACAAGTATGTTGGATTTTGCCTGGTTTACTTGATAACAAGTACAAACTGGAACAGCACCATTCAAAAACGAAGGAATTTTACAAATTTTGTATATGTGTGTTTTGCAGAAAATATAGGACCAACAAGCAAAAGAATAATATAAAGAAATAAATTATTAAAAAAAACAAAACAAAATGAAACAGATGTTAGAAATAAGCTAAAATACAATAAGACAGATCAAACAGTTGAATTAATATTACAGTGCAGAGGAAGATGATTAAATGGCCCCAAGTTTAACTTTATAAATTATTTGAAAGCTGTAGCGGACAAGAAATCCATTTTGGCTCTGGACCATCCACTGCTTTAAAAACCAACAACGTTATATTCAAAATAAAATCACTGACAAATAAGGGCCAGTGTAAAGTTCTGAGAACTGTAGTTATATTGACAAATAGTGTCACGTCTGTTTTGTCTTTGTTTAACTGGAGGAGATTTCGGCCCATCCAATCAGTGAATTATTGAACGCACAAATGGAATCCTCATCACCTTGCAATATGGCTATATCCATCTCTGTGAAATCTGCATTATTACGGTCAGATACTTTGTTGTTTGTTGTAATCTGTGCTTTACCTGAAGCATGTAGGTGTTTAATAGAAAAGGCCAGAGAATCAGGCTGGGGTGTCTTCAAACTTTGTTTTGTGTGCCAAGATTTTCTGATTATCATTTAATACAAATAAAAAAATGGTTTAGCACTGTGCCATTCAGTCTACAGTTCTGTCTGTAAAATATTGTGGTTTAAAATGTCAGACTCAGCAATGAAATCCAATAACACCTAGACAGAAAGGTTTCCACTGTCTGTGTTTAAATGAATAGCTCTTTTTTTTTAGTTCAGTTGGTTTGTATGTGGTAATGTTCAGCATAATACCTACAATACAGAAATCAGAACTATCGGATTTCGCAGAAACAAGGAGCAGAATCAGCACAAAGTCAGTGTAAAGTTCTGCTATACACAGCAGCAATGTACTAATTATTAATGAGTACCTCATAAAACCCCACTTCAAAAAATCCTGACAATCTCTTAAAGTTGTTGTCATCCAAGACTTTAACAGGCTGCTGCAGTGAGATCAAAATCCTGACTGTAAAACATCAAAACAGTTGTTTAGAGCCACAGGGTTGTTAAACTGTTGAAAACAGCCTTTTCATTGAGGCCGATATGAACCTGTAATTGTTCATTAGTGAGTTGTCTAGATTATGCTTTCTTAAGAGCCGCTTAATAACTGCAGTTTTTCAGGGCCTGTGGGAAATAGCCTGAGAGCACAGAAGTGTTTTTCAGAGGATCTGATGCCATGCAACTAAATAAAACAAAAAAAAAAAAAGAAGAAGTCTTTAGATACAATATTGAGGCAGCAGATGTAAGACAATTTCTGACAAGGTTTAAGAGCTGATAGGAGTACATTATGTCCTGCTAATTGCGTTGATTTTCAAGACAGTAAACTGGTATGGAAGGACTGACCATTTGTTTTCACTTTCTGAATTTTTCCAGTTAAGTATGAGGCAAATTCATCGCATGTATAATAAATAAAAATTCAGGAGATACCGACACAGGATGGTTTGTCAGACTGTCAGCACCGGCAAATTTTGCATGTGCATATTTCTTTTTGACAGTTGATGTCAGAAGAGAAGGACTGCTTTTTACTTCAAAATCATAAATGTAAATTCACTTTTGTTAGATGTGTTGCAGCCTTTTAGCACTCTGTTGTAACCAGCATGGCATTTCTCCATGGTGTTTATTTTTTCCAGCTTCACCTTAGTGGAGGGAATGCCATCAATAACATTTGTAATTTCAGAACTGAAATTATCCACGAGATCATTGACTGAGACCCAATCAAGTGTGGGTGTGGAAGAGGAGCCTGAATGAATAATTCACCAGCGGTTTCACTGATAGACTGTTTTCTGATTAACTCTGATTGAACATCTGTGCGCATCTCAAAGAAAACACAAGAATAATCAGAAAGAGCAGCATCAGCCGCTACAACCTTAAAAATGTCGGGAGAGTGCAACTTATTGTGTGTGTGGGCTCTGCTGAGTCAGTCCACAAACAGAGAAAAGCACAGTTTTTCTTAGTGCTGCAGTCCTGAGGGCCGTCAACGTGAATGTGAAAATCACTGGAACCACAGAGTCAAAGTTAATGCAGATGACAGAGAGCAGTCCGGCAAAGTCTTTGTAAAAGTTCGCACCGTATTCAGGTGGACTGTGGATGTTTAAGAATGCAGCTGGAATTTAAGCAGAGAGCACCATCACCACAATAAAAAAAAAGAGAGAAAATTTCCCAGAAGACATCCGCTTGCACTGGATAGAATTATAAAATTCAATATTCTTATGTGCATACAGGAGAGTCTCTGTATGCACCGTGCCAGGAAGATTTGCAAGGTGTTGTGCGAGTCGAGATGCAGTGGGGCAGCTTCCTGGCATATATGGATATCGCAGCTGGTGCCGTAATCTCTGATCTTAATTTGTTAGCAGTATCTGTAAGAAGGGTGGTGGGTGGAGGGGAAGGAGAAAAAGGCAAACACTTGGCGACCTTCCTGACCTTATCAGCAGGAGAAAGGCGTTTCTTTTTTTCATCTTTGTTTGTTCATTAAGGGTGGTGTTACAGAATCTCCTTGGTTTTTTTGGGGGGGGGGCAGAGGACGTGACAGTGACTCGGGGTTGAATATAATGCCAGTGTTAATCAGCGCCTCCATTTTATCAGTGAATCCCAAATGGGGTGAGGCAGAGGAGGAAGAAGGAATTAGCGGACTGATCCATGAGCTGGTTGTCAACATGCTGACATTGAGGCTGTGATGTTTTGTGTCCGTGGCACTGACGCTGCTGTGTTGTCACGGTGAATCATTTTAGGGCCTGTCTGATGGGTGTTGCAGATTAAACCAGAAATGATCCATCAGGTCTTTAACTCCAAATCTGCTTAGGTGGAGGCCATCCGCCCTCAAAAGATGCCTGCGTCCCCGGAACAGATTGAAGTTATCAATGCAGTTGATCCCTTTCAGGCTACAGGTTTTGTCGAGCCATCTGTTGAGTCCCGAGACTCTGATGAACCTGTCGATGCCTCTGTTGACCGCTGTCGGTGGTCCACTAATAAAAAACTGGGCTCCAAGTTTGTACAGACAAACAGTTCATGATATTCTGCTTTAGCACCTCACTGCTTTCTGTGAGAATCATTTGCCAACACTATAACTTAAACTTTTCTCACTGCTTATGTGTGAGATTGCAGAGTCTTCCACCAAAGCTGTAGTTTAAATCATCTCATTGGATGGGTTTTTTTTTATTAATATCACACCATTATTGCATGAAACTTTTGCCTTTTTCTTTTGAGAGGGACTTTTTAGAATGCTGCCATGTCCAAACTTAGCGGTAGTCATCTACATTTTCTGTATCACTGAGATTTATTATTAATTCAATTTTTTTTCAGTCGGAAGGTTGGGGTTGACTGTGGTCTGCATCTCTCCTCACCTTTGATTGTCTACAGCCTGTATCCTGCACTTAACTTCAGGTTTAGCATCAAGATTTTTCAAGCAGGTGCCAGTTCCATATACAGCACAGAACTTCACTGCACTTTACTTTTAGTGAGACTTGTGAATTTTATGGTGCCATTTATTTCAATCTTTTCATGGTTGAATTCTGATGAACTAACTCAGTGGCAGAAGACACTGCCTCAAGATTTCCTTGAGTGCTAATACCCAGTCTTCTGTGACAAATTACAGCAGTCTATGCACGTCATTGATTCTTTTAAGCAGTGAGGCATAGTGAAGGCCAAGACTCAATTCTGTCAGTATTCACTGAGACTTTGAGGAGTACTTTACTGACTAAGTTACTGTTTGGTTTTGTAAACAATGTAAGCATCAGAAGGCAATATAAAAAAGGTAATTATGATTCAGAGTTGACATAAATTATCTTATAATTACTTACTTAATTACCTACTTATAATTTAGTTCTTGAAAATGTAAAGAAAAGGAGACAGTAAAAAAAAATCACTGTTAAGCAGACAACATGCAAGAAGAGCATCTGGAAAGTATAATGTATAAATCTCAATATTTATCTTTATTTTTTTCAATTTAAATATATACTGGTTTACTAGCATTCTCCATTATCATGAATAGAAAAGGTTAAAAAATAAGTAACGTGACAAAAAAAAAAAAACCTGGGCCACAGCAGCTGCAGGCCCTTTTCTGAACATCCCTGTCTGCCACAGAGTTAATAGCTGAAGGTCATAATGTTCCAGTGCCAGGAGGATTCTTACATCAGAAAATATCAAGTGTGCCATTTAACACCTTTGCAGTCAGAGCAAAGTTGTTCTTTTATTTATGTGAATATTGTTGTGTGAGCTGTGCAGATTTGAGGAAAAGCTCCTTCTATTTATCTCTTTTTTTTCTTGCTCAGTATTGCAAGCAGATGCCTCTAGTTCTGCTAAACTTAATAAACATCTCTTGTGTATTTTCAGTCGCAAACTGAAGAGGAGTGAATTTTTATTAATTTTATTGGCGTAGTTATGCTGTAAAACCGCATTCATTGAACAGGCCGATTTTGTGTAAACACATTTGAAACATTTTTTGAAGTAAAAAGTATTGTAGTAGTGAGAATGATAAAGAATTTTAACTAAATTATTTGAGACTAAGATGTGAGACCATAATTACCTTTATTCAGTTTCATTGATTAGAATGGCTTTCAGCCTCACTCTCTCTCTAAATGGAATATAGGAAGTCAATACTCAGTAAAATGTTAATCTAGTCTAAAGGTACAAAGGCACGATTATGTTTTCTCTGCATGAACTTGGGAACAATGGTGATGGGTAGATGTAAAACAGGATGTATTCTGCACAGACGGTGTCTGGCATGCCCTCAGCCACTGTCTGATTCAATATTAGTTTAACTGCTCCCCACATACAATTAATTAATTAGAGTATTAAATGCACCCATGGGTGCACTCAGCCAATATGGAAACGAGCTAAACTTGCTTCTCTCTATGAATTTGAGATAAGAGGAGAAATAAAGGAGAAAAGATGTCTGTTTTTATGTAGTTCACCTCAATATTCACACACACCCTTGAGTTTAATTCTTTATAGGATTTTAGTGATATGCATGAGTTTAATTGGTGCACTGATGCTTTTGCAGAATTATGTTGTGTTATGACTTTGAAAGTGTGGTAGTTATTGTTTCTTTTATCAAACCAATGGGATAAAATTGACAAAGCACACTATAAAACCGTATACAAAAATCAAACACTGAACTTTGCATAAAGATGTCCAAAGATTGTCCAGTGTCTTTTTGACAATGCATGAAAAAATGTCTCTGGAAATCTGGGTTTGTTATTGGGTTGCTTGTTTTATAGCCTGCATTTTATTGCAGTTTTTAGGATCTCTGGAACAGCAATTAGGAAGTATTCTACACAAGCATGATATTTCCACCACAACGGGACAGAAAATAATACACAGGAAGCATGACTAGAACTGCCATGCACTTTTTTTGACAGTTAATTAAAGAAGGACCTGAGGAAGGTGCATTGAAAGTGATGCAAGATGGCAGATGTGACTCCAATGATAATAATAAGAAATTAAAATCAGGCAAAGAAGACTAATAACCTGAGGATTTTTTTTCTTATAAAAGCTGTGATCTACAAATCGTAACCAAAACTGTAATTTAGATTGTTTATGGATGCCTGAACCTAGGCTTAGCTTATTAGTTTATCTATTTATTAACATGGAACAGTTGACACATAAGCATCACATTATTCATTTGCACATGAGATTTGCATCCTTGTTATGTTAAATTACAAAATAAACCCCAAAAGCACAAAAAAAACAATGTATTTTCTGCAAGGTGTGTAACTTATCCATTGTATTTGATCCCCTATGTAACCAGACATGATCTTTTACTCTATAAATGACAAACTTATTACTTTTTAGGGTTTTTTTTATATAAGAATGTTTTTTTGGTCTTGGAATACACATGATTTCTTTTCCATTTTCCTCTTTTTTCGCCTATCGCTCCCAGCCATCTCATCATTGTTATGCCTGCATACACTGCTTACATGGTGTTGTCAAGCACCCAAATATTCACTTAAACACATCTGTCTATACAGCTGCTGTCAACCACACACACACAGACACACACCCACACACACACACACACACACACACACACACACATTTTTAAATTACTGACATGCTTGTATATAGCTTGTTTTTTCAGTTTTTTGGTCTCAGAAACACATTAAAGCCTGTTTGTTAAAAGCCAACAACTCGGATTTTGACTTGGTGACTGTGAATGATGTGATGTAGAAAATTGCATTGAAAAAATGTACTTGAAGGTTCAATAGAAAACCATGAATCTTGTCATTGCTGTTTAGGTAAACTAAGCAGAACTCCAAAACATCTGCTTGTTCATCTTCTGATTCCACGGCATCAAACACAATTATGATTGTCATCATAATTAGACAGGCAGATATAAACATGTCTGATAATACAACAACGCCTGAAATGAGCTGATTAACTTCTTCAACACACACTGTTTACTTAGGCTATATAGCTTGAGTAATAAGGCTATACAGCGCCTATACTTAGTCAACAGAAAAACAAACTGTACATGTGTGCAGATTGTTCCTCGTTTTATTCAAAAGTGCATGATATCATTGTTTTTCACTATTAAAACTGCCAAAGTACATATATTTTCTGCACATGTGAAATGTTTGCAAAAGCGGCTTCTCTCCTTTCCAAACAAAATTACTCATTTAAGTTAAATAACAACCACTGGGGCAGGAGATAACATGGATATCCATAATACTGATAGAAAACAGTCCAAACATTGATGTAACATTAGTGGTGTAGTTATTTTAAGCTTTTTTTTCTGAGGATGATGTAATTTTCATAAGTAGAGCCAGGAGAGGTGAGTAACTGCCTGCAGACATTAGAGTCATCAGGTGTCTGTGTGTGATTGAACTGCCTTTAAAGTCAGACAGATCACGGACTGCTGTGAATTGTGTCTGAAATTTGACCTAATTTCAGAAAAAGGTCTACAAAGAGAAACATGCTCTGCTCAAATTTGCAAAGGGGAGGGCACTTCAGTTCATCCAGGAACAAAATAAATGATGGATGATGAGAGTATCACACAAAGAAAAGGCTAATACAAGTAAGTCATTATTTAAGTATATAATTTTTATTATTGGTTGATGTTTGTGTAGATTGCAAACTTTTCATTTTTACAGCATAAATCAATCATACAAATATTAGAAATAGCCGCTCAAATCCAAAAACACACGCTTGTCCTGAGAGCTTTACCCATGTCTGTTAGCTACAAATCAATTCCTTATTCAGTTTAACACACATGCACACAACTTGATGTGTTATTTTACAGAGGTGAATTAAATCCTTTTAGAGAAACCTTGGACATTTGTTGTTGTCAGCTTCATTAATTGCCAATCATTTTCACTTGGTTAGTAACGTTGGCTAAGAAAACCAACATTCAGACTCCACAGATGATCACGTGAAGCCATTTGTTGGTTTGGTTTTGTTTCGTATCTGTTGTAGTTTTATGTTTGTGATTAGCTTTCGCGCATCCTATGCTGTATTTATCACCTGAAGAGCAGGTTTTGACAGGTGGATGCTGCCTGCAAAACAGTCTACCAGCTAAAATGATATACTCCTATTTTTTTACGTTGTAGGAGAGGGTCAGGCTCTGATTTAAATCTTTATTTTTAAGCTTCAATTGTTACTAGTATGCAAAACAAAGCACAAATGATATAGTACATGATTACATAGTTTGATTATTAATCCCCAAGCCAAAAAACATCATGTTATTGCCGAGAATACTAGATAACAATAATTAGTCACCAGGAAAAGAATGGCTGCTACAAGATCCCATGTCACATTCTGTTTAACTTAACACTCTGTTTAACTTAATATTTAACTTAATATTAAAGCAAATGAAAATCAAATACAGAATGGACCTGCTATAGATGAATTTGACTGTGGCAAGATACTGTATAATCATACATATAAAACCTGTACAGCACAGAGCAGCAGTGATTTGATAAAAATCTAATTACAGTTCTATAAGATTTACTCAAATATCCTTCTGCATAATGATGTAAGATTAGATCAGGCACTAAACAAACATATTCACAGCTTCCCAAGGGCACAACGCAATCTGTTCCAGAGCTGTAATGATGAGGTGGAGGAAGACACAGAAAAACACAAGGCTGCAGTTTACAATTTAAAATACTAATGAATTACAGGTCAACAACCTCCCAGTGCTTGTATGGGCGGACACACTGAGGGTAGGACAGGAGAATGGGCAGGGGCAGTTGTGCTGTAGACCGTAATCTGTGCTTACCAGTGCAGCTCTCTGTGGCGGGCAGCAAATAAATCTGCCAAGCAGCAGCAGATTCATAAAATCCCTCAGGTGGCTCTGTTCATTTATCTACATTTGCCAGGGCTTCCAGCTGCCAAAAGCAGGTGGCACGCTTTGGCTTGGAAATTGACTGTTCCTGAGATGTAGAGCTCTTTAAAGGGGTGGGAGAACAGACAGGGAGAGGCTGGTGGGGGTTTGAAAGGTGGCAGTGGGGTATGGGTGACAAGGTCGCAGGGTGAAGGGTATCAAGTGTGCAGCGGTTCCATATAGTAGACTTGTAAGACCTCACATCAAAATTGTCTCATTGGAAAGATAAATTGAAATGAAAATGCCCTCATTTCTAATTTCCTCCCCTCAAAAATTCAATTTCTAGATTGGTGGCACTCCCAGGGAGTGAAAGTCAGTGCCTGCAAAGGGGGCTGGGGGGGCTGGGCACACCACGAGATAAAAAATTATAGATGGAAATAATCTGGGGATCTATTTCCTCTCCTCCCCTCCCTGGCCTGCTGCAAAAATGATGTGGTGAAGAGGGAAATTAAAAGTCACCATGATGCACCTCATTGCAGCTAGCACTTGTTGGGGACCGAGGTGCTGCTTGGGATTGCACTTGAGGCCCCAAACAGCTGCTAGCCAGGACACACTTGCTGCTTGATTCATTTTGATGCACTGCTAACCTGGAACTGCAGTCAGATTTTGCACTTTGCATTCCTGCACCCAACCAAATAAACGCATCTAGCTTTTGGACACAGTGAACAAACAAATGCATAAAGGATTTTTGAATAACTATCCATCATAATTTTATGTAAATATCTTCATTGTTTAATTACTATTGTTATTTTACCTAAGTGTTAATTTAAAGACCAAACAATGGTCCTTTTATTAGGTGAGGTTGAATATTTAAAGGGCTGTTCCTGCGGAGATGTACAACTAGCAGGTGCTAGCAAGAAGTTTTAGGAGTAAGTTTTCAAGGGCACTTAAGGGCATAATGCTGCTTCTGACTCCTGAACGAAGGCAGCACTGTGTCAGAGTCTTTGAGGATCTCCATCACCAACATCACTAAGCCTTAGATGAGATGAAAGTTTATGTCGAGGATTATTACCAGTGACAAAAACTGTGTCTACAGCTATGACACAAAGGGCAAACAATAGTCTTTGCAGTGGAATCAGTGCTGTAATGTTGAGATATTTCACCGGATGAGTGAAAACTTTGGCCTGCTGGAGGCTTTAAATGGCATGTCGGGGATAATCAAAGTAATTAGGAATCATCCTCTGATGACTGTGGATGCATGTACTAAATTTGAACCAAAAGACTGAGACATTACCATCCCTAGAGTCAAGGCACTGGCATGGTTAATAATAATAATAATCCTGTGTTCACGGTATGGTGACTTCTCATAGAGAAATGATATAACTTTGAAAGGGACATCATGTCAGGCATCTGATTCGGAGCTTTTTAATTGGGCACTTTACCCTGCTTCAGGATGATCCCATGTATTTGACAAGTTTAAGATCACTTTTACAACAGTCTTTTCTACATTAGAGTGCAGTCAGACGTCTCCGTAATGACACGGCCTGTGATGCATAAACATCTACATAGTCTCTCTCCATCATTTTTTTTCCATTTAATTGCATCTCCATTTAAATTCAACTGTGACTCTATTTTGCTTTCACTTGCTTTGAAATAGAATGGGGTACAAGGCAGAATGAAATAAGCATAGGCAAACATGGGTATGAGTTTTCAAACAGCTCTGCTCACTATTATTTTTTTCTAAATAGCTTTAAGATTGACATGAATAGCTTTGATGTTTTTCTCAGTCTGCTCTCAGGGAAATGATGGAAATACGTACAACACATAAGGAGAAGCATCAATCAAAACCATTCACGCTTTTGTACATACAGTATAGCATCATCAAATCATCAAAAAATTAAGGAAATTCATAATCTTCTCTTCCACATATGAATGTGCTCAATGGTTCAATACTTATTGAGGCCTGAAAATATGTCTAATCTTGCTTTCTTTTTCAGTGAAGTAGCACATCACCATCTGCCTAACATGTCCCTGGATATCTGTGGTGCTTGATGGTCTCTCCCAACATTGAAGGCATTATGCAGGAAACCACTGTGATTACACATCATTAGGGGCGGTGCAATGCTGCTGACTATATTATTTAAGAGCAGGTCAGGGCTAAGTAACAAGGAGAAAAGTGCAGAAGTGGCAGATTTCTTCCTATGCATGTGGTCAAGTCCTGCCGCATCACATCATGCCCACTTTGAGACTGCTGGTTTTTTTTTTTTAATAGAAAAAAATGCCTTTAAAGCAGTATCATCACTTCAGCAGAAAGGAGGTTTAGAAAATATTTCCAAAAATATCACAGGAACTAAAATACTCCTTACTTTAAAAAAATGAAAGAAATTTAAGAGTTTGAGTATTCTGTGATAATTGTGTAAGACTTTTCAAGCATTTTATCAGCTGACATAACAGTGCACTGGCTTTCACTTTGAAATAAAGTGTTTCTTTCAGTTCTTTTTCTTTTTTTTTCTTTTTAGCTTATTAGAAAACCTGCGTGAGCCACTGCTCTGATTGGCTGTCTGTATGTGGGGGTCACTATTTGTCTTTAGCCCCAATTAGTCTGCTTCCACATGCAGACAGCGCTGCTGTTGTTAATGATATGAAAGGCATAATGACATTTCTAGGGGGACACAGCTGGAGGAGACCCACACATAGGTATTATGTAAAGTACTGCAAATGGTTTCATTTCAAAATTTTCAATTTAGAGAGTGGCTGCAGGAAAAAAAAAAAATAAATATCAGGGTTTTTGTCTTGTTACAGTATCAGCTCCTCTGGTTCTTAAGCTTTAAGGGAAAGTTTGACTGCATAGCGGGTTCCTTGCAAATAGTAGGAGAAGATGATCAAGGCCATCGACCTGGTTTGGGTGTTAATGTGACCCTACTGTCAACAGCTGCTTAACTTAGCTCAGTGTTTAAAAACAGGTTGAAAAAGCTAGTCTGGCTCTTTAAAAAGGCAAGGCAACCTCAAGCTGACAAAATTCTGGGGAATCACTGTACTCAGCCAAGAAATTAATCCAGCTCACACTCCTCCATAACACCGTCTTTTCAATGTCATACATCTGGTCTTTATTTGTTTTTAAAACATTACACAAAACAACGCTGAAATGACCGAATTTTAGCCAACAAGTCCTCAAAGGTTTAACCACATTGGAAGCTCTGGGAGGATTTTCTTATCTTTAGGTTAGTGGGAAAAGTTTTTACCTATAATTCCAGTAATTATGCTATGCTAAGCTAAGCGAAAGATGATTGTTCGGAATATGTCTGCAAACACTAGGGGAGATTTTTTTTGTACTAAATAGTTTATTTGACTAACCTTAACCATACAATCAATGCTTAATTTACAATAATCAAGTGTTAGGTATGCATTAACTAACCACAGAAATCAAAACCATCAGTCATGCTTAAATTGCCAGAGCAGAAGCTCATGTTACTGGGTTCAAAAGTTCAAGCTCAATAACATTTCCCCTGAATTTTTATCAATTATTGGATGCGATTGATTGCAAACATGTTTGAAAAGCTGAGATTTTATCATTGGAATTGAGCTGTTGTCTGTATGCACTTGCACAGTTGTCTCAAACTATTTAAAGTATCAGCTGGGACAAAGTTGATTAGCATTGCAGCAAATTCCTTTGAATTCCAGCTAATGCTCCAGTTGATTAACCTGACCACTCACTAAGAGAGACCTGTGGCTGATTTGGCCTCTGGTCATTCAGAGAGGCTTTCCCGCATAAAAGATGCACTTTTATTATTATTATTTTTTTATTCAGAAAGTCTGTTTCAATTCAATTTTGACATTCTTGATCCACTTTGGGCCACTGAGAAAACCACCTGATTTGTGTTTAAATTTGACATGTTCTACCTGCGCCCCTATAGTTTCCATACTATCAGGTTTATATTATCAGTGTCTTTCAGTCTTTTTACTGCAAGCAAACCTCCTCTGTCAAGCACACATGCGCACTTCATGTTGAAATTACCATATGGACACTAAAAAAGAACCAACTGCTTGTTATTCTTATTGCAGTCCTGTAGTAAATTGAAACCACAGTTTGAAACTGACAGATACTGCCAATAGAGAAATGAGAGCTGAGACTTACTTTGCAATGTATCAGAACTTCTATGTTCATTTGACTCTGAAATACTAAATGATTTACATAATAATATTGTATGATAAACAGTGCTCGACTGCTCATCACATCATTACACACACACAGCCTTACAGGCTGGTTAACTGCATTTCGAGCCTGGTCTTTGTTCCGTAAAATGTACAAACCACACTCAGCTCTTTCTGCAACCATGGCTACATCCCGAACCTCTTTGTTTGTCTTCTTTTTTTTCTCCAGTAAATAACTGCACACACAGTGAGTGGCAGGTCAGTAGTCTTGCAGGAAAATTCAAGTGAGAACAATCTGAACCTCAGAGTTCAGACTTTCATCATTGCATACAATATAATGTCAGTTGTTTTTTTTGTGAAACATGTTACATACTTGCTTCACCATAACGAAAAGAGTAGTATGTATTACAAACAAGGTTTCACACAATTTCACATTAAAAAGTCTTCTAAAAAGCAGGCCTGACACCGAAGAAACACAGTTTGATTCAAAGCATTTGTGCATGTGTGTTAAAAAAAAATCTGTGCATGTTTGCTGGTGTGTAAGATATGAGCAAAGGCTGATTTGTTAGCTCATTTTGGGGAGGCCAGTTCTTTTTTTTTGAGGGGAGGGGGCGGTTAAAGCCTTTTTGAATACGTATTTGCATGCTGTCTCCTGTTGCTGTCTGTGGCTCTGATCATGACTTTCTGCCAGACTCAGGCAGGACATGCTCACGGCATCAAAGTCCCACCAAGACACTTAACCATGTGTTGCAATTTGGGAAAAACAAATTACCTAGAAATGAAGCCATGTCTATGTTAATGACCCTGTGGCGGTGTGGATGAAGAGAAAATTAATTTACCCAAGTCTATTTTTAGACTTCTGTCTTCAGGTTTTTTGTCCATAAGGCTTGTTTTATAACAAGCTGCTTTATCAAAGTTTGATCCACGAGTTTTAGGAGAGACAGTCTTTTTTTTTTATTCATTATCCATCATGACTTTTTTTTTGTTATTTTTTTTTACTCTTAAATTGAAGTTGTTTATGATCTGTAATTATAATTATTTAGAGATCAAAAAACCCATTTCTCTTTCTCGCCTGTTCCCAGTGGTGCCAGCAGTGAAGAGAAACAGCTACATGCGGCGTGTCAGAATTTCCACGGGAAACCGATTAAGTTAAATGACTGCCTGGATGTCCAATTTTTTTTTTGAACTCCGCAATCTTAGGGAGGAATTTGCAATAACATGCCTTGCTGTTACAATATCTCAAGCTGATTTTTTTTTTTCCTCCTCACAAATGTGCTCTGACCTGTAGATTATTGCATTGCTTCCTATGAGAAAATAAAATCGACAGTCATGGAAGTCACTCAATCTGCATCTTTAAACATGCCTCCCAGGATATGAGTGGATGTAATTACATAGTGTACAGTGCATGCTTTCCAGCTATGCTGAACTCCCTTTCTATTTATATACGAGACTATTATCATTTTTATAGAATTGTTGGGGTAAAAACAAAAAAAAACATCTGTATTAAATATTCAAACACAAGGTCTTCTGCTGTGGTACTACACAGTTTTCCACTCAAAATAGTTAAGGTTATATGATATTTATATATACACACGCATATTGTTTGGAGGCTACAAATGGTTTAACCATGGTTACTAATTTTCCAATTAATTCTCCTCTGCATGCACAAATGTTCCAATCTGTCATCATCAATCATAATCAGTTTTATAGTGTCTCCCATTGACCCCGTCATCTGGTCTACCTGCTGCCGCCCCTTCATATTCTTTTCATCTCATTAATTTAACAAATTTCAATTGTGTACATTTTTGACAGGTTTCATTTTCTGTCTGAAATTTTAAGTGGCTTTTATCAGCGTGGAATTAGAGACTGCCAACTCATGCATATATTTTAGGCTGAGTAAACAATGCAAGGTTAATAACACTCACTCAGACATCCCCTCACTCACTCATTTACTCACTCAGTCACTCGCTCACAGATGTTCGTGAACACATTCACTGCATCGACACATCAGTAAAAATGAGGAAATTTAAAGAGGTTTTAGGAGAAGAATAATGGAATGAAAGAGAAAGTGACATACAAATGCGTTTGACAGCGTTGTTGGCAAGGCAAACAAGTGAGAGTCAGAGGTTTCGAATTAAACAAAGATGGATTAATCATCTCAGTATAAGCAATACAATATGCCAGCAATCAGTCAAGGCATGAAATTACCAACTGTGACAGCAATCTATTCTCCCGTTTAGCCCCCTTTTGTATATATTAAAACTTGTGGTCAAACCACCTTCAATCCAATCTGTCTCACCATGGGAATCCATTTGAGCATTTAAATAGCTTCTGACAATTATCCTTTGACCAAAATGTCTTTTGAATACCCTCTGTACAAGGAGGAACTCTAGATCCATTATTGATGCCTCTATATTAACTGTATTGTGCACGTAGCAGGTTCAGACAATAACTTTCAGAAGTTAATACATTAAGATGATCGTCAGCACTTGAGTTAAAAGCATTTTGTCACCAGCACTACATGCATATTTGCAATTTCCAGACTTATGAACAGAAGCATCACAGTGTCGGAGTCTGTAAGGAGACCTAAAATTTATCTTGAAGACCCCCCCCCCATTGATGAATGTTGTTTTTATGACTGCAACCCCGATACATAACAACAGTCTTTGTAATGGAGGAGGCTGCAGTCTTCAAGACCAAAGAAGGCGCATGAGCTCAGGAGCACAACCAAGACCATGTTGGTCCTCAGAGTTGTAAATCGGTAATTGTCCCGCAGGGTTGGACTGTTAACGCCGAGCTTTAGCGTGACGTTCAGAAGCATCTAAGAGAGAACATTCGACTCAAACGACTGTGATGGTGGCATGATGGCAGTTTGGCTCTCTAACATGACCTCTAATAGTGCATTAGAAATGCACAGGTTTATTTCCTGCAACAATACAAAAAAAATGCTCTCCATTCCTTCCACTTGTTGAATTTGTCTCTCTTCAACTTCTTCTGTATCCTATAATGAAGTTTGGTCTCTCATTTTTCTCAATTTGTAGTCAAAATCTAACTGTAACTTGCAAACAACAACAACAACAAAACTTTTTTGCACCTTTAGTGTAATCACATACCTTGTTTTTTTGTAAATTGCACAATAATCTTGACTCCCACTGCTCTGATGAAATATATTAGTTTTTTGGAGGAGTTGCTTTATTTTGTTTTCATTTTCAATAGTCTCTCCACCATCATAAGTTGCAGAGAAATCACAAGCAGCCCATGTTGACCAATCAGTTTTTGAGGTGTCTCCATAGTATCTGTGGTGGAAATATGAAATAGAGCTTGTAAAACCAGATTTGTCTTTGGAAGTTTTATTGGAGCCTTTGCAAAGGGACCACAACTGTTGCAGAGGATGTAAGTTCAAAAACCTGCACAAGAGAGGTGAAGTTGTGTGTGTCTTTTATAGGCTGCTGCTGCTCAGATTTTGAAGTGTGTAATCTGCCTAGAGACAGATGGTTTAGGGAAGTGAAAGTTAAGAGCAAAGAAACAAATCTATGCACGGTCAGGTCACCTTCGTCCTCAGTAAAGACAAATCACCTGTTGCAGTCTGGGACATTTTGTGGTTGTCTTTGAGGAACTAATACTGACAGTCACACAAACAGTCATTCTCCATTACACACCTCAACAGCCTATTAATGTGTAGTTACACTGAGGAGATGAATTTCAGCCAGAACTCCAGCAGCAATCTGATGCACAAGAGTATGACTTTACAGGAGGTCAATGTCATGGGGATTTTCTACACACAGATACAGTCGGCTACACACTTAGAAATGATAAAATCAAAAAAATATCTTGATCTTTGGTACATATTTGACAGTATTAGAGTAATATTGAGAACATACAGTAAGGCAACATGGTTTAAATTGTTGTACTTTAAATAATGCATGACTCCTTTCTCCTGTATATCTCAGATGGAAAATATCAAACAGAGACTTTCTGATGGACGCAAATAGCACATTTTTCTTATTCATAAGTAAACAAGTCGAATCCATTGATTTTCAAAGCAAGCTGCTTGATTATGTCTTCATTTTTTAAGCATGGTTGATTTTTAAATGAGGTGGGGGAATTTGAAATACAACAGGGAGTCCTAGGCTTGTCAAGGTTGCTTGCATGTACACATATATTTGCAGGCTGTGCTTAATGTGGCAAATGGCTTTTGATGCACATTTTGATTTACATAACTTCGGAGGAGGGATGAGGTAAAGGATTCCCTCAGCACCAAAGGACATGGAAGATATTGTGGTGTATTAATGACTGCCTCTTCTCCCCAGCGAAGAATCAAACAGAAATTTCAAGCAGGACACACAGAGAGTGAGACCGGGCAGCGAGATCTGACAGATTTCAGCATCACACACAGTCTGCCATATTCTATTACTGAATATGGATGTGTACTACCATGACCTTCTTTTCCTCAGCTTTGCTCTCCTGTTCTCCTTACCCACATTCAACAACATCCACATTCGCACACACACACACACACGTGCACATGGACACACATCATAACTTTTATCAACAGAACATTTCTGTAGTATTTGAGGAACAGCTGCTGAGAAAGCCTGAACATGCATCAAGTCTTTCAGGGTTGGACTGGGATTGTTTCTGTCATCATGCAGTCATGTATGCAGACGCTCAACTCAGAACCACTCAAAGGATCAATAAGGAATGTTTGCCTATTCACTCTCTAGGGCTCCAGCAGCACAAAGCCCCATCATTTACCCAGGCTGCATTAGCGGCAAGATAAGGGGCTATGTGTTTTCTTGCTTAGCCATTTGAAACACAGGGGGAATGTGTTTATATTGCCACCATTAATATCAAACATAACTAATGAGATGTGATTATCCTGTGTGCTTATTGTAATAATGATGCGGATCACACAGTAATAAAGAGCCAGCTCTCTGAGCGAGGAGGTCTTGGCTCGCGTTTCAGCTATAGTGACATTCTTAGCTTGAATCTATTTCAATACCTGTGAGCATTTGTTAGTTCCATAAAGCAGTAAATCAACTGTAGCACAGAGGAAAAATCTAAGCACCAAATAGCTCCCAGTGGAACAAATCCAACACAGACTTTGCAATGCCCTGCGATAATGATGAGACTTATCTATCCACCTACCATAAACATGACACAGTGCTCCATTATCGGCCATAAGAATCTTGCGGTACAAATCCCTGCATGTGAGTGTAATTAATGTTAGATCATTTAGGCGGCGTATCTTTCTGTGCAAATACCTAGAACATGTTTTCTTTTCTTTCTTCCTTCCATTACTTTCCTCTGTCTCTGTCTCTGACTGTGGCCACCACATATTTGCATGTAGTTCAGTTCTTTTTTCAGTTCATTGTCATGACCCTCATTCGGTGTCGATGGGTCACCATGTGTTAACTGACCTGACACTTCAACCCTGCTCCTTTTTCAACAGGGGTCTCATTCTGCTTAGCTTTAGTGTAACAAAGCAAACCCAGATTTCTGTAAAAAAAATGCAGGATTAGCATAGAATTAATAAAGTAATAAAGTTAATTGTAAGCAGAGAATTATTTGACAATTTTCTCATGTATTTGTACTAGTTTATTAATGGAAAAATACGTTTATTACCAGTAAAGGCTGTGCATCTGAACTTTGACTTTAGAAAAAGAAAGGAAGCATTATCTCCAATTATGTTTCTATGAATACTGACCCCTGCAACTGATATTTTCTAATACATGACTGTAGATTGTAACAGATCTTCGTCTGTAGGAAACATGACATCACCTAGGTTTCTTCAGAGCCATTAATAAAACTTGGGTTGATCATTTCTGACAGTACCTGTTCTGTTATTCAAATGTGAATAGAAACCAACTCTAATTGTGGATAAACTGGAATTTTATCACCTGTCTTCTACAGCAGTAAATGTTTGTTAACCCTGACCACAAGCTCTACCCACCATTAACCAAGCAGCCCTTTGATCTAACCAATTATCTCTCCTTAGCCATGGAAGATTAATTTTAGTTGGCTTTAATTATATTTCTTTAAAATATGCATGTATGACCTCTGTGTGTTTGTTAAGTGGTATTATTGACTTTGAAATAACACTTGTGATACACAAACTAAAACAATTCAAGGTTTTGTATGGAAAATTGTTGCTTCTGGTGTCGTCATATACAGTAATTTCTTCATATATTTTGTCTTTACTCAGCATAGTTTGTAAAATTCATCCTTTTTTTCCACTGCACTCATCCAGACTCTGCTTCCTCCAGAGCCATTTTCTGTTGCTGTCTGCTACAGTAGGTGGTTTGATTCTTTATTCAGCGTTTTGGCCTGCCATCCCTCTTGCGACTGATGAGGTCTTGACACCGGTCACAGCTCTGTACCCAGCCTCTCTGCACTCCACTGTCAATTTCAGGCATTTTGACCTTTTCCTTTTCTTTTCTTTTTTCTTTTTTCTTTGTTGTTTGCATTCTCATCCAGGCTTCTGTGGCAGGGCTAATTTGATGCTGCTCCCCTTTTTTATCCTTTTAATAATGTTGAGATGTCTTCATGAACAAAAAGAATAACCATTAACAATGTTTTTCATTGTATTTGTGGTGATAGTGTGAGACAGACTAAGTGCCGTGCAGTCACACTGGGTTGCCTCGCATTTATCATCATTGTTTTTGTGACCTTAATAATATCTGTTTGACAGTGTGGTGTGTATATGTGTGCAGTGATTAATAGCATGTGATTATCTGTTAAGTCAGTTCTCAGAAAAGAAAAGATTTGTTGAGATAGTGTTTGAAATGTGACTCATTCTGGATAATTAAACACATTCTATTATAAGATTTAAAACCGCTGGAGTAAAAAAATGATTTTAAAAGGGAAGAGCCTTTTGTAATATCAGAACGGTGTGTGCCTCACAGATGTGTTCGCCCAGCTATCCCCTTCTTGTTCAATCACAGGTGCTCCTTCACTGAACAACCGTCAGTGGTCATGAATAGATACTGCAGATGGACACAGTTGTAATAGGACTCTCTACAGTGCAGATGAAAGCAGGGCCTGAACACTTTGCAGCTCTTCTAAGAAATGGTTCTGAAGATGGTTAGTTCCTGGACAGGACCTGGTAAATAGCCTGAAGGTTTGCTCTAGTGGCCCTTGATAGTCTCCTTCACATTTTCCTGTGTATTTGTTTTTTTTTTTTAGTCTTTTTTTGGCCTCACATTAGTTATATATCTCAAGCTTTTCTTTGGTAATGTCAGTTTTGTTCATCCTGTGCTCAGGAACATACTGTCCTCTAGCCCTGTTTGACATTCTCGCTGGATGTCAAATAAAAAGTGCGTAGGATTTTGAAAGGATGTGAATTACTTCAATTGATGATGTATATAGCAAGATCAACCACTTTCCCTCCTTATCTTGTCAATCAATAGAACTCTGTGGTGCTTTTCAGGGCTTTTTTTTTCCTCAGGATGCCATTACATTGACTTGTTTTTTTTCTCTGTGTACTTCTGTCAGATAAATGGTATTGTGGTATGAGCAATCGCTCACGAGGAGGCTTAACGAACATCAGGCACAGGGTGCACACTGGAAAAAATCGTTCTATTAATTAATGGTGTAATTAAGGTTTCTGTCATTGACATGCCACTAGCTGACAGGGATGGATGGGGTACTCGGTCCTGCACCAGGCAGTCCCACATTCGATAATGAATGGCAGCTATTACCAGCACGTTTGGATGGTGATGGGGCCACCTGCAAAGGCTCGGCTTCCCCACCTCTCCTTGCTCTCTTCCCCACCCCAAAAGCCCTTTATCTGTTCCCAACACTATCGTTTCCCATTTTTGACCTTATCCTTCATTTAGCATCCTCCTAATTTAGCACTGTCTCTCTTCCCGTTGTGCCCAAACCGATTTACTAAACCCTGCTGCTCTGTATAAAATTATTTCAGGTAATTTAACCAGAGAAAATCCCCTTTTCCCCATAATAATTCTGTTGGCAATTATTATCACCTTCCACATCATTTACTGAAATCAAATATGAGGATATTGTGTTGATTTTAGCAACCCTGAAAGACAAAGGCAGAAGTGTTTCTGTAACAATGATCCTGAATTGGCAAGCACTTGCATTTGTTTTTGAAGCAACTAAAAGAATTTTGCAACATATTTTTAATAGTTTTTCTTTTTTCAGTTGTTTGCAAGATGCATATTAATGAGATATTATACTGTATGTATTTGTGGCAATATGTTACATGTAAGCCTACAGCTAACATCTTTAGTTGCTTCACATTTTGTCGAGTAAGCTCTGGTTACCAAAATTCCCTATTTTATTTATCGGACAAGAAGAAAGAAAGGAAACAAAGGAGAAAAGGAACAATGAAGTATTAATTTAGATCATTTCAAATCTTCAAAATTCTCTCCATGTGTGGATTGACTGACCAAGGTTGACTTTTGTTTTTCACCCATGCTCTTTCACTTTTACCTTTTTCTTTTGCTTTATTGTCAATTCTTTTTTATTTCTCCTGGCTAATCCTGCCTTATTATCAGCCAAAAACATAAAATATAACTTAAAAAAATTGACATCTTTGCCAATTTTCTCGCCAATGATGTTGTTTGCTTCTGTAAGTCACATAGAGACGACACCGTTCAATGTTCTCTCCAACAGTTTGACAATGGGGCATCCAAGTGCAAAAAAAAAATATATAAATGCAAAAAAATACATTTCTGTCACTTTCTTAGCTAGGTACAATTTTTAAACTCAGTCAGGCTGCATCATTGCAGCTCTGCAGGACAGCGTGGACAACCATGTTACCATTAAAGGTAATTTCAGCCCTGCACCTTTATATAACAGAAAAGCTATAATTTTAGCTTTGATTGAACCATAAAAAACACAGGCTTTATAGGGTTACCATGGCTATCACAAGGAGCATTATTGTAAGGTACAACATTTTAAACTGTCGGTCTGCATATGAACAGCTTGCTTTACTATGGTGGTGAGGTACATCAAGAATGTGTCTTTAAAGAAATCACATTTAAAGTTGTGAAGAAGTGGCGCTTTTTACATGCAGCTGTTTTCCCTCATGAGCAAACTGAAAGCTTCTAATCAACATCAACAGTTCTGTCTTTAATTATTAAAACCAGAAGGATGGCATGTAATATTAAAACTTCTTCAGGCATTTTGCTGTTGCAGGGTTGGAAGATGATGGTGGTGATGATGGGCAAGTGATTCTTATTCTGAGATAAGGTGATATTTTCATTTCCTATTGAGGGTGAGACTGGATGAGTTTGGAGCTATATATTTGAGACCAGTGATGAAAATGGCAGTACTTGTGATTTATGAGAGAGCTAATTAAATACTATTTTTCTAATGAAGTCCTACAGAACCCACATTCTGAATGCCCATCATCAAAAAAATATTTGGATTAGTCTATGCAGATGCACACAGTCACACTAGTGAGAGCATTTTTTATTTTAGTGGAGCAGCATGTTTGTGCTGTGTGAAAAACCGGAGCAATCGGAGGAACCCAGCACAAACATAGGAAATAGATGCAAATGCCACACAGTAAGAACAAGGACTGAAATTTAAACCTGTTCTTTTAGGCGACAGTGAGCTGGAGGAAAATACTGAGCCACCGTGCTGCCAAATATGGCATCAATGCAAAAAAAAAAAAAAAAAAAAAATAGCAAAGAAAATGAATGCAGCTTTGCCTTAAAAATGTAGAAGTGTCTGGTACACTACATCCTGATGAAGGCTGCCATGCTTCAATACCCTGCTGCAATAACCTTGCAAGATTCAATGGCCATTTCAATAAAAGTTTTAAAGGCTTTTCTGAAGTTGTCTTGGGTAGTTTTGAATTGCTTTTTGAACACAATGCAGAAGTGTTAAGAGTTTCATTATAGATCCACACGTAAACCAGTCTTAATGTTTCCTTGCATTAGAAGATA
>JAPZDY010000001.1:8773255-8809405 GCA_029783645.1 Ctenochaetus hawaiiensis
AACCAAAGAATAACACTTTTTTTCCTGTTTGCTAAGCAATTTTTTTTTTTTTTGGCTGGTATGAGGGAGATTGTAAACCTCTTAGGAAACAATGCAATATTAGTAATCAGCAATGCTTCCTCTCATTATCCATTTTCAAATTGGTGTGAACTAATTCGGGACATTCAGCAAGAAATGACTAATAGACTAAAAATACAAGCAGATTTATGTAACATTTATGTAACATTCATTTGTGCTTTTCAAATAAAAGAATAAGTCAAAGGAAGAAGTAACTGACAGATTCAACTGTACAATGAAGATCTAATATTTCCAAGGCAAAAAGTGAAGCAGAGTTGAGTTTAACCTGAACATCAAGTATGATTCTTTTAATGTATTTTCTATTACAGGCAGTTACAATGAAGAAGTATGGTCTCTGTTGATTTTATTGAATCACAGATAGTAATTAGCGATTTTATTCAAAAATGAATGAATGCATGCTTTTTATGCATTCACCCACTATCTTCATTTATAAATGTCTAATATGTGTCATATAACTTGGACTGACCGGAACAGCTCTTATTTAAATAGTAAAATATTATGATTCATACTATATTATATTTACTTTTTCCAGTTCAATGCTATGACATGTGTTTCATCCATCTCATCCCTTAACGAGGCAGAGTGGTGATCGAAGGTGGGAGGGGCTGCTGAAGGAGTGCGGCTGGTTAACAGCTAATGAATTGTGGAATAAGCTTAATACAAAACGACAGAAACAGAGGACAAAGAGACAGAAATCGTTACAGGGCTTTTCAGATTTGATGCTGTGAGTGTGTACATCGTGTTTCTCAAGTTTGCTTCACAAAACTGCAAACTTAGAGTCGTGATCTGCTGTTGGAAACAAGTATTTTATAAACGTGTGAAACCCATTTTGCAAACTTGTGAAATTATTTGTGAACAAATGCATGTAAAGAGGGAGGACCATTTGTTAATTATTTTGGTAAATTACTGGAAACACTTGCTGTCATGTTGGCAGCATCCTCCTAAGGTTGGAAATTTCTTATAAGTACAAAGTACTTTTGTTGTCTGAGTGATGACTGGAGGCCCACCAAAACTGGGCCTACCCACTCCTCACAAAGCCAGGCACAAGTGATGTTCTGTTGCTCATTTGCCGCAGCCGATTATCAAGCTTCAATATATCCACTTTTATAGTTACCGTTTCTGGGTTTTTTTCACGGTGAATCCTGCAGTCTAATAAACAAAATGTTAATTGTCTTTGCTCCAACTCTGCAGGAAAAGCTGACTGCAGACAATGAAAATGGACACAGACAACCTAAAACCACCACATTCGCTGCACATCAGAGGTTTAGAGGAGTGAATTATTAGTAGTTCTTCTCAATAATCAATAATTTACAAAAAAATTCTGGACACAAGCACTGATAATTGCTTTGCAGGAGGCTGTCTGTATGTCTCCACCAGAGATGCTTTCACTGACATGTGCAATCACATAAGCCTACAGTATTTAGATACTGATGAATGCATGAAAGCCGCTCAGAATTAAATGACAGATATTTAGTTAAGATGCAGTCCACGAATATGTCGTAATGATTTAATATATGAGACTTTAATACATCATGGCCTCTCATGAATTATGAAGTAATTACCTGCCCTCAGCTAAGTGATTAGAGTCGAGTGGTGAACTGGGACAGTGCACTTTTTGCATTACTCACAAGTCGCGCAGGAAGTTTTGCAGATTTTTCTTAGTAAAACAAGAGTAGAAATACACAATAAACTTAGTAGACTCATTTTGCAGAAAAGCTTATTTTAGACAATAAAAGTCAGTTTTATATTACTGATGCATTAATGTATTCATTGCACTACTGCTGTTATGCTGCAGTCGAAAATGATGAGGGTAATTTAATTTATCTGACTCACATATAAAGTTAACTACAAGTACCTTAAAATTATATTTAAGTACATTATAGTACATGTACTTACTTATTTTCCACCACTAGTACTATGTGGTTTAAATCTAAATAAATAAGAATCTTCCTAGGTGGCAAGTTTGACTGGGCAGTCTGCCCAGGTAAGGCCTATGTATTGGAAACACTGATCTGGCATGCACAAGCTGTTTGGGTAGAATCCAAGGCACCTCACAAACTCACTCTTCATGCCTTCCCTCAGCTGCTGTGAAAGCCACATCCAAAGTGTTTCTCCAAACACAACCAGGCAGAGCTGGGGCTGTGATGTCGATCATGTAGAAGAGCAAAAACTGCCCCTACCTAAAGAATAAGTCTGTTAATCCCCTTCTGATGCTGTAATAATATAGCACGTTTTAAGCAAAAAGGCATTCAAATTCCTAAGGATTGTAATTCTCTATACATGATCAACAATGTCTCCTAAACAGTGTGTTTATGTACCACTAATTTGCAGCAGCATAATCATACTTAGAATTCTCTCCTTCATCTGCTTACTACAAATAAACCCAAATGTACCCCTGTAAGGCTGGATATCACTGCAGTCTTCAACCTGTTGTGTACCGGCAAGATGAGAAGGGGATGTTTGTCTGCTCAATATTGCAGCAGACCACTCAGCCACAACACGGATCTGTGTGCAAACACTTTTGTAATAAGAAATTTGTGTCTAAGTATACCTCTGCCTTTTCCAACAACAGTCTAATTTCATGGTGTGTCGTGTTTGTTCTCGCAAGATGTTTGACCCCTTATGGAACAATTCAAATTTAATTTGTGGCAGAGAGATCCAAAACACCACAAACACAGAGTCAAGAAGTTAAGCCTTCCATACATGGACGATAACTGTGGGGGCACAGGGGCGTGATTTGTCAGAAAAGCAGTTTATTTATTAGGGGATTTGTGTTGATTTGCACACAAATTTAAACAACTGAGAGGTTTTTATCCTTTTACTAAACCTAATACAATGAAGTGTTTTTAATAACAGTATTTGGTCCTCCAGTTTTAATACACTATTTATTTGGAATCTAATAATAACTTGGCTTTTTAATAGCGGAGCATGTGTTGTATTTAATCGCCTCGTTTTCCATGCTTACATGTCCCAGAATGAAGCATTAACACGAGCTTTAACAGCTGAGTGACTTGGCTTTCACCAGTGTTTTTCCCAAAATATCGTAAATGGAATGAGTGATGTCTAAGATATAAAACTGTATGTGTGCAATAAACTTACTGTAATCTGGACAACACCAGGACTCAGTGGTATTATCCATTATACAAGGTTACACTGTGAAACCTTATACTTCCTGTATAGTGTTAAAACCAAAACAGTGTGCAATAAAGTAAAATAAACCCAACAGAGTGTAAAGCTTTTATTCTTACAATTACGGTTAGAATTTCTTAAAACCTGTTGTGAAGAAAAAGGAAAGGGCGAAATGAAAAGAGAATCAGGGGAATGTTTAGCCCCCCATTATTGCTGGCAATCAGGGTTATCTCACTGACCTCTTCATGCTGTATAGCAACTGTCATTAACGTGCCCTAGGTGATTACATTGTGATTGGATGGTGTAAAAAACACATAAAATCCAGTTGGAAATGCTTCCGGGAACCATTTGAGACCTGGTTACCTAAGCAACTCCTGGAAGTTCATAATAACACAGAAAACGACCTCAAAAATTACAGAACAGGTGAATCAAAATATGACCTACAAGCAAAAAATATATATTATCAGCTTAACAAAGATATTATTTATCATGGTACATTTGTCATTTGCAATGTTCTGTGTTAAGGTAAACAGACACCAGACTTTGACTTGTAAGAATACACCCATGTCTTATTTCTTCACAATTAAGACAAGACTCAGGTCTCTAAAAAAAGCAGTCACTTCATTCATTTCACTCAAAGAAAAAGCTAAAAGAAAATGAATCTTCAAATATTTTAATATTTAATTCACTGTGGAAAAACTGCCAAAAAATAACTAATTCCAGCTTCTCAGATGTGAGGATTTCTTGACTATTGCATCCCATATTATAGAAGACTGACTGTTTGTAACAATTAACAGGGGATTTGAAGAAAATATTTTGAGTTTTGAGGGATTTTGATTTGAACTTTATACTATTGTCTTCCATTTTATAAACAAAACAGTTAATTTTGTAAATAATCCTTTGTTGCAGCCCTTCCAAATTGACACTCTTCAGCCACAGTTCTCCTGCCTGTATTGCACATCTGGCGTGTATTACAGGCATCAAATGCACTTCAAATTCTCCAGATGTTGCCTCTGTTCTCTGTGCATAGGAATATGTGGGATGAACAACTATGAGGAGAATACCCCCGAGGTGGAGGGCAGTGTCATCTGCCAAGTTCACCCTCACTCATGTAGTTCCTACCTCCAGCTGAGCACCAACGCTTCAGCACAAAAGGATCCACTGAATTCTCATTCTGTTTTATCGAGAGGAAGATGCCCTCTACTCTCTTTACACTGTCACACTGTAATATCTGTTTTATAACTCCTGCCCCTCAAATAAAGCGTCTTTGGTACAACATATTTCATGAGCCTTGAGACTATCTTCGGTTTTCATATCTGCCTTCTGATCTGGAGGAGGAAATGACTGGATATACAAAGGAAATGGGACTCAAAAAAATGTAAATTATAATCACCAATTTTCCACTATTTTTACCAAGAACATTACAGCATTCATGGCCCACATGTACTTGAGCTTTAGATGCAATTGTAGAATACAAAGCTAAAGGCTTACCATCAAAATGTCTCATAGTACAATCAGGAAAAACACAACTACCCAGAGTTTCTCTGATTTGAGGTCGCATGCATTATTTACAATAATTGACTTTCTGACGAGTCACAATGAAAGACAGCCGAACAGGCCAGAGTAATCAGTTCCTTGTCGAGGTGAGTGAATAGTTTTAACAGTTTTGTCGGGAACACTAATGTCATTTATTGCGGATTATTTGGCTGTGACAAAGTTGGCAGCAAAGACGTAAACAGGAAGTGAGCCATATCAGTGCTGCAAGACTCCAATCATGATCAGATTTGCTCAGTAGACAACTAGACAGGTCCACAGTGCACCTGTTTGCAGTGTTTTCTACTTGATAGGCCTCTACCTGCCCCCCGCTATTGCAGCTTGCATCAATACTTCCTGTTTAATGTGTCTAACAGACTGGGGGTATGCGGGTCAATTGAGGCAGACTTTAAACTTCCTGAAGCAGACTTTAAACTCCTGTAGAAAGCTATGGCTTTGACATTTGGCTGGGGATGCTTCTGCCAAAGAGAAAAAATAAAATCAGGTTGCATCAAAAGTTATAAGACGAAATCCAATGAATATATCTTGACTGCAACAGCGAGATTGTGCACTACAAACAAACCAAGTCAAGTGTTTCTATAGGCAGTAACATAGCTGTTGTTATGAAGAGCATCTGTGTGTTAGAAAATTATTCCTTGCCTAATGTGATAGCATAATTTATAGGGGACACGTGTTGGTTAGTGCACAGCTTGGCAAAATGAGCCACATGTCCCGACTTTGTGTTGTTAAGTCCTTACACTCAGTAGAAATCCGAGCAAACTGGGATTGCCTCTGATTAAACCTACAGAACACAGTAATTACCAATACAATTATGTAAAGCATCTTTTAAGGAGTGGGATGGAAACAAACACCCTGTGAGACACATTTATTCTCACTGAGTGCTACACACTACATCAGGGAAAAAAAAAAAAAAAGAAGAAACACACACCCACCAACTCTTTCCACCATCTCTGCTTTCCTTCATCACTTTTAATTGACAGTGTGCATTTTTTTAGTGCAAGATTTCATTACAGAGTTAGCATCATAACAACCATTGCATTGTATGCAACACTCGTTTGTGCATGGCAAGAAATACTCTCCTTTATCTCTTTGAGCCAACTGAAATGGGAACATATTGATTCCCTCTTCCACAAAGTGGCTTTATGCCTGTATATCAGAAATACTCTGCATCTTTACTGGCCTTGAAAATTGTGTAGCTGTGTTCCCGATTATGACACAACAGGGTACAGCTTTCTAAATTTATCTAATGGGCTTACAACAGAAAGACCTCTTTAAACTAACTGTAAAAGCATCATGGTGAAGCTATGATGTATCTCCCTCTTTCTCTCTCTCTCTCTCTATCTGTAAGCAGAAACTAGAACAGTGACACATTTGCTATAAAGCAACATAGCAATATAAAAAAAATGTAATAAAAAGTTTGCAAAACATTAAGTTTACATGAAGAAATGAATAATGAACAATTTAAAGCTTAATTTTGACTATTTGATTAAATTGAGCAAACAAGCAAGAGATGTTCCTTGAAAACCTTGACCACTCCAACCCCAAACTAAACTTTTTCCATGTAAAAAAATACCTGCTTCCCAGTGAAAACTAGCATGCTATAAAAACAGTGAGACAGAGGATGCTGTGAGATTTTTTTTTTAAATATTTCAAGATGCAGTTGTTTTTTTCAAGTTGGCCTCCCTCAGCACTTGTCTTTGTTTCTTTTCGCAATAAGAAAGCATTTTGAAAAAGAACTAATCAATCATATTTTTCTGCTTCTGTAGGGCTACAAATGTGTTAACTATTTATGAGATTGAAGAAAATATTGGACAGCCAGATGATCCTTCATTTTTTGCTTGAATTGACAAAGGTATTACATTTTATCACTTGTTCGTCTGCACTTGCATGGCTTGAAATAACCAAACCTTATAAAGAAATGCAGGTTGGAGAAACACTCCTGCAGACTCACAGAAAACCAGCAGACTGGCATCCAGCAGAAAGAACAGGCCATGTAATTCTCCACTCATGAGTTTATCATGGATGTTTCATGGTAAGAACACAATTCATTAGTCAACTGTGGTGGTTGTATTTTGCTGATGTTGGTATGTGTAAACCAAAGATGGTAATAGACAATCTGATCCTCAATTAGTGGGGAGAGGAAACTCATTAGGAAACAATTACAGTCACACATTCCTGTGAATCCCCACAGAGCAGTCTTGCCGGCTGCCCATGCCCACAGAAAAAAAATCTGGAGAGGAAGAAAGTGAAATTTTATCCCTCCACACCTGTGATTCCTCTTCCAGACGTCTCCACCAGCTGCAACCCCTTAAAGCCTGGAGGTAATACTTAAATTTAAGTATCTATTATGGATAAAATAGCAAATGATTCTCTGTTAAAGGTACCTTGTTTAGCCTGCTGCCACTGTAACCCAGACATCGATATGAGGTGTAAAACGGATGGATGAATGATACTCTGTACTATTTTCTCAAAAAAGAAAGGAGCATGATCAGATCTAATGGGGTCACTAGGACTGAAAATATTGTTGGTGGTGTTGCTAACCTTCACACATGTGGCTTTCTATGTCAGCTGTTACAGAACAGATGGTGAGTAAAATGTAGCTACAGGTAAAAGAAGTACAATATACCTGAAAAAGGTCCTTAAAAAATGGACTTTTAGTATTTGCAGCAATCATTAAAAATATATCAAACAAAGTCTTACAACTGACTACAATAGGGGAAATTTCAGTACTTTTAAGCCTGGGGCTATTTTTACATGTCTTGGGTAAAATTGTACAAATTATCTGAACAGATTGCCTCAGGTGGGACTTGCAACATGGCTCCAATGGCTAAAATATACTCCTTTGGGGCAACTATGACCCTCTACCAAAACTGCTTGTATGCCACTGTCAGGCTGCAATTGTTAGATTCTGAGTGTTTGACAACATATTTGATTGTTTCTCTGCAGAGATGAACCTTGTTAGTGAAAATTGTTTGTTTGTTTGTTTGTTTGTTTCTAGAAACACAAGTCTTGCTCTGAAATCTGGGACATGTCTTGGTTGGATTTCCAGGTTAACAAAAACAAATAAGGCCTACATTAAAATACAGCAGAATTCCTCTTAGCTGGCCTTGGAGATCAGGAATACTTCTATTTCACCAGCAATCTTAAGGGAAAAGAATTAAATTATATGAACCTCCTGTATGACAAGACTATAAAGTAGACTTTCAGAGCCTTTGATGTAGTCAGTCATGTGGTGTTGTTTGCTGTATTCACCATGCAAACATGATTATTGGCAGTTCCAGCATCAGGCATAACACCTGAAATGTAGCCACAGGGAAGAGTGACATTTTCTATTCTGCCTCTCATTTGCTAAACATAAATTGTATGTTGTCATCTGATAATACCTTATCACTCTGGGCAACGATTTGAATGCTAAAAGCTTGTGTTGCCTGGAAAATGATGTGTTGAGTCACCCTGGCAATTCCTCAAAAAAGTAAATTACTGCATGAGCATGCAGCAAGAAACCAAAAAATCCCAGCCATTTTCTGTACCTTAAACTGAATTATCCAACAAGGTGAATATGTGTGTGGTCGTGCAGATTTTTTTTAAAATTATGTTTGTCATTTATAATTTAATAATATATTTCTTAAAACTGTACCTTATAATGTTTCTAGTATTTATAAGTTTAATGTAAGTGTAATATATTTATATAGAAAGTGAGTAAAGCTGAATTGAACATATAAGACAGCAGCGGCAAGTTTTACCTCTGAGAGATGGAGACTGTGCTTGTTATATTTACTTCTGAGCTCTGGGTGAATGGAGTTTGTAATATAGTGGAAGAAATAAGCATCAGTAACTAAAATTGCCACACACATAATTTTATCCTCAACTTAGATCTATTAGCACTACTAGCACACCAGTTGAATTCATCACTTCAAAGGTATTTACATATTAGAAACTGGTAAAGGACTTCTATGTGAATACAGTATTATGTACACGGGAAACTGAAGGTCATGGATGTTAATGAATCTCATTCACTTAAGATTTAGAAACACCTGCCTTTCTACCTTTACTTGTTTCTCTATTTCCCATCAATGATCAAGACCAACATGTTTATAATTACATGACCCTGATCCATTTTCTATGGGAATCCCACTTTCTGTTATAGAGCAATAATTAAAACTTTTAAGTAGGTGTATTTTTATATAGAAGTGTAGCTGTGACTGTACACTTACACAGAGGTCTTGGTCTTTTGGTAGTGTACGTCTGTGTAACTCAGCAGAGAGGTCTTTCTTTTCTTTCTTTCTTTCTTTCTTTCTTTCTTTCTGTATCCTTGCTGGATGCAATTAAATGCATTTGGTGGAAAGCTCAGTTCTTATTTTGGTGTTAACAAGACTGCAAAAGAGGCTTGAGCTCCGACTGTAACTCATGGTCTGAGTATTTTTCTTCCTAACAGGTCCTGCTTTCCCTTTATCCTTTGACAGCTATGTTCTGATGCTTCCAGTAGACCAACACAGACAGCAATAGACAAACACACACAGTAATATGGCAACAGCATACAGTTCGATTGAACACACAACTTTAAAGCCGAAAAATGTTGAAAATAAGTCAAATAGATAACAAAGATAAGTATGCAGGGTAATAATGAAAACGAATCGAATTTCTCACCTTACGTTATTCAAAGTATAATATTTAAACAGGTGACTTTAAAGTGTTGTAAAGTTCCATATTCCTTCTACTAAGCCTAAGTTATATACTGTATTTAGATGCTTTGAGGAACAGTTCATATGCACTGCTTTTGAGGAGGAAAACTAAGCATTATCAGTGAAATAATGCATTTCTAATTCAAATTTGTTGGCTCAGGGAATGGTCTTAGCATCGCACAAGGCTTTGAGCCTATGTGAATAATATCTAAGTAGGATTTAAACAGATGTTCTGCAGATGAATACAAGCCTCAGCGGCCTTTTATCTGAATCGATGTTACATTTTTATGCAGCAGAGAATCAGCAAAGTAGTTCTGTAACTTGTGAAATTGACTAATTAGCCATATCCTCTTAATAAATGTGAAGCTGCTTGACTAATGCATGACAAAAACTGCATTGTCGAAGTCTGACCTTTAGGATGACACAGTGGAGTCTCGGTATATAGGTAGCCATTTTCCTGCCATGGTTCCTTTTGTCACGGCCTGTCTTCGCTGCTAGAGTCATAATTATATGCAGAAATGTACGAGTTAAATGTGCAGTGCACTTACTGGTTGATATCTTTTTGAAAAGATATGGTCACTAAGTAGCTGCACGTCCAGCACTATATAAAATCATTATAACTCAAACTTGACTTGAGCCTCTTTTAAAAATCTCACAGCCTGATAAAAGACACCTCTCTGGTAATTGTATCTAGTGGCTTGTCTCTTAATAAAAAATAATCTTATGGACACTAACAATCAACGTCTTCAAAGCTGTGACCCGTGGGTTACACATTCATATACGTCAATTAGTTTCTATGCCCAAACTCAGAATAGAGGCAAAAAGAATAAGAAAAAGGAGATACTGTGAAAAGGAATCAGTCAATCAGGAGTACCTGGGACAGACATGTCTTTAAAGGCTCTGTTGAACTCAGATGAGCTAAGATGAACTCTAAGTACATGTACATATTTCCTGTCAAAAATATACAACTCTTTTTGACAGGATCTGAGAAAGCACTGGAGTTGGAGTGCATGTCAAGTATCTCATAACTTGCTTTTGCTTGCACAAGGTCAAATCACCATGTGCACTGAGTATAAAAGGATCTTGCTCAACTTTCTTTGACCAGGATCCATTTCAGCAACTACAGGCGGGCTACTGGTTTTCACATCAGTAAGAAAAGAGAATAGAAGGGAATGTTTGACCTTTTTCAGTGCACAGTCTGGAAAGTGATATGTGACTCCGTGTGCCAGTGAGAAGAAATGAGGAGAGAAGGAATACAAAAAAAAGAAAGCAAATTACAGACAGGGTTGAGGTATGAAGACAGTAGAAGCAATTCTTATAAGCTTAATCTTGTACTTTTGCCGTTGTGAAACCCTAATCCACCAAGGATATCTTTTTTGATCAACACTGTGCCAATCAGCGTTCAAAGGATTATTGTAAATGGCATTATTCCTCTCAAATGCCAACCGCCAAGCAGTAGGAAATGCTTGGTGCATGCAAAATGTCTTTAAAAAGGTATTGTAATTATTAGGAAATCCAAGCAGTCACTGTTGTCCATGCAGTTGCCATATGTTGAATCAAAAAATTTACTTTCAGCAAGCGTTTGCATTTTAAGTCATAAGCTGTAAAGTTCTGTCCTTGAACACATCAAAGCACCTTGTTACAACCTTTTTAATGATAAAACAGCAGTTCCTGAGGGGAATTCAAAGTTTTGATTTTGCTGAGATCCCTTTCAAAGGAAGTGAAAAACATTTCCTATCCAAATTTTCACTCCCATGTTGCTAAACTTTTAAGTTGGAGATGCCTGATTAGAAGCTCTGATTAGTATTCAGGGTCCACAGCATGTGTGATGCCAATTATCCACTGGGTCATTACCACTCTTGAGAGAAGTCGCACTGGCAAAAAGGGTTTTAAGGGAAAATGCCTAAATTTTTATCAACAGTTATAGGGACTCTCTTTTAGCATTGATATGGAAAAATGAAACTAATGCACTCAGTGGTATTAACAATAGTGAACTAAACCATAAAACAGAAAAAAGGTTTATCGTTTTACGTAAGCAGGTGAAGAGAAACACGGTCTTTGACCTTTTAATTAAAAGTATAGGCTAAGTAAACAGTAGTTTTTGTAGGAGAGTTTTGCTCCTGAGTAAAACAGCTCATTTTATTTTTGCACAAGTCCAATTCTGAACGCTAATACTTGCTCAGCTGGCAGGAGGTACAATATCACAAGCAGCAGGATTCAGCTCATGTGATAATAGCTGCACTGATGTTTTTTTTTCTGTGTAAGTCAGCTGATTGCAGAGGCTGAGGTGGGAAGTAAAGGATGAAAATAAGTATTCATTACATTTATTGTGTCTTTAAGAGGATGCACAGCATGTTGTTTAATATTTTTTTAGGTTAGGGATTTGAATATTTAGAGTTCTTCTGGCTGAATTACTTTGAATTTTTTGAACATGCATGCACAGCAGAAAGAGGCAGCACTGAAATCCAAACAGCTCTCACACTCTTAAATAAATATTTGTAACACAGAAAAGCTTTTCTCACTTGCACAGTCCAGGTCATGACAGAGAACAATCACAGCTATATTAACGCACGACTACACAGTGGATTTTAAGCAACAAACTTTTGGAAATTTAATCTTTTGAACTTGTTCTTTTCTTAACCAGAACTTGGCTTTGAAAGAACTCTAATAAAGCTATAAACAATTGTTTTTTCTCATTGCTCATTGTTGTTATTTAAACATCATCTTCCAGCAGTAACAATGTACTCTCTGAGACCTTATTTTTTACACAAACTCACCTAATATAAAAGCATAAGTGAATAATTCCTAATGGTAAAAACTGTTGTTAATGTTTTTATTACAGGAGATTGACTGCATCCACAGGTCCCTCCACACTGGCTTCACTTTCAGCCATATTTGCTGCCTCCTGGCTCATTGTCAACACTAAAGTTGCGACACTAACTGTTTAAATTTTCCAGCACCAGCTCCTCAGACCTTGTTTAAGTTTGAAAATACATAAATTACCTGTTTGACCTTGTACTTTAATGGATACGGAAGATAAACATATTTGTTTCTTGTATTATTCATGAAGTGAATTCAACAGCATGAACAAGTCAATAAGTCAGTGAGAGAATCAAACCAAGGTGAAAAGTGTGATTGACTGCACCTGGTATATAGGGAATCATAAGGCCTTAGGTTTGGACCCTTCCCTTAGGCTCTCTCTTGGATGTGAGATTGTAGGAGGGACACCACAAGACCTAGAGCATATATTAGCATGCTACATTATTCATCACTTGTCAGGAACTTGACTGGCAGAAACATTAGCTGCAGCCAGTTCAAAACAGACTAAATAAGGAGATAACAAACCTGAGAGACTGGGTAAATTTGAAATTAGGAGCTGTGCAGTTGCAGCATTTGCTCATTTTAGCCGCCTCTGATGGCTGAATCAAGGTCATGGGACACATAATCACAACCGAAACCAGTAATAATAATAAAGACTCTTATGTTTGTGGAGTTCAACTTATCTTTAAGGGTGACAATAATAAGATTTATACCGACACTTGACCGTAATACATCTGTGGAAGTTTAATATGGCAGTGATCAATACTTCTGCTTTTGACAATTACTTTATAAGATGAGGGGATTTCAGGCTTTTGAGATGTGCTTTTATGTTTAATGTTCTCAGTCACTGTGCAGTCGTCCCTGTGCTAACACACGCAGAAACCTCAGAGACCTGGCAATGAAGGAAAATTCTATTAAATCCTAAAATAATTCTTGTTTTGCAGAAAAACCCAAGACACACTCTCTCTCTCTCTCTCTCTCTCTCTCTCTCTCTCTCTCTCAGCGAGCAAGGAAAAGTAAGAGATGAGTTCCTTATGACTTCAGCTGGCAAGCAGAGCAAGAAAGTGTTTTACCACTGTAGACAGTTATGTTGTCACTTTTTCCTTCGCGTCAGGGTGTCAGACTTTAAACTGAAGTGACAGATCACTCCTTTACTGTAGCTGCTCTCTCCAAGTGAAGGGCATTGACGGCTGGATCCAGAGGCAGAAAAGGTCAGGCCACCAGGTTAGTTGCACTAATGGACTGCTGACCAGGCAATAAGCCAGCCTCTCAGGAGACATTTGCAGCCTAGTTCTCACCTTAACGGTGTGAGTCCAGTGTCCTTTGCATCACTCCCGACACCAGTTGCCAACACCCAAGCTTATTCTCACTTTAGCCATCTCTGTATTCACACTCTGCTTCTTACTGAGTCACTCATTATGTCATTTATTTTGTGGTCACTGCTCGAAGAGCGTGAACCAAAAGTCTTGGTTCAAAAAATGTGTACTTGCTTGTTTCTCTGAAGCTGTGAAGCATGCGGCACAGTTCTGGCATTTGTGTAAAAGCACCTCAAGATGGCAGTGTTCACCATGCCAGACTGCTCAGGCTTTGAGCTCAACAGCTTGCCTCTCTAGGCAGCAGCAGCACAGGGAGAAAGCCGTGGATGAAATTGAGGGTTATCAACTGCATTGAAATTAAGTAATGATTGGATAACAGTTGGTAAGCTATTAAATGATGGCTGAATCGGTATGGCAGAGACTGATTTCGATTTGATTAAATCTGTTTTTTTTTTGTTCTAGTTTGCTTGTGTCCCTTCTGATGTGGCATTTAGGGCTCATACTTCACTTCGGTTATGCAGTTCAGCCCTCTCTTGTTGCTCTGAAACTTGTCAAGCAAGATCATCTGCGGTTATAGACAGACATCACAGTCTCCTCAGATCATCACAGCTCCAGCACGAGGCACTAAACTTTAAAATAAAAAAAAAAGAGATGCAATTGATCCATTACGCAAAAAGCTCGCACCACATGCTGCTCTATAGCATTGATGACAGTGATAACTGTCAAGGTTATTGGCTGCGGGGCTCCAAATGTGGCGGACAGAGCGTGAATGTGCACCCTGAGCAAACATGCTTAGACAACGGCTTCTCTGTCTGGAGTGCAATTATTAGTGACATTCACACAGGGCTTGTATTGTATATACCCGTGTTTATTCCTGGCAACTCATATCCATCGGAAACCGCTGCAGTGCATCCTTTTCATGCGTTTCAGTCTTTTGGCTTTTTTATGTCCACCCCAATTACTGCAGCCTACCTGACAACAGCCTAACAGGTTGGCTTATACGTTTGATGCGTCCCTTTAGAGCCAATGACTGCTATCTGCCTTTATATAATCATCCACAGTGTAAAAAAGCTAGAGGACAGACACTGTTTTTTTTTTTTTTGCTACATTATCACTAGCAGCTTCATCATCATCATCGTCGTCGTCATCATCTTCCCCCTCCAGCCTCGGGGTTTTGGTTAAGCGTCTCTGCAGCCTGCAGCATCTTCACGGAGCATCTCACCGCGGACAACCCTCCGGTCTGCGTTAAGTGACGTGACTCCGGGCCAATCCTGTTGCTGCTCGGGTTGTCGACGCCACTGAAAGAGAGGGGCGGTGTCCAATGACGAGGGTCGTCGGGGTGGGGGGGGGGCGTCGGTGTGGTGTACTTCACCACCGCTCCTATGGGTTTACACAGAGTTAGTGCAGGATATTCTGCTCCGGGAGTGAGTGAGTGCAAGGATAAACGGCACATACACGCTGCGCATCGGTGTCACACTGAACAGCCTTTATATTGAGGTTGGCATTTTCAACTGGGAGCGACTCTGAGATTTCTCTCTCTTTTTTGCAGTAATCCCTTCATGATCTTTTATTTTATTTTTTTTTTTGACCTTATGACTGCCTCGGCTGATTATTGATGGTGCTCCGTGAACTTGAATCATGACGGGACACCAGTGTCTTCTCTTGCGTTCACCCTGTCGGCGCCTTCACCTTAACAGGTAGCTGGAGGGGAGAGGGAAAAAAAGCGCCGGTTTTTCTCGGGACGTGTACGGGAGACGAGATTTGATTTTGGGAGCCGGTCTTATGGAAAACACCACAAACCACTGACCACCTGGCTGTGTCTGCTGGAGAGCGACGCTGATCATCGCAGTCACCGCAGGTCGCACAATTAGATCCTGTCCATTCCTGAAGTTAAATGGGGGAAACGTAACTGCGACATATGCAGCCTCTAATTTACCCCAGTTTGTGTGACCAGCTGCTTTTAACCAAAACCTGTTTTAGAGTCTGATTACTCTAGCGGGGCAATTTTTGTTCCTCTTTTATTTAATTTATTTTTTTCTGGACCCAAAGCTTGATCTGACTGAGAAGGATATCTTTACCCGAATAAGCTTGCGGGCACACTGGATGAGAAGACTATGAGCTGACACACTCCAGTTTTTCACCAGCGCTGTAACGGATTTGGGTATGTACGATAAGAATAGGTCTCAGTTGCCCACAAAGAATTCAAAATCTGTCTGGGCTTATGTTGTAGGCTTCATTCGTGCGTATTCATTCATTTAGGAGCCCACACACAGCTCTGTAATTCTGAAAATTAATAAGTCTGTTAAATATGTAAGGAAGTTTTGTCACCAAGGGGGTTTAAGACGCCGGGAATTCTTACTGACCATGAAATGTGAAGGATTTTTTTTTAAAAAAAGGGAGCAACAGACATGACTGGCTGCATAAACGTTTGCTGCAGTGTTTTGCTGATTTTTCCCCTCATATGAATTGTTGATTAAGGGCTTTTAGGGAGATTTAATAGTGATTTTTTTGAGAAAAGGAAAGAGGACAAAACAGCTTAGTTTTAAGAGATTGGTTGTTTGTTAAAATCATGTAATTCTTTTGCATGGCAAAGTAATTTCACTGAGGAGAAACTCTGTCATGTGTTTATAGGTTTGAAAGTGGAAGATTCCTGCCATCACATGCAGGGGAGTCACTGCCTGTGACAACACTGCATAGAAAGAAACCTTTGAGTTGTGAAGGCTGGAAACACATTTACACTGTCATGGATCTAAAAGACTATTACCTGTTGGGCGCCCTGCTTGCCTGTATATGGCTAGATCCTTCAATAGCCCAAGAGCTAATCTACCCCATCAGAGAGGAGTTGCAAGAAAATGTCCTCATTGGAAACATACCAAAGGACCTAAACATTTCCCATACAAATGCTGCCACTGGAGCAAGTGCTAATCTGGTGTATCGGCTCGTCTCCAAAGCAGGAGATAACCCACTGGTCCGCGTTCTGAGCAGCACTGGGGAGATATTCACAACATCAAACCGAATCGACAGGGAGAAGTTGTGCCCCGGTCCCTCCTTTGAGGACAGCGAGTGCTCCTTTGAAATTGAAGTGGTCATTCTGCCTAATGATTATTTCAGGCTGATTAAGATTAAAATAATTGTGAAAGACACAAATGATAACGCTCCCATGTTCCCGTCCCCTGTGATCAACATCTCCATCCCTGAGAACACGCTCATTAACAGCCGCTTTGCCATTCCTTCTGCCACTGACCCAGACACTGGCCCCAACAGTGTCCACAAATATGAGCTGATCAACGGGCAAAGTGCCTTCGGCTTAGACATAGTAGAAACGCCTGAGGGGGAGAAGTGGCCCCAGCTCATCGTGCAGCAGAATTTGGACAGAGAGCAGAAGGATACATATGTGATGAAGATAAAAGTGGAGGATGGTGGCAGTCCACAGAAATCCAGCACTGCCATTCTCCAGGTTACAGTAACAGATGTCAATGACAACAGACCGGTGTTTAAAGAGGGTCAGATAGAGGTGCATATACCAGAGAACTCCCCTATTGGCACTTCTGTTGTGCAGCTTCAGGCCACAGATGCAGACATAGGGGCAAATGCAGAGATACGCTATGTATTTGGGACACAGGTATCTCCTGCTACAAAAAGACTATTTGCATTGAATACAACATCCGGCCTAATTACAGTGCAGAGGCCTCTGGACAGAGAAGAGACTGCTATTCATAAGCTCTCTGTTTTAGCCAGTGACGGCAGCTCTAGTCCTGCCAGAGCTACTGTTACCATAAATGTGACTGATGTTAATGACAATCCACCGAACATAGACCTGAGATATATAATCAGTCCCATTAATGGCACTGTTTTTCTCTCAGAGAAGGATCCCATCAATACCAAGATAGCTCTTATCACAGTGTCAGACAAAGACACTGACATAAATGGCAAGGTCATTTGTTTCATAGAGAAAGATGTGCCCTTTCATCTCAAAGCTGTGTATGACAACCAGTATCTGTTAGAGACATCTGCGCTGCTTGACTACGAAGGGACTAAGGAATATAACTTTAAAATTGTAGCCTCTGACTCTGGAAAACCAAGCTTGAATCAGACTGCCTTGGTGAGAGTGAGGCTGGAGGACGAGAATGACAACCCGCCGATTTTCACTCAGCCAGTTATCGAGCTGGCTGTTATGGAAAACAACAAACGCGACTTGTTCCTCACTACTCTTAGCGCCACTGATGAGGACAGTGGGAAAAACGCAGAGATTGTTTATCAGCTGGGACCAAATGCATCATTCTTCGATCTTGACCGCAAAACAGGGGTCCTGACGGCATCCAGGGTCTTCGACCGGGAGGATCAGGATAGGTTTCTCTTCACTGTGACAGCAAGAGATAATGGGACACCCCCACTGCAAACGCAAGCTGCTGTCATTGTAACTGTGCTGGATGAAAATGATAACAACCCTAAGTTCACACATAACCACTTTCAGTTCTTTGTGTCTGAGAACCTTCCCAAGTACAGCACTGTTGGAGTGATAACTGTGACAGATTCAGATGCTGGAGAAAATGCTGCTGTTTCTCTTTCCATACTGAATGACAATGAGAACTTTATCCTGGATCCTTACTCTGGGGTGATAAAATCTAATGTGTCATTCGATCGGGAGCAACAGAGCTCCTACACTTTTGATGTCAGGGCTGTGGACAGTGGCAGGCCTCCGTGCTCCTCAGCTGCCAAGGTGACCATCAATGTCATTGATGTGAACGACAACACCCCTATCGTCATCTACCCCCCCTCCAACACATCTTTCAAGCTTGTCCCTCTCTCTTCTATCCCTGGATCTGTGGTAGCAGAGGTGTTTGCTGTGGACGGTGATACGGGGATGAACGCAGAATTGAAATACACCATTGTGAGTGGGAACAACAAAGGTCTGTTCAGAATTGACCCTGTCACAGGAAATATTACTCTGGAGGAGAAACCAGCAGTGACTGACATAGGCTTACACAGATTAGTGGTCAATATCAGTGACCTGGGATATCCTAAATCTCTCCACACTCTGGTGCTGGTATTTCTGTATGTCAATGACACTGTGGGCAACTCAACGCTCATCTATGATCTCATCCGACGCACAATGGAGACCCCAATTGACCGAAATATCGGTGAAAGCAGTGAAACTTATCAAAGTGGTGATTATTTAACAATAATGATAGCCTTTGTTACCGGCGCCTTGGTGGTGATTATTGTCATTTTTGTCACTGTGCTGCTACGCTGCCGCCACGCTTCCAGGTTCAAAGCTGCACAGAGGAAAAAACAGGGGGCTGAGTGGATGTCACCCAACACAGAGAACAAGCAGAACAAGAAGAAAAAGCGCAAGAAAAGGAAATCCCCCAAAAGCTCCTTGCTCAACTTTGTCACCATCGAGGGGAACAAACCTGACGATCCTGCCCATGAGCCAATCAATGGAACCATCAGCCTTCCTACCGAGCTGGAGGAGCAAGGGATTGGACGCTTTGATTGGAATGCCACACCTACAACAACCTTCAAACCTAGCAGCCCAGACCTGGCCCGGCACTACAAGTCCGCCTCACCACAATCGGCCTTCCACCTCAAGGCCGACACGCCAGTCTCCGTTAAGAAGCATCACGTGATTCAGGAGCTCCCGTTGGATAACACCTTTGTAGGGGGCTGTGACACCCTTTCCAAGAGGTCCTCCACGAGCTCCGACCACTTCAGTGCCTCAGAGTGCAGTTCCCAAGGAGGGTTCAAGACGAAGGGGCCCATGCACACCAGACAGCAGGTAAAAGAGCACTTTTACTGGTCTATAAGTACTGCCTATAACTGCCCGGTTCCACAGTGCTAAAGTGCCAGTCTAGATTAGAGACTCACTTCTAAGTTACTGTGAAGCAACAGAAAAGAGTACAGGCAGCATACTGCTTCAGCAAGTTCACTGCTTCTCAAACTTAAAAAAAAAAGAAAGAAAAAAGAGAACAAGTAACTTGAACAACTGCTTACTAATGGAGTTGATTATGGACTTAACAATCACATGCATACTTTCGGGGGAATAATTATAGACTGATGTTTTGTCATTATTATCTATTTAATTCATATTTAACAAAATGCAAGCGGGTGAGTGAATGCCTTGCCTTATTTTGTCTATTCAGCACCCGGGTTAGATCACTGGTAAAATGTACCAACATAACATTAATTGTGACTCAATGTTCTTTGTGAAAGAAACATTTTTTTCTTGCCTATCTACTCAGATTACTGTTTTCATGACAGATAAATGCTGCACACATCCTCCAAAAAACTTAGCTGGCTTTTCACCTCTCTCCTCATAAAACTCTAAGTGTATTCATGTTTTTTTGTTTGTTTCTTTGTTTTTGGTGTGTATTGTAATATCACAAAAGACCTTTTCAACACCTGCAGCAACAACAACAGTCAATAATTAGTCTGCTGCGGTGGTATTGTGAATGTCACTGTAGGCTTTGCCACATCATCTAAGCTTGAATTAAATGCCTCCTCTCGAAGCACACTAGCGAACTGAGTGAAGCTTGTCTGGAACTTGATACACATCCAATTCAAAAAGGATTAGCCAATAATGAGCCTCAAATTTCAACGTAATCCATGCTGCTTTTTATCAAAGCCTTATTAATTTTTCTGCTAATAAAGCAGCACTACACAACGCACAGTTCTAATCTAATGGAACACACGTGGACAAATACGGGGAGCAGCAGAGAAGTGGGAAGAGAAAAAGTGTAGAGGAAGACAGGGAGGCAAAGGGAGAGTGTTGTCAGTGGGTCAGGCTCGACGGGTGGTGGTACTGAACCTTTAGGTGGCAGTCTTGCGCTGCATGGCACAGCTTGGCTCTATGCCAACCTGCATTGGACTTATAAATGCAAGGGAGGAGAGGGAAGGAGTGAACCTGTGTTGGTGTTCTTAGTGAAATACTCTTGCCTAATGATGTAGAGGCTGCACGGGGAAGATTGATAATGGCAGTTAGAGATGTGAGTGATAAGATCTATCCGGAAGAGAGAGTGGAATTACAGGGGTGACACCGTGCGACTCCTATCGATGCATACCTCTGGGTCACTGCTTCTGGGGTTGCATTTAATGTGCTTCTGTGTGAGGGGTAGCAGTCAAAAGAGGCATTCAGTTTGGCGTCATTTGCCAGGCGCCGTTAATGCGTGAGTGTGCGTGCATGTGTGTGTGTGGTTCATGATGTGTATGTGAGACGGACGAGACAAGGCGATGAAATGGGTGCTGGTGGTGTGGTGGGGGGGTATTAAATCCTAGGGGAGGACACACGAGCAACGACACTGTACTGTAAGCACAACTTCATTGATTCACTCAGTCATCCCACAGTTCCATACGAGATTTATTGGAATCAATAATTCTGACAAATGGTTCAAAGACGCGCACAAACAGAGCCAGTGTGTTCTATAGAGTGCCATCGATAATATAAATAATGTACTGTTTCCAATACTTTCGCTCACACGTGTTTATCTGAAGTGTTCTTTTTAATCTGATCAGTAGTTTTCTATGTACATGTGTATGGCATAAATGTAATCCTAATAGAAATTTATGGCTGAAACTGATCTCACATTGTGGTTTAGTCTAATATTACTTATTTTTACTCTTTAATGACTAAAAGCAGCTCAGCTGAGTCTCATCAGTCCAGCCATCATCTTTCTGCACTGTTGCCAATTTTTGGAATCGAAACACAAGACATAAGCATCACATCCCTCATATCCGTGTCATAAAAATCACACTATCATAGACAAATCTGTGTTTATTCATTTAATAAACAATTTTATTTAGATCCAGACAAAACCCACTGCCATTAAAAGTCCAGGCCAAGTGTGCTGAGTTTAGCAATACTTGTGAATTACTCAAATAAATATGCACTGCTATATTTGACTTCACACAGGGGTATACTTTCTTATCTCAGTTTCCTTATTATTAGACGAAAAAGTAATTTTCTACCTTTTTGCTAATACCTATCTTTGGAGATTTATAATGAAGACTCTTAAGGCGTATCTGCTTCTCAATCCTAATTATTCCAAAACATCTTGCTGATAAGGATTCCACTTCAGATTTGAGGTTAAATGGCAGTTATTGATTGTGGTTAAAATGATTAGACTGTGGTGACTGTCCTACTGGATAAAGCAGGTTATGTCATCAGTTACATTTAGATTTTGATAGGCTTGTATTAAATGAAACAGAAAGAAGATTAGCTGCAATAAAAATGAAAAGAAAAAAGTAAAAGCCAAAAAAAAAACAATTACATTTGAGTAATCTTTAACAGACCAGTTTTTCCAAAAGGTAATATCACTGGATTATCATATCATATTTCCTGCAGAATAGGACCGTTTTGGATAAAGATAAGAACGGCATTAATAAAGACTTCTTGTTCATGCATGGATTATAAAAATAAGTCAAAATAATTTAAAGTTATTGCCAGTTATTTTTACAATTCCACACCATGATTTGAAGCAGTAGATTAAAAATGAGTTCTGCAAGGTGCTGAATTTTTACACCACATAATGCATCACAAGGGTAAGTGATAGAATGATGATACATTGTCGCCTTTTGAGTAAAAACCCATCATCAATCACCCATTTTGGCCTGAAGTTGATATAAAATAAGCAATTAAATGAAAGAGGACATTTACTACAAAGAAATGTTTAAAGCTGAGGGGAACAGCTTTTAAAATTGACCTTCCCTCAAAGATTTGAAAAGCCATTTTGTTTCGGTTCTCAAGAGTCAATCCCGTGCAACATCAGCAGCAATCAATATATATGGAATCTGAAGGGAGATTGCTAAACATGTAGAGCAAAGCATAAAGGTTTCAGTGTTGTCTTCCCTCTTAGAGAAATTAGAATGTAGGGAATGGAAAAGGCAGACATCTACAGCAGTGTCATTAAAGACAAATGACTAGTGGAATCAGCTTTATAGACACCCCAAACTTGGCTGATAGCAATAGGAGCAATCCTATCCTTGCCTTTCTTTTCCCTCCACTTATTATTTACCCTCCAGGGACTTACATTAGTGTAAACAACACTGAGGGAAAAAAGCATGAAAACACTGTCCTAGTTTCACAAGGCAACACAAGCATCTAAGAAACCAAGTATAATCTTAGTCGTTTCACCATCAATCTTACTTTCTCTCTTTCTTTCGCTCATCTCAGAGACATAGATGCAGCTCAGTAACATAACATGAGCCCAGTGGCTACGTGTTAACCATGTTCTGCGCATCAGATCCCAAGGCCCATGTTATGGACACATTAATATGATTTTACTGAGGGTGCAGAGTTCACCATGATGGTGTATGAAACATCATGATGAACAATTAAGTCACACATTTTAAATTCTCACACTTCACAAATAACCTTAAATAAATCCAGTTCGAGTTAATGTGAAAATAAAACTGGTGTGTTGGCGAGCTGATGCACATTCATATGTATTCATATGTACTCATGTTTACAGATACACAGAATACATTCCCTTCTCCTTTGCTTTGTTATGGTTATATACATTACATGTAAGGATGCATGATTATAAGCGTTATATTTTTCACTATGTGGCCTGAACACCTCCTGCAGAAAGGCTTAATTGCTGTGGGTTAAAAGTGTTTTTCTTGCATGGTGGAAAAGATGCAAGCACTGAAAGGAAGTGACTTACAGTTCTTATCCCACACGGCTCTGATATGTATATCTGCAGCATAAATCCCACCTTAGCTCTGGGGAAACCATATAACAGCCCCCTTTTATGCAGCTTCACTGTAGCTACAACACATATAGAACAACTAACAACATGTGCATGTTTGGTTGACTAATCAGCATAATTCTGGAGACTTTTGTTTTCAGTTTCGTCCAGTTTTTCTGTTGACACCCGAATCATACCATTTTCCTTATTGATGGGACTTCTACAATAAAACAGACTAGTATAACAGTATCAGTCACAAGAAATGAGCCCATTATATATTATAGAACATGTAGAACTGAGTATAAAGTACAGGATGAAAGAAAAGGCGTGCAAGGAGAAACAGAGAATCTTTTATAGAATATTCCTGGTGTTGTCAGTACATTTAATGAATGGACAATCTATGCAAACAGGAGTTTGTACAGACCATTGTAATTATGGAGCCTTGGGGGAGTCGTCCTTCTTGTGCAGGTTCATTTGCCACATTAATAAGGGGATTAGTAGTACGTACGGGGGCTGATGGCAACAGGAGAAGTTTGAGAAGATTAATGAACTATGACAATGTTGCACCTGAGGGGAAAAGTCTGTTGCAATATCTTCTGGGTTGTGCTGACACAGAGTTTGGCGGTATGAAAGAGGAAGATGGAGGGAGGCCAGTGATTGTTACCGACTGTGATCATACATCCTTCTCATCAGCTATCCTGTCATTTCTCGGGGATACTGTGTTCTCTTATACTATACATGTCTACGGTACTTTTGACTGAAGAAGTTCCAGTGGATTTACGACCTCATTTTGAGGACACAAACTTGAAAAATCTCATTGTTTCTGTGTATATGAATACATACTAAAACCAGATATAAAACTTTTAAAGACATTAATTAACCTAATCTTTGAACAAGTTCTCTGTTGTCTCATGCACTTGGGCTTGTTGCCAACATCAGTTTAATGATGAAGCAAACAACCAGAAGAATAACATGTACTGCTTTCTTTTATTCACGTAAATGTAGCAGGTACTCAAAAGAAAAGTAGCTATCAGGAGATCGTAAGCCAATAAGTCTGTGAGTGAAGTTTTTATCAAAGCTTTAAATCATCAGTGGAGGATTTGCAGGGCTCTTTATGCAGACAACTTTCTTTTCTTAAAAAAAAAAAAAAAAACCTTGTCCTCTGTGTCTAGGTGGGTAAAAGGAAATGAAATGGATTGTGGGCTATACTAAGGTAGTGGGTGTGAGTACTTCGAGAGTAGATTATTGCCCCAAGGGGGATCCAGTTTTGTCTGCACAAAACAACAAAATAAATCAAAGCTCCCTGTTGGTACACTGGCTGAACTGTGGAGTTCATTTATATGTTTTTATTCTCTGCTGTTAAAAGAAATAAAGTGCTACTGATTTTTAATATATTTATATATATATATTTCTTTTATTTATAGCCCTTTTTTTTTCTTTTTTTTCCTCTCTTTGTTGTCAATAACTGTTAGGGACAGGGTTGCTGAAACACAGATGATGGCAAATTACCAGGAATTAAATTTGATTTTTTTGTGAACATTTTGTTAATTTCTGTTTTTTTTTTGTATTTTCTTTTTTTTTTTTTTAACATTTTCATACTTTTGTTAAGATACATTTTCTTGTCACTATACTGTTTTATTCGGTGAATCAGAAATACAGCACAAATTTGATCATGAAAAAATGTCCTCATATATCAAAAGGTCTTACATGTGTGTTTGTGTGTGTGTGTGAGTGTGCGTGTACATGTGTGTTTTTCTTTTTTTTTTGTTGGTTTGTTTGTTGTTTGTCCATCATTTTTGGCTGGCAACCCATTCATTTCAAATTCATCATTCATTTCTGCAATTTCTCAAAGCAAATTGATTGATGATCAATCTTCAGGGGGTTTGCTTTGTGAAGTTTAATGTTTTGCATGCACAAAAGCCAAAGTCATTGCAGCCTTTGTGGGACTGTCATTACTTAATTCATCTCCATGTTTTCACTAATCCACAAAACACATTTTCCATTTTTCTAAGGCAATCAATCAAGTTGACATACTAGCTTCATGCTTTTTTCAAACACCGCATGATGAGAAAAAGACAAACTGCAGCTTAAAACACGTACAGTATCAACATCTTAAGTGAATTCTCTCAAGTTTACCCTAAATATACGAGTAGAGGGTGGAAGAAAATGTTTCTTGACTACTTGCTTGTCTACAAAAAAAAATGATATAAAAAGATGAAGTTATGATGCTTCTTCATTGTTTGAATGCCCCCCCTCCCACCCCAACCAACCATCTCTCCCTTCCACCCCTCACTTGACTCCTCCACCCACTCCTTATCCTCCCTGTCTCCAGCCCACACCTTTCACCCATGTTTTATCAGGGTCAATGCCGTTACATGCAATGTTAAATCACCAAGGGTGTGTTCACCTTTGTGTTCTGATCATTTGTGACAGACGAGGGTGCTTTGTGTTCAGCATGTAGCCCCCCACGATTTCTTCCTGTTACCAACCCCACTCCCTTTATCATCAGGGGGAGATTGGGGAGTGTAACGCGTGGGCAAAGTGGTGCTGTATGTCCTGACATGACAAACCCAGAGGGAGACGCATCCTTGTCATTGGGCTGTTGTGTCAAGTGACACACAGGCTGCTGCTCTGTCACTAGACTGTGCCAGTGTCTAGACTAATAGTTGTGATAATGGCATTGCCAACCAAAAAAAAAAAAAAAAAAAGGAAAGAAAAAAAAGGAAAAAAAAAACAACCCCTCGAGCAAAGAGCCACACTTGACTTGAAATGTGACTGCAATTGACTGCTCTGCCACTGGGCCCCATAGCTCACAAAGACTCTGTAACCCTCATCAATGTAAATCTTTCTTGTATATATGAGATGTTTCATGTAAATTGAACTCCTGGTAATCTTGCCTAATGTGCTGTGCTAAACAATAATGGACTTGTTTTATTTTTTATCTTATTTTTTTCTTATTTATTTGCCCTGCCCCTTCTTTTTCTTTTTTTTCATTGCTGGGTATACATGAAATACATCTGAAATAAAACTCTGCCAAGTCTTCAGTACACTGCAACTCCTATTCTGTTTTTAAAAGCTTTATTTGAACAGTGCTATTCTACCTTTATAATTTCGTAATAAATGTTTCAAAGAGATCATTTCCTTCTTGTTTTTAATTCATCAGTCTGCTCTCCTTTTGTGATGTTATGATAAGACATTATGTATAAACTGGGATATGTTTCAGTCAAACTGGCTTGTGGGAACCGGTTCTAATCAGTAACTTTCTCTGAACAAGTGCTGCGACTGATTATAATACCAGCTTGAGTATTTTAAGAAGCAAACACATTTTCTGGTTTGAGCGAATCTAATGTGTAAAATGAGGCAAACAAAGTCAGTGACACACAACCAGAATATAACCCAGAAGACGGATGGGAGGAAACTCTTCTAGCAGATATATGAGGCTGTCATTTTTAACAACTGATAAAAAAAAGAGGAAATCTATGAATATTTAATTATGTTAACAAGTATTTTCGCAAGTACTCACAAAATCCTCCTGCTTTAGTTTAGGACTAAAATATACAGTGTGAATATGATCTGACATTTCCGTTAGCTAAATAAGGATAATTGGCTAACATAGCTTCAAAGAACATAAAAAATGTCTTTCATGAGTTGAAACTCTAAGTAAGAAGGATAAACAGAAAAAAATCTTTATGGTAGTGCATTAAGTCCTAAAGTGCTCCTTTCCTGCACATTTTTGTTGTGTCTTCACTCTCGCACGCTTAATCCAATTAGGCTTTAAGTCTGATTGGTGGAGCAGTGGAAGCAGGTTTAACTCAACAGCTCTTAATTACATCAGGTGTGAAAAACACATAGAGCTTAAACTGCAAATTAACAGCAAAAACCTGCACCGTAAAATTGGAATGACACTCTTGTGTCTACATTAATATCGGGAATTTCTTAACCCACACCATAATCACCCTCATCATCATCACCACAAGCACCACGTGAACAGTAACACACTCAAAATGTATTTTATAGTGTGGGTGTCTATTAAACATTAAGGAAAAGAAACACTGTTGTTGTTGGGTTTTTTTTTTTTTTGCAAGAGCTGACCTTTTTACAGTGACACTTTCATTTCTTAATCTCCAGCTACCTTTGGGTTTAAGAAGTATAGATGTGTCACCTCTTAGCTGGTCTTTGCAGGAAGAGAGAGGCAGGGGAGTGTGGATCTCAAAGTGCCACGCCAACACATCTATGGAAAGTAGGCCTAACTCAGCTTAATCTGTCCAGTGCGTTTTAAAGCCAGAAGCAGAGCTTACTCTTCATTTGAGTGAGGGAGAAAAGAAAAAAAACCCAGGATAAATAAATAAATAAAGGCTTTTAAAGTTTGACCTCATCTTTGCGGTCACTTTCAAAAAGCTGTGTGCACTTTTTGACTGGAATTCGTAACCTGACTTCTGACCTAAAGTATAATCGTAGTGCCTGTCCTTTTCAAACAGGAGGAGAGAAGGCACCGCTGGTATTGCTTTCCAGAACATTTTATCAGAATATGTTGTCTGTGTCTCCCAATCTCATGTGGCCAGATTTCCAAATTGTGTGGAATCCATGTGGGATGGGTAGACGTTAGATAACAAGGATCTTTGAAAATGCTTTGCTATCTTTGAATTTGGTGAAATCACTGTGGCAGGTTTACTTTACTTCGCTCTCGCACTGACTACATTTGCAGGCAGGCAATGTTAGATATGTTCTCAGATGTGATCTCTGTAGTCTGGTGAGTAGAAAGCACAGTAACAGTCAGACTCTTTTTTTTCCTGCACAAAGCATTCCTTCAATTAAAATACCAGTGGTAAAATGCAACATATAAGTTTTGACAGTGAGGAAGCAATTAGCAGATAGCTCATGAGACAAACACACCATTTCAAGTGAACCACTCCAACAACTAGATTAAATTCTGTGTATATGTTACACAGGGAGTCTGTGTGTGCACAGCATACAGTACAACATGAATACACAAGGTTGTTTAAGTACATATATAAGCCCATGTGTAAACTTTGTTCTGTTATACTTATCTGTCATCATGAAATTGAGTGCATGTGACAGAGCATGAGATCCGCTCCAACAATTATTCACTCAGGAATGAGGTCACACGGCTTTTAACCTTGTTTGGACGGAAATCAGACAAATTCTGTCCTTGGTTTTTCACCAGCCATGTCCTCAAAGCAGCCCTTGTTTCATTATGCACAGCCTTTAAGCATTACTAAGCCAATAAAGGTGATTGATTGATCATCAATAGACGCTCAAACAATGGATTCACTTGCAGTGCTTGAGGAAGTATTGAGATACTTAAAGTGCGTAAAAGTAGAAATTCATCAAGATATAAATACTCAATTTTAAGTGCACAGTTTCAAGTGTTAATACAATGAAATCACATTATTATCACTAAGGTTTAACATCCAGTATCAAAAATAGCAATAATTTAAAAAAAAAATTATAAAAAATATATATCATTAAAGATGGTTTAAACACTGTAACTTCTGGAGTAAATAGTTGATGACTGAGTCTCTTTTCCATGTGTCAGATGCATGTTTTGTTTGTAAAATCTCTATTTTTAGCTGTATGTCAGTGTTGAAGAACAAACATTCTCAAGGTTGCAGTCTGCTTCTGTTTACATAGATGTCTAGGTACAAATTTGAGGACACCACCAGGCTGCAACTATTTATTTATCCTACAATTAATTCTGTATTTGCACACATTTATAAATATTTTAGTGTCTAGACACCACAGAGACCTTAACTGTGTTAGAGAGATTAAGGTTCAGAATTAAAAAGATCCTGAGAGGTTTGCTTTTTCTTTGTCACACTGTGGCTTCACACCCTTTGCAATAACAAAAGCCTTTGTGTATAGAGTGATAGCATTTTTATAAAAGCCAAGAGAAATTGGGGGTGTTGTGTAAAACCTAAATAAAAGCAAAGCTGATAGTTTGATAACCCTTTTGGACATACACCCCTCATTCAGTGAGTATAAATTAAATGTTTTACATTATCATGCTTGCTTTAAATTTAATGCCTGCAGCATGTTTCAAACATGATGAAACAAGGCAAGAAGAAATTGGAAAAGTTCTACAATGCCCAAAAATACCTGTTTGAAACATCCCTCAAGTAAAAAGGTTTATGGTTAGGTGACAGTGTCATGATTGGGTGTGAATAAACTCAGCAGTTCACCAGTTTAACCACTTACATGACTGAATGTTACTGCACGGACATGGGGAACTTTTGTAAAACCAGTGATGGTAAACAGTTTTGTTTGCAATGATTCAAGTCTTTTTTTTTTTTTTTTTACATTTTTGAAAGTGTATTTGAAATGGGGGCTGTAAATATGAGTGTGTTTGGGTTTAAGTTGGCGGCAGTGTGAAAATGCTCCTCTATAATTTAAAGACATTGTTATTAGGATAATTATGTTCATACCTTATGTTTAAAAGAATGACTGCATATGATAGACACAGATTCTGTGAAATGTAAATATATTGAAACCTGTACGACAAAGGCAGAAAAAAATACATAATAAAGCACACATCAATCATTTGATAAAAGACTATTAAAATAGAAGGCTGATTAGAGCTTTGATAACTTTCAGTCTCCCGTTAAAGTCGGCTGAATAGCTGACTTGAGTTTGTAGCAAACATATTGACTTAATGCTTACATATGCCACACTCTCATATCTCTACTTGAATTGACAGATGCTTTTTGAACATAGAGCGTTGGCTGGGAGCGTCACTAAATTAGTCATCTGCCAACGCCATTGCACTGAATCAAAATCAGGATCAGTCAGACACTTGAAGAGGGCCCCAGAGTTTCAGCTTTGCATTTTTTTTTTTTTTTTTTTTACATTTTCTGCTGCTGATGCAGACATTTCTCTCTAGTGACAGCATGGTCTTGTCCCGCTAACATTTTCCTCTAGTGTAATCTCTCCTTAACCATTATCTAGTCACTGATATCTTCCCTTTTGGGGGGTAAAATATAAAGAGAGGTGAGCACATTTGTCAGATTCAACTCCCTAATGTATTTGACTCTGGACAAACAGTGAAACTATTTTCATTTTCACTCTTAACAACCCAGAATACGCCAGGACAGTAGTGAGTTATGGGCTGATGCTGCAGGGAAGTAAAAGCCTATCTAATGTAATAAGTGTATAAGATCTTTATTGAAGGAAGCTGCTGTGGTCACACCACTGGGAGCCTGGGGCAAAGTTAATTTTTTTCTGTTTTCTTTTAGTTTCCAAAGACTGACCGACATATGCATGCAACTGCACATACAAAAAGGGAGAGAAAGTGGCCTAAAGGTCACAGAAGTGAACTTTTGACCGAAAGGTTGCCGGGTCAATCTTTGGACAGCCAGGATAAATTAGACTGGGGAGGAAAAAACCACCACTGAGTTGCCCTTAAGCCAGGCACTTAACCCCAACCTGCTCCTCCGGGGTTGCCAGTTTATAACACTGTTAGTGTAGTGGGTGGCTCACAGGTGTAGATGTGTTGTCTCTAAATATTATGATACAGGATATTTAAGAAATCAGCATCTATACTAGATGAATCTACCCTGTATAAACTAAAATTAAAGAATATAATGATAAATAAAAAATTCCTGCCAACTGAATGAGTGAATTAAACATGCCTTGATCTTTGTGTTTCTTCTGTTTGATGTTTGAACAGAGAATTGAAATGTAACTGCTTCTTTTGAGCCTCATAGGCAAATAAATATGAAATTTAGATACAGTCTTTGGTCCTGGGTTGACTTGTTGATTGGTTCCACATGGATTCCTAAAAAAGGCAAATAAGTCAAAGAATAAAAACATGAATATGATTTTATGGGGATTTTCAAGGATTTACATTTAAGCACATAGTAATCAACAGCACAGATATAAAAGGGACATTTTGACTTGCATCATTATCGTCTTAACACAGTAAAAAAGAGCGACAACCCCCCAAGAAAGGTGGAGGTTGAGTCAGAGTTGACGGACACAACTCAGGGCCTTTTTCTAATAGACTGTAAAATCATTTTTCCATTCTTAAACCTGACTGAGACATGTCGGTGCTCAGATATATCCCAACAGTGACTGGTGCACAGGTTTTATCCAAATGTTAGAAAGTTTTTTTTGTGTGTTTGTTTTAATAGGCAGAGAGGCTTTGCATATTACAACGTACAAGCTAAAGAGTCCCTTGTGTGACAGTGTGAGACAATGATTAACATGACCAAAAAAAAACTGGCATTTGACGATCTGGGAATGAAGACCAGTTTATCAAACGGGGTAATTTCCGGACTTTTTCTGTTGGAAATATATTAGCGGCTCACAGTGTTTCTTTGCCAAACTTTTGGTCAAACAGTTAATGTTAACAAAGTAACTCCAGTGGGTATTTCTGGTCATAGATGAGAGCTTAAGTCTCTACATCAGTGAAAGTTTGATCCTTCTGTCTCAACCACGGCAGGTTGTAGAGTGAGGAATAAAATTATTTCCCATGGTAAACTGAGTGAAAAACATTGATTATTGGGTCTTAGGACTAATTAAGGACAAATCTTTACTATATCATTAATAGATTCCCTTCATCACAACAACAAAGACAAAGACCACTTGACATGGATAGCATGTGATTTTCTCTGGTGAAGAATACAATGAGAGATATGAGTGAATTAGACGTATAATGCTCTTCAGGGAGCTAATTAGATAAGTTTTGATGTACGGCTGCTGTAAGGATGTGTGTCAATGCACTACCGTTCAATGTATAGACTGCATATTTGTATTGATTGTATGCTTTGTCTTGTGCCTCAGGCATCAGCACACAACAGTGGAAGCTGTGCGCCTTGCCTTTGTCTTGTGAGTTGAGCAGATAAGGGTTGTGATAAATCTGCCCGAGAATAAGCTGTCATAGAGGTGCCGCACATGGGAATATTTAACGCAAACATAAAATATGGCTTGTCTGTTGTTTTATTGTCGAGGGTATAAGAAATGGCAGGGTTTTAAAATACTCTCAGCCCTTATTTTTGTACTTTTCTATCTCTGCAGTCCTAGCCTGCACTGATGCTCACAGTCCTGCTCGTCTTTGTCAGGGCCATGGAGCGGACAAAAAAAAAGCAAGAAGAGATGCTTTGCACGGAATGGTGAACCAGCACCTTATCGTCACTCAGTAATATGCAGAGGTGTAAAACATTTGGCTAGCTTATTTAGATGAAATGATTTAGCCCTGGTTGTGCGGAGTTAGCGAGGGCTGAATCAAGTAGTGTGTTGGGGATGAGGGAAGAGGAGGTGAAAATTGGTTTCTCCTATCTTACGGCGCACATAGAGACCCAACCTGGTTTCCTGTCTCTCCACAGACTCCCCTCTGTCGATAACGTGCCCTGATAATGGATATATGCACCCAGATTTATTTTCTATTTCGTGCCACAACTGCTTTTCTGGAAAAAAAAAACTTCTTCTTTTAATGTATTAGTTTTATAGCTTCTTTCAGCTGCAACATTCAGAAGGTAAAGCTTCGGTACTGCAGCATGGAGGGAAAGATTTGCCTTGCAAAAAATGGAGGAAGATGGTCTTTTGAGGAGCTGCAACTTTTACTGTAGCATTTACAAAGAAGGCTATAATGCAAACTAGGACAAGTAGGAAAGGAAACTTTGTCAATTCTGTGAATTTGTCGGCCTTGCTTGGTTATCTGCCCCATAAGTTCTTATCCTACTTAGCATCACTGGACAAAACTAATATAAAAAAACGCAATTCTATTACAGATAATGGATCAGATTTTGTACATTTAGGCTTGAGAATGAAGTTCAAATTTGCAAAAGCATGTAAGATAGTCCAGTGAGCGACAGCCCCTTCTTTGCGACAGCCCCTTCTCTTTCCCCCTTCTCCTCTAATGTTCAAAACGCTGTAACTCTGTCTGTCATGTGACATGCGACCTCTGCTCCCTGCTTAGTAGGGTGTTTCAGCGTCCCAGAAAGCAGCCCGGCCTCTGTCCCAGGAACAATGAGATTCCTTTAACGCCATCGAGTGGACTGTGGTCGCCCCAGGCGATACATGACATGGAATCCCCCATGAATGGTGTGCATTAGAGTATGTGTGTGCGTGTGTGTTGATGTGGCGATGATGGGACTTTATTCCCTCAACACGTCTTCAACACTGCTCTAAGCTGTTCACCCATGGAGATCAGTGGCAGCCTTGTTCTGGTCCTTATCTTCACAGTAGGAAGTGTGTGCATGTATGCGTGTGTGAGAGAGTGTGTGTGTGTGTGTGTGTGTGTCCACTTATTAATAGTCCAGCCTCTGGGATAATATTCATAACCAGAACAGGACAGAGGGGATTTAAAGCAACACACTGGGCAGATTGGACTGATTAATATCATAGAGGAGCATGTTCTTTGATCCCGTGTTTACTTTGCGATTAGGAACACTCAGTTGGGAGCCACGTCTGTCCTGTAGACACGGAAGGTCATTATTGATTAGTAATGATCATGTGATTTTAAAAGCAGTTTTCCTTTCCAGCACCATCCTGGTTGTATTTTATAAGGACAAAACCCTTGTGATGTGATGTACGCACTGCAAAAATGATATTTTGCAAATAAAATGAGCATTTTTGAGTCCTAAAATGAAAATTTCTTAAAGCAATTCCAATCATGACAATACCTTTAGACTTTATATACAGCATTTAGAACCTTTCTTATATTCAAATTAATTATCTTGCAAGCATTGTACTGATCTGCCTTTCCATTTCCTGTTTCAGGATAAAAACACAAATATGTTTCCTTAAAAAAAGGGGAAAAGGAATAACTTGTATCACAAATGAACTCACCGTGTTGGCAAACAAATTTGTTTTGTTGTTTTACGAAATGTCATGAAGAAAAATGTTGACAGCTCAGCCTAAGACCAAACACAACACAAGCAAGGGTCAGTTTGTCACATGTGGTTTTTTGCATGAGCACACACCCACACACACACACGCATACACGCATACAGACACAAACACACACACACCACATTCTATTATTAATGTTTCTTTTCTATGGCTTTAACTTGGTCACCTCCTATTATCAAACAGTCTCCTGTACTCTGGTTAACCTTTTCTATATGTGTCAGTTGCCTATTAGCTGTGTTTCCAAAGCCCATGTGATCCTGAACTGACCTGATTTCTCACATTAAGACCAGCTGAAAAGTTGAGGCTAACCCAGACAGTAAATATCTATCAGCTGCCATTCATTCATACAGTGTCTAAACCTCAGTATGGCCTCATGCTAAAAAAAAAATTCTGAATCTTCATTGTACAATTCTTCATTGTGTACTGATATTTGGGTAGAACTATCCCAAAAAGGTACACTCAATATGCCAGTATTTTCAATACAGCATTTCAACGTAATCATATGGAAAACAGTGAATCACATAAATGGAAACATGTAAATGGAAATCGTTTGAAGTCGTTTTGTGTAAAATTATGATAAAGAATTAGGTTACTAGGTGTTTTGTTCTGAAATTTATTAGGCATTAAAGTTCTCCAGAGGATAAATCCTAATGATTTTGGGGGTGAGGTTGACACAAGTGGTTAAACATTAAATGTCTCCACAATTATTGGATGGATTGGCATGAAGTTTATGTTCCTCTGAGGGATGTTTTTAGTCACTTTGGTGATCCTTTGGTTTTCACCTATAGTGCCATTTTTATGTCCAAATTATAAGGTATTTATGACTTTGGTGAATGAACAAATAAAACTACCATCAGCCTCACTTGTAGTTTATGTTTATTGCTAATTACAAAATATTCACATTTTAACATTCAAATAAAGATGGTTTACGATGTAGCATCAGCAATATTCTTTATTCTTTATTTATTCTTCCTTAAATATTGATTATGCTTTGTTAATGTCCTTGGCATCTCATACAGCCAAGTAAGTAACCCTTTAGCTTTTGTGTGCCCTATGCAGAGCCTTCCTGCCAGAGAAACTTTCTAATATGTGGTTAATGTTATTAATGCTTTTTGGTCTCAGGAAAAGGAAACAAAAAAAGGAGCAAAATAAGATTATGTAAAGTAAAAGTTCATCAACTTTATTTTACTTTTGGGACTCCAGTCTTCTGTTTGAAGTGTATGATCCACCACTCTTCAGTGACCTTCACCCCTCTATACTACTCTGGATGGACCAGTTGCTCTGACCCTCAGATGAGTTTACACTGGAAAAGGTTGAAAGCCTGATGCATCTCATATATATGTTTAAGTATCTTGCACAACTGCATTGGTTGCAGAGAGGTGTGACAAATTATCTGTATATGATGCCCTGGGAATAAGACCAGTCTGGCTCATTAGCATTGTCACTGTGAGTATGTTAGTATGCTGATTTTAGCATTTAGCTCAAGGCACCCATTTGCCTAAGTACAGCCTCACACAGCTGCTAATATTTCTGTAGTCTCTAAGGGATGTTTGTTAAAGAAGGGTAGTTTTTCTCCAAAAAGTGATGATTTCAATGATCAACCAATTATCATCCAATTTAATTTAAGCTTGAGTAACCAATTTGTCACTGATAGCCATTTACAAAATCCTCAGAAAAAATTTAAGGCAATTTGTAAAAATAAATGATCACAGCAGAGTGTAACTCTAAAAAAAGGAACTCTTTCCTTTTAGCGCGCTATTGAAAGATTGGTTTCTGTTCTCAATAATAGATATTTGAATTCTGCAGACTTCATCAGTTTAAAAGGAAAAATATAAAGCATCATTTGATGTCTGAGCTCTCTATTCTGCACCTGCGTGCCTGCATTAGAGCTTCACAAGAAGGAATCCTTTCTTCTTCTTGTGTGCATGTGTGTGTGGTGTGTGTGTGTGGAGGGGGTGTGAAGAGGTCACTGCCTTAATTGAATAATTGACTGGAAAACCTTGCCTGAAAACATAG
>JAPZDY010000001.1:8818594-8842382 GCA_029783645.1 Ctenochaetus hawaiiensis
GGAACACTTGGACTTTTTACAGATATGAAATTGATATCAGTCTTCTCATGAAAGAAGAAGGAAAGCAATCACATGTATTTCACAGCCTTAGCTTAATTGAGTATCAGATATGAATAATGACATTTTGGAAGAGAATGAATATCATTAGTATTAATATTCCTACACTGGATGAAGTTAAATCCTCATTGGGTCGCTGTGTCCACATCATTCTGTGTTACAAGGCCAGCAGCCGCACATGGAGCTCTGCCTCCCCCCTCAAATTAACTACACACACATGCAGACCGACCATCATCATGGGCAGCCATTCTGTCCAATGTCCACAGGGATTAACAGCAGCTCAGGACTCTTTTCTTTCCTCTGCCTCTGCACGTTCTTCCATCCCCTCGATTCTACCTACCACTGTTTCCACTGGTTAGATTTTGTCTCACTATGACCTCACTAAAATATCTTCATTTAACTGATTTCTTTCATTAATAATACAGTTGCAAGACTAAATACTCTCTGTATTTTGCCATGTATGCATAAATCAACCATCATAACCACCAAAAAAAACATGTCACTTCATTGGAAAAATTAATAAAACTTGAGCAATATCTTGCTGACCAAAAATTAGGAAAATGTGACCATTTCACAGCCTTAACCACAAGTTTATTTAATGATACTCTTACATTAATAAACTGCCAATGTTAACAACAGATTTTTATTGATACCATCATATAGCTAAAATGCAACTGCTTCACGATGCTAACTGTGAGTTTGTGCATCTGTCACCAGTATACTCCAAGGATTATATATGGAGATCGATTTTTTTATTTATATATCAACAAAACTCTTACTGTATTTGTCAATACCTCATGGGTCTTGCCAAAGCATCTCTGTGGAAATGTTGGCGTAGAAATTGTGAGGATAAGAGAATTGAACATTTCCACTATAGCAAAAGTTCTGTAAACATCCAAATGTGTCCTGAGTGGTTTCAGTTGATATGGCAACATCACAAGAACTAATGTAAACATGAAAAAACCCAGGAGGGTTTAAAATTTATTAAATTCCCAAACAAACATTTAATTGAATTGCCTTAAGTATATGTGTGTGAGTGTGTGTTTCTGTTTCTGTGACTCTGTGTTTGCTCTTTCGTTAATTAATTTTGTCTCTTTACATGTGCAGCCATGTACAGACATGAGTGAGTCACAAGTTAGAGCACACATGCAAAGGGAACACACATTAGCAGAAGATATTAGTGAGAAGACAGGGGAGTTGGGACAAGAGGTGACCAGGGTGTCATCGATCGCTACAGGGATGGAGAGATGTGTCCCTCGCTGTGAGGCGAGTCAAGACGAGGCAAAGCTGCGTGCCGTAGGCCCCTTTTGTGCCTGATGACTCGCAGCTGATGTCTTATCTTGGCCAGTCAACACTGAGGATTGAGAGTGTGCGCAGGGAAAAAAAAAAAAGTGCGGAGAGGGAGGGGTGACAAAATATAATAACAAAAAAAAAAATCTGTTATCTGGCTTGTGATACAACAGATGCTCCAGATTTGTAGCAGAGCTTCAAGCTCTCGCCTTTGTATTTCTGTACATTAAAGTTTAAATTGAGAGACAGGAGTTGTTCAAAATGTAGTAAAGTACTTAAATCATTTTAATTTGTCAGCATTTGTATTTGGATCAAGTGAAAGATGCTAACATATGTTCATCACAACAGCTAGTCACAGCTCAGTGTGTTGTTCTATAAATATGCTCAATATAAAGTTTGTTAGAGCAAAAATTCCTGTTTATTCATAAGTGTTGTTTTGAAGAAAAGATGAAAAAGAAAGAAAACTTGTTTGATAGAGTTTTAAAGTTTGTCCAGCATTGAAGAACTTTTCCTTGCACTTGTGCACTTGTAAAGGCACTTAAGAAGTCAAAAGTAGTTCAATTGAAATTTGTTTAGAGTACGGTTTTTGGATATGGGAAAATGAATGGGGTGAGAATAAGGGCTAATTTTATATTTAATTTTGAAAAAAAAAGAAGAGAGAGAGAGAGAGAGAGAGATCCTCCTCAGCCTTATTTATACATGCTGGACATTCTGTCCTTACTGAGGTCTAAAAAACAAGGCAAACACACAGCCACTCTTTAATTTTAAATTAATAGCTGCTACAAAAACGTCTTTACAGCCACCAAAGTTGCGAACCTTGGACAGGCTCCAGCTATGTGGCTGCTTGAGCATGGCAGTATTTCCACCCCGCCATTAATTACAACGAATAGCCTAAAAATAAATATGGATAAGTCATATGATGTGTTTCCTCCAGGAAGTTTTTTTCAAAGCATGCACTGTTATTTAAAGCTGAATGAGTGAAGCAAGCATCTGCAGTTATTGCTGCCTCACTCTGACCCTATTCAAAATGATAAAAATAAATTATATCAGATTATACTTTCATCTGTATGTGATCAAATATCAAAATATCATACAATTGCATTAAACCTGATTCGCATAAACAGCTGTTTGTGATCAAGAAGACAGACAAAAAAGAACACAGATGGTTGAGCTTATATCTGTTTTGAAAATCACTGATTGTTTGAAATCAAACCACTGAAAAGGGGGTTTTAAATACTGCAAGCAGGTCTGAATGACAGCCAGGCCAATTGGTTATTTTCCTGACTGTGAAAGTTGGAGTCCAGTCTGCTCTGTGAGTGCCGCTGTTGATGGAGAATATGTTTCACAGAGCAGACACATTATTTCTTGGCTGCAAATTTTTGGATAAATTAAATTTAAAATGGATTTGCATTACATTACTGGCACTTCCCACACTTCTATTTGCACAAATCCATTTGCCAAATTTGAATTTTTTTTTTTTCTTTCTTTCTTTCTTTTTTTTTAATCTTGGCAATCTGGGACCCCCTGTGCACACGTGGAACCTTCCTATGCATTAATCTGCATCACACCATAGGCATCAGCTGTGGATTGAGGATTTTTAATATTTTTTGTTCAACCCATATTCTAGATGGTAAACATTTATATGAATTAGATCTGATGGTGTTGCCTGACTGTTCATCATAATAAAACCACTGAAGCTCAATAATTTTGAGTCTAATAACCAGAAACATTAACCAGGTGCGTTTTGGAGACAGCTGGCACACACACACACACAGGCACACACTGTTGCTGCACCACCAGTAAACTCTCATTTTACACACAGCTGGTTTGGTGTTCTGCTACCAAAGTAATACATGAACACAAAGCTCTCAGTGTTAGTAGCACAATCCGTGAAATAAAGAAAACTGGTGTAAAGTTTGTTTAAAGTAGTTTGTGACTGTATCTCTGTGTACAGACCTGAACATTTTAGATACCTTACAAACTATAAACAATTCCGATCAACATATTTGGTTTCATTGATCAACAGAACCAGGAGTATTATGGATAATTATATTGCAACTTTTTGGGACACATTTAACTTTGCAATCAGCGTTCTGATGGAGAATAAAGAATCAACTGCACACGAGGGTGAAAAAAAATCACGTGTTCTTTAATAGAGATGCTTAGTTAATAATAACTTACAATGAGGCTTGCTTTTTTAGTATTTTCTGGGTCATATTTTTTCATTTTTTTGACTATTATTGACACATATGACTCTTTTTAAACCAGTTGGACTGAACCAATCCTATCTAGGTACACTTATATAGTACCAGTTAATGTGTCCATAGAGTGAAGGTCAACACAAAGCCACTTTCCACTGAGGCAATCATAGATTCTTTAATATTCATACTCTCTCTTAATGTCATTAAAACCAAAACAATGTGCATTTATCAAACATACTTAGAGAAAAGTGAAAACTGATTCAAACTTCTGAAAAAATACTCCATTACAGTTACTGTAATTTATTATTATTATTCCCCTTTAGATAAAAGCAGTTGTGAAAAGTATACTTCCTGAACCATTTAGAGGTAAAAGCCACTGGCAGTAACTGCCTTGACACTTATTTACAAGGGACAGTTAAAAAAAAAAAAAAAGAAAAAAAACCCTCTGGAGCCTCATAATGAGTGAACAGTCATTTTCATTTTGACCTTTTCCTGCTAAACTGTCATGGTGTGACTTTCTTCCACACTGTCAAAGATACCTTCCTGCAGTATTTTAAATGTCATTTGTTCTAATGTCAAATTGTCATTCTGATAGAGCACTGTTGAAATTTAAATAATTCTGTAATGAGCCTCAAGCATAAACTGGAATGTATGAGCCTTTTTGTTGGATGAAGCTGCTGTAAAAAAAAAGAAGAAGAAAAAAGAAAAAAAAGAAAATCTCCCATGTAACCCTATATTCATGTTAAAAATAATTTTTATACATACTTTTAAACATGTTTAACATGTAGTGTTATCTTATTGAGACAGCAGTCTTGTAAATAACTCTGTCCCTCTGTCTTAAGAAGCAGCTTTGATTTCAGTAAACTGTTAACGTTTAAGATCAATATGAGTCACTCACTATCTCCTCTTACAGTGCATTGTGGTAGAAAAAGATGTAGGAGTGGGAAGCATGACAGTCGTCAAAGTTTAAATGCTCTTGAAATAAGAGCTGCTTTTTGTTTGATGGATGACGATCAGCTGTCTAACCATTTAGAGATGGCCATTGTTCTGGCATAGTCATGCTTTTATTTTTGAGTTTCGTTGTAACAAAAGCAAATAGCTCAACTTCTGTGGCATCAAACTGCAGGTTTAATATTCTCTGGCAAAGTATACACCATGCCAGTTTAAAATTAGTTAAAAAAGGCACAATAACAAACTCCTGTATGGCATGATGATGTATTGGGCTCTTTCACCTAGAGAGACAGTGTGACTCTGGTTTGGCTCACACTGTCATAGGACAACTTCTGCTGCAATTGTGACTCTGCACCTGGCCATCTATGTGACAATACACAGACTTGGCATCTCCTCACCTCCCTGCATTGTCCTTATTTTGCAATGCGCTCATAAAAACAAGATCCAATTACTGAGCCAACAGATGCAGACATCAAGTACTATGTGTAAATGCAAGGGCATGATCAGATTGTTCATTGTCCGTATAGCATATCCAGATGCACATTACACTTTTATAGTAGGTGTAAATAAAGTCATAGTCCATTCAGCCCCTCAGTCAGCTATGCAGTCAGTCAACACTTGTGCATGCTGAGTGTAAGCAAGAGCACTGAGGCAAACAAAGCCAGGGACGCATGAATAAATTTTGTTTTGTCATCATGTAACGGTAGGTTGACCAACAAGCTAATCTCCCCAAAACTCAATGTAGTCCATTAAGCAAAGCCTTTTATCCATGACTAGCAAGGCTTACCAAATAAAATAAATAAATAAATGCAAACACATAAACACATAGTGACCGGTTTGCTTATGCTTGACTGCGTTCCTTTGAGGCATGCATGCATACAATGAAGAGAAATGTGCAGGAAAAACTACAGTGGAAAAAATGAATATCATAGCAATGATTTCTTGTAAGATTGCTTTCAAACAACTTATCATTTTTATATGTCTGTGTGTCCTCTTTGATCTCTTTCCCTACTATCCCTGTCACTTCAGCTAGTGAATATGGCAACCTTGATGCATATACAGTAGATAGTACTTGTATGTTAACGGCCAAACAAATACAGTTAGATATTAAGAAAAAATATTATACAATGGGGACTTGATATCCATTAATTTAAGGCGTTATTCAAAGTGTAAGAATGATGCAAGAATGTATGCCTGATCTGACCCAATATAAAACAATGTACCATTGTTTCTTTGAGACAACCCCTTGCTCCTCACTCGTACACACATGCACACGCACACACAGTTTTAAAAATATGCTACTATGCATTTCTCCTGTTTGTCTTTTTGCAGCATTTGCATGTGTTATTGACAGTTCAAAAAAAAAGAAAAAAAAAAGTTGACTTTTCACTGAAGACAACCACTGATCTAATTTAAGGACATGAGGTATTTTCCATCTCATTATCACAGCTTTTACTGCAGCTGTAAGACGAGAAAAAAAGCCTTTCATTGCTTGACAGTTTTAAACAAAAGGAATCATTCAGTAGTGTAACATCATAGGTGATGCTGATTACAACTGATAGGACTGGAACTGTCTGTATATACCTAGAAATCACACTCTGGACCTCTGCCAAAGCATGAAGGTGATAGGTGGTGAGTGTGCTCCACTCTATTTTCACATAATACTGAATGTATTTTATTCTAATATGACTCAAAACCTACATCTGGATGAGTACTTGGCTTTGCCATCAATGAAGCATTTGATGGCAGACTATGATAAAAGGATATAAGCAGATGCGTATGATAAGGATGACCCAGGAGGAGGAATATCAGCTGCAAAAGGTTTAAATCCTTTATTATTTGTATTCCAGAGGGTGTGAATCCTTTGTTTCTGCCACTTTTGGAGGTAAACAATTTTTTTTCCCTTTTTTTATTTTGAGGCAATTATCTTTTAAACAATAGGGCAACTAAATTCCAGTTCATTTCCCAGTTACATATTTCATCTACATGCTTGCAGATGTAACTGAGATAAAAAATATGCAATGATTAGACTGAACTTTTTAGAACAGTAATGACTTGACAAACCAGAAAATAACACATTTGTCGGAAAAAAGATGAGACTCTTTGCTTTTTCAAATCCTAATCATGGCCCATATGGGCCTCTAATGAACCAATTTAGGGTGGACTACACTGCAGTATAATAAGTGTTCAATAGATAAATAAAAAAATATTAGCAAGCAGAAACAGTGTTGTGAGTGAGTGTGAACGGGAGCAGAATTTTCACAGACACAAACAGGAGAGTATTTTTACTGAGGTAAATATGGAACAAAACAATCACTGGCTTTAAATTTGACAAAAAAAGAAAAGAAAAATATATCCTTGACTATGTCATATTCTTGTACAAAACATATATAGCACTGATATATTATACTCAAATTTACCTTACCTAACCTACACTGGTCTAAAGCACATGCACGTCAAAAACAGGAGTAATTGAATTTGTAATGCATGACTACCAGACTAGACATAACACATGAACGTTCAAATAATTGGAACTAGAATAAATTTTTCAAATGTAAAAAAATGATTCATGTGTATTTATAGTACATGAAATATTATAATGTGTGGGTTTGCCAGCAAAATATTGTTTAATCTTAGATCCTAATAAGGAAATATTAGCCAACAGCAGAGAAGAAGCTGGTAGGACAGGTAATTTGGGATGTAGGTTGTGATGCTGACAAAGAAATTACATCCGTGGCTCCTCTTGGCAGAAGCAGCAGCACAACAGCTCTCTGGCTCGCATATTGTGGTATTTCCATTTGATTGACAGGTGTGTCATAGCCAGAGACACACTGGGCAGACCCCCAACTGCCGTTGCATTTCCTGTCAGTGTGGTTGGTTTGATGCCGTCTACATGGATTGTCTGGCCAACATGGAGAACATGGTGAATTAGAGAAGTTGACATGGTAAATCAGTGGAGTTGGCTGTGCAGTGCACTGCTGTGAGCCATGCTTTGTATCACCACAGAGGCAGGGTTTCAAGCTATGAGTCATGCTTATCAACCAGCAGATGCCAGTGAAGGTGTGCATGTGTGTGTGTTTGTGTTTTTGGCTTTCTAAGTGTCTCCTGTTAAGAGTTCTCAAAGATCAAAAGCAGGCATTGGGCAAAATACTGTGAATCAACAGCCAAAACAAAGCAAGGTCCAACTGTCATCACTCAGAATTTATTTTGAATATGATTTTATTCTACAACTCTGGTATAATTCACAAGAAAACATGAAAGCTACATTGAATTGTTTCACCTCTTACTGACTAGTAATTACATTTCTTTGTTTTATTTTATTGCTTTATCAGATTTGAGAGAACTTTAGACCTTGACACGTTTACAAAGGAAATTGCCAAGTTAAAGGATTATTGCAATGTGCAGAAATGAAAGAGTTATTCAGATGTTTACCTGTTCTAATACTTATCTTAAACAGTGTGTCACACTTTATAAACCGATCGTTTTTTGAATGTAAAAACTAATTTTCGGTACAACCAGAGCTGTTGATTAAAGGCAATGTTGCGAAAAGTAAATGTAAAAACTAAGAAGCTTGACAAGAAAATAGTCAATATAAAAACAATTTCTCTGAGGGAAGGGCTCACATTGGACCATGCTACATGTACATCATGGAGAAAATTTAAGGGAATTTGTCAAATCCCACCTCGTTAAAAATTGCTGGAGGTATTGATTTTGTAAAATCTTTTGCCACTTCAAAATTTGAAATTGCTTGAGATGACACATGTATGGTTGAATCGTAAGACATTAGGGTCTTTTTTTGACAGTCCCATCAACTGCTGCACAAGATAAGATGTGAAAGAAGGCAGATATGAGTGAACACATTTTTAAATTGCTTCAGTCACCTGTAGTTCAGTGCCCTCCAGATACGTTTTAGGTACCATGGATACTGTGTGTGGAGACTAATAGCATTATGGCAGGGAGGAAATAGAGATATGCTGTGGGGTGTGTACGTGTGTGCATGAGCAGACAGGAAGAAAGATAGTAACCCACATTCTTGGAAAGAGATAGAAAGGTGCAGTGACACAGCAGACAAAGAGTTATCAGGGAAGAGAGAAAACTGCAGCACTTTGATTAAGCCCGTCACACTGTGCTCAGACCAGGCAGAATACAGACATCCACGCTTGGCCATCTCTCAGTGGTCAGAGACGCTCACTCCCTCTCTGACCTCCCTATAGCCAGGAACTCTAATCACTGTAAAACCGATTCATTAAAATCTGCTGTTAGTGAGAGGACACACACGCGGGTGAGCAAATGGACCACAGCCAATTATGTCATTCCCTGCCAGTTAGAAAGAGATTTAGGCATTAAGTATCTCTGAGGAGGGAGACAGTGATCACTACAGCAGATTTGCACATTATTATAGGGTTTGGAAGTATGTGTGTGTGTGAATGCAATATGTAGAGTATGATGAAGGTTGACTCTCTGGCTTGCACACACTCGGGCGTAGTGAAACTGCTTGAAAAAGAGCTGCGACGCTTGCTAGAAAAGAAAGAAAGAAAGAAAATAAAAAGTAAGTGTAACAAATTAATTTTTTAACCGCATAAAAGGCTCCATGCTTAAGCATGCGTGAACACAAAGTTCACAGAGGTTAAAGCATAAGTGTAGATGTTTTTTTTTTTTTTTATAGTAACTCTGAAGAAAAGGGTTGGTAATACAAACAATAATCACACCTGACATCCTAAAATTCTAAATGTAGTTTTGAGGCTGCAAGTGGTTTTCTGTTCGCATTGCTGCTGAAGTAATATCCCCACGGAAAATGCTGTCTATTTGCTGTGTTTGATTCCTCGCTGTGATAAGACAGGCAAAGGACTAAATTAGAGGCCTGTGGGCAGATTCAAGCCCCTTGAGAGACCAGGGAGCAATAATAATAAGAACCTGATCTAGTTGTGAGTTCCAGGTTGGTTCCAGTGAAATTGTTGTTTAACATTTCAGACCTTAAGGAGAGCCTGCGAACAATCTGATAACACACGAGACACATCAGTTTACTTGTCATGAGGAGTTCGGCTCAGCCTGTGAAAACAGTTTCTTAATGTCCTCTGAGGCTTTCGAAAGACTTAGATAATAACCCTGATGATGTCACAGTGATGCTATCAGGGTTATCTCAGACTGGGCTTGAGACTTTACCAGAGAGCCTGTGTTTCAAACCGAGGTGTTTGGACTAAATTAGAGGCCAGTCTGAAAGATGTTGTCCAGATGTCTTGAGGGACATTCATGAGTCCTGTTTTTGGAACTTGACCCATTAACAGGAACTAAAACAGCCTTTGTCACATAGATTATCACATTTTTTTGCCTTGTTTGTCTTACATGAATAAAAGTTTTCATTCAGTGTTAATCACTAAAAAAGATCCTGTCTATCCTTGAGGTGTGACAAAGGTGTTGAGTGCATTTTGTTCCTATAAAACATTCAGAAAAGATAATTGTATTTGAAAACAAGCATTGTTGAATCCGTTCACAGGCTTGCAGTCTCACTCTTCCCCGTCTTTGTTGGTGTGCTGCAACATGTCTTGTCATACTGGCACATCTAGATCAATGGAATATGGTGACACCTTTGATAGGACTGTGTACAGACATATGTCACAGTAAAACTGCTTCATAGCGGTTTTAGAGGTCTACAGATGTTTTGAATCTGCTCTTTAAAGACTGGTTAAATCTCTGGTTCATTCCTCTCCTCTCTGTTTGTGCAGGTGTTAATTCGGTAATTGAGTGAAAACCAAAACACCCACACAAAAACCCTTGAGAGGAAGTGATCTTCATCTGGTCTCAAACCAGCTCTGTAGCGTTTTGTTTTTGTTGGAAACATGATCCAACCTTGGTCTGAAATGACTATTGAGGGTACTCCACAAGGTTGAATTAGGCTGTAAAAAATGCACTTCTTTAGTTAAACATGTTGACTGTTTGCATATCATTGTACATACTTAATACAAGCTCCTCAGTCCTGCTTAATAAAGTGATCTCAGTGTATACATAGTAATATTGTGTTTTTGAGGTATTTCCTCAAGTGCACACAGCATTCTGAGAGCATAATTTTTGCCTGGCATATTGCCTGGATAATCACCATGGTTATGAGCAGAGCAATGGTTCTTTCACACAAGTGTGCGCTGGTCCAGAACACATGACCTTTATTCCTGTATTTACTTTCTTGCTCCTGGACCAGAAACATCTGGATTTTAATTTGCTAGGATTTAAGGACTATGTCAAAAGAGTCCTAACTAAGGCAGAAACATTGTGAGCAAACAAAATATAGGTGTGAAAAAAGAAAAAAATAACAAAAGGGAATCTTTAATGAAGGTGAAATGCTTAATTGTTGGACTGCAGTGGGGTTTTATCATTCTGAAGATTACCTTTTGGCAAATGGTATTGTAGCCATGAGGCAGACAAGCATTTTCACTGTGGACTCTTTCATGAATCTGTCCTTTTGTTTTTACTCGTGACATGCACAACTGTTGTAAGAGACAGATTTCCCGTCGCTGTTAGGACCCTTTCAGACTCAGACCTCTTAGATTTAGATCTGCAGGTATTTCACAGGTAAGGCTGGGTACAATTTTACAGACATTATAGGTGTGAAAAACTTTTACAGCTTGTCTCTGCATTGTGTCTATTCTTTTCCTTTTAATTCATATGTAGAAGAATTTTAAAAAATACCAAGAACACATTTGATTGCTCAAGGGTGCTACATGTTCTACTTCACATTATTGACTTGTTAGAAAAAAAAAATGAGATAATACAACGAAGAACAATTAGAAGATTGGCAGCTTTTCTATGCTACATTTCCCTGTGCTCCAGGGTTGGATTTCATGGATAATATGCTAGATCGCACAAAGAAAACTGCTTTATTGCACATAACAGAGGGAGAGCCAAAGACCTGCAGCTTTTAAAATTTATTGTAATAGCTAATGGTGGAACAAGTGAAAGGTTGATGGCAAAATCACATCCAACATTTCATCTAACAGCTCCTTTAAAGTCCAGCTGAACTTAATTTCTTCCCAGTGGCCTCAAAAACTTGGATGTGTGATTTCTTTCACTTTTATTTTCTCTTGTTACCTTGGGGGCATAAGAAATTGGTCTAAAGTGTGACGCGGAATCAATACCGCAATATCAAGTGAACCTCTGTAAAACATCCAGCTGTATTTTCTCTGACTAGCAGTTCTGGGTGGAGCTGAAAGGATATAAAACATTTAAAATAAAACTGTGGACACAATTTAAGGATGAGTTGTACCCCAAAAGTTATTAATGCATAAACAAATTCAAAAAGCACAAACACTGACTCTGCCACTGGCTGGTGTTTACGAGCTGCATAAATGTACTCCTGACACACCAGAAAGCTTTGCAGTTTTAGCTTAATCAAAAACAGACTGCATCTTTCTTTACACTGCAAATCGAACTTTTAACCCTAACTGTAATGACACTGCGCTCAGCACGGCTCACCTACTAAATCTTTTCTTTCATGTTTTTTCTCGCAACCTGTACAACCCTTGATCCTCAAAATCCTGCAGGTTTACCTAAGCTGTAAACCTCGGTTACACTGACAGGAACCATTGACTTAACTGCCTTTAGCTTGTCTGCGAGCTACTTCAGCCTTGAGATAATCTATCTGGACCATTAGCTTTGCTGTCACACTTGACTTCACATAATTCCCTGATATTAGAGACTGGCTAGACCTAATAACTTATGATCTTTGTGTATAATTATTGGTGTATTACTTTATGTGTCCCGACTGTTGACTCATTTGAATCTGCTAAAATATCATTTCATATTGCGTTGTGATGTATTGGTGACTGGTTTTGGCCCAAGGTTGATCCGTTCAGGTTCACTGATTATTTAAATATTCATGAGGAGAAGGTTCACTGCAACCCACAGATGAAGCTGGCAGATGCTGCTTTGATACAAGAAAATGTTTTAATTACAGTAAATTAGGTATGGAGAATAGTTAACAAGGTATTTAAATGTGTTATATTAAAATAGTGTTAAATTTCACCTTCCACCGCACATCATCTACTGCTTAGTCCTTGTTCAGTATCTACTTCAACATTTCTGCTCAGTGACATTTTTTTAATGCCACTGTGCTCAAATCTGCATTGAAATGAATAATAGTGAAGTCAGAATTAATCACATATACATGCTGCTGTTAGGACAATGTGATCATGCACCTGCAATAAAATGTTAAACAGCTAAAATATACCTATTAATTCAGGGTTATTTTAACAAATATTGTTTTTCACAATGAGAACTTCTGAAGTTGATATATATCTCCACTTAAATGTTGATATATTTATGTGCAAACACTTATTAGACTTAGAGCATATCATCCAGTATGCATTGACATTAAAATTATTAAATTATTATTATCAATTTGATCAGAAATCCCTAGATTGATAAACAGTCTGTGGAACAACACAGTTAACAAACCAGCATTTCTTATCACAGAATGTTGGCAACATTTTCCAACATAAGATGATGCAGATTGGGTCAAACTGAATCTCACCCCATTAAGTGAATGAACATAGCTATGGAGTATTGCATGCAACCTGGGTAACAGGGTGAAATAAACCTCAGTGTAACTAACCTTTATATGAATGTAAACGTGTCCACTGTCTATCTAGCTGCTACCTGTTTCCTTTGCAAGCATCCTCCCATTCACTGGTTTTATACTCATCTTATATCATTTTCAGATGCATTAACACTGTGTAGAAGGGAATGTGTTTGATTAAAAATGTATGATAAGAAATACAGATTTAGCCAGTCTTTTGAACATTCTTGAACACAACACAGCTCAAATGTTAGGTCTAATTTAGCCCACAGAGATGGAGAATAATATTGATTGTTCCGTTTCTCTTTTTAAGGGGGAAAAAAAGGATACTTTAGGCTTTGCACTCAGAGACCTAATGTACAGCTCATTACACAGTATATTTGCACACAAACCATCTCTAAAACCAACTGCAAGGGTCTCTTACAATATGCCAGGTCTCCATTTCAGATTCTGTAGATTTTGACACAGATTAAAAAGGAAGGCTTCTCTTTTCAAATGACTTACTGTAATCACAATGCTTTGTCTCTCTAAAGACTGCACCTGTATCTGAACATAGTTACATCAGCATGAATAATGAACCCCTGAGTGCCTCATTTGAATGCAAAACAATGGGGCATGTTCTCAGGCTGTAAGAATACATACACGCGCACAAACATAAACAGATATATATGTATTATGAAGTGTTGATTTTGTTTAGAAATTTTCTATATTCAAAACAGCTTGCAAAAACTACTGGGTATTAAGTAAATCAATTCTATCAACAATTTAAAATTGCAGCTTGGATTAATGCTAAATGTGCCCCTGTCTTCGTCTTTACCTTGATGTCAACATAGAAAACATGTTGCATGTGCCACAAAAATGACAGCGGTGTTTCTCAGTAGTAAACACAGAAAGTAATAAGTTGACCTACCGGTAAATAATCTGAAAAACACAGACATATTTTCAGAAAACTTTGCACTAATCAAAATAAAATTACTCCCAATTCAGTTATCTGAAGGTGTGCAGAGCAGTGGGTGGAATTTACCTGGATGTTTGAGCAAAGAAATCAATGAGTACAACACAATACAATTCTCTCTACAAATGAACATCATTTCACTTTACCCCAGCAAGTAAAGAAATGCATAGATGGGATTTTTCGTTGTTATTGTTGTACTGATTGAAATAAACGTTTTGACATTTTAACAGCATAAAATAAGGCTGACAGACATTATAGACAAAGTGACATATCTCTAAACCTACATTATAACTCTTATCTGTGGCCATAGGCGACTCTGACAAAACTGAAATGTTTTGGTGTTTATATTTTTACCAAAAAGATGGATCAGGGTTTTTCTTTTTGTTCTTAAATCATCTGTAAAACTGGCTGCACAAACCTTACTGTGATCTGTCATGTATTCACTAATGAGTGAAAGAAGCTTTACTATACATATGTATATGTCGTGATAGGCATTAAAGTCTAATTTAATCACATTGCATTGGGATTGTTAAGAGAAAAACAAAAGCCTATGTCTGCTGCATCCATCATACAAGTCCCAAAATTCTTAAAAAGTGCTGACAAATAAGAGTATTTTCTCATTCTGTTAGCTGAAACACCCTCTGAACATAAACATTCAGCATGCTGACAGACACACATCTATGACTCTTTTCAACCAACTGATGAAATTTTAATTGCCTATCAGTGTCTTATGTTAAGGCTTTTGTCTGAGCTCTGTTGGGTACCCGCCTTACATTTGGCTCCCAACTGTGACTACTAGTGTCTGATAAGAAAAACCGCAGAACAAAACAACTGCTTCCACTAGCAATTTCACAGTGATATTATAACCATTTCATGATATGACACAGTTATTTTAGAGAGGGAGACAATGAAGAACATTAAGAGAGTGGCAAGCTGGGTGAACAAATGTCTCAGGGAATTTACCTGTTTTAAATATGTAAACGAGTAAAAGAAATAATGAAGATTCAGTTGAGTTTAGGGATTGCACTTAAGGCTACTTCTGCTTAAAGGACTGTAAAAGACATGTAAGGAACATTTTAAAGATCCAATAAAAGACACATTACATTACTTCACAGCTACAATCCCAGGCATAGATGGCTACTAATAAGTGCACAGATTCATGCAGCTTTTCTTCAGCTGTTAACTTGACAGAACAACCTGCAGAACACTGTGAAACATTTCTGCTCCTTGGCAGATTACAGTCTGTTGTTTGGTTCCATGTATGTGCTCATGATGTTCTTCGAAGATGGTCGTTATTAGACGAGTTGTACAGGCAATACTGAACAAGGACATTTTGAACATGCTGCATGGAATTAACAATGGGCTATTTTTTATGTTTTATCAGTCTATTTAGCTTTTCCATTTATTTCTAGATTTTTATAAACCTATTGGCTGCTTATAAAGGCAGGGCTGCTCTATACTTCCAAACTGATTATAGAGGTTTGAGAGGACAATGTGTTTCTCAAAGCCCTGCAGTCTTGTTAGTGTTGCTCAAAACGTCCAAAAGTTGGCAGAGAAAATGAGAAGTTGACATTCAGTTTGCATGTACACCATCTCCTACCTGCAGGCTGTATGGGATTCAGTCTTATGAGTCAGTATTTTTCGAAACTTCAGATACCCTCGTCAGGAAGGAAGTAATGTAATGCACTCAGTGGAGGTGGTTAGATAACAATATCTCTCATTCTACAGAGCTCATACAGTTTAGCAGGCAACAGCCTTTTCCGTCGTAATCCATATTCACAAATTGGATACAATGGATTTAGGCTACTTGAAATTCTTACAACTGTTCTACCCCTCTTTGTCCAGTTTTAGATATAATAGGGTGGGGAGGAGTGGGTCTGAAGGTGGGCATACGCCTTGTAAATTGGACTTATTCGGGCAAAAGCATTGCTCAGCCTCAAGGGGGAATGCTCAGTTGACTTAAACGCAGCACTTTTACTGCAGCAGCTTCATAAATTCACTGAGCTTTTTTGAAGCAGAGCAGCAGCTCAAGAATGAAAGAACGTTTGACTCGATGAAGAAACAAAGACAGAGGCAGATAGAGACATACAGGCAGGCAGAAAATGTCTGTGCTGTGTAAGGAAAGTTGTGAAGCTGTACAAAAAAAAAGCTGTCACTTGCCACTCTGACAATGAAACAGAAGGTTATGTTTCTATTAATCCTTCCCTCAGTGCATTCCAAAAGATCACCCGTTTTTCTCCTTTATTGTTATCAGAATTTTAATTTTGAAGGATGTATTAGGTTTACTTATAAAGAAATGCACCTTATATTGACCTTTAACAAAGGTGAGCTGCTTTTTTAAGACTTACAATGACTGTTAAAGCCACAAAACTGAAAAAAAAAGATCTGAATAAAAATCTTTATTCAGTCATTGTACAAATCTGGTTTCTATAGAGAACGAGTCCATAGGTGGTTTTAACTTCGACTAAAGGAACTGGTTTATTCAGAGTTACATTCTTGCACTAAAAACTTCTCTCAGCATGTAGTATATACCAGGTCAAAGGGGTAAAGAAAGATGATTTTAAAAAAGAAACACACATTTAGATGCCTTTAGAAGGCAGCAGACGAAACCTAGTTTATGCACCCGAAGAGATGTACTGGCGGGAGGAGTGACTAAAAACTACTTTCTGAAGAGAAATAGAGGTCATAAAAGTACACACACGGAGTGACCAACGGAGACCCAAGTGATCTCAAAAAAGTGCTGTTCTGCAACAACTTTCCTCTTCTTTCGTACATGGCTCCTTTGGGAGAACTCCCCGGGTAACAATATTCTGAGGCCAGACGCTTAGCCCCCTAGTGAGCTGAAAACCTGCACTTGAGAGATGAAATGTGCACTTATAGAATAGATAAGGGGCGAAGGAGAAAATAAGGAAGAAGAAAAATATATTAGTTTTGGTAGTTAATAGGTAGGAAGCAGCTCTTTAAACAGATGAAATGTTTGTCTGTGTTGCAACCTGTTTCATCAGAAAAAACTGACATCACTATCACCTCGATCTAATTTCAGCATCTAAGAACAGAAGTAATTTCAACTGTGCAGTAATAGCAGGGAATTGTTTTGTTAATGCGTTTAGTGTGTTCTTTGGATGACCTGCAGCATTCTGCCTTCTCGTTGCTGCACTCCAAATTCATAAAATCTTCCCATTATAGTTCTGCCACAAGTCCGTCTGAATTCCTTGAAGCCATTAGCAGTTCTTGAGAATGGTTTGGGCTGGACCCAGCATCGACTGTAATGACAAGGACGGGGTGCCAGGGAGAATCAATGCTTCTCTGTGGCTCAAGAATGAAACTGTAACAGCAAGGCTGCCCCCATTGAGCGCCGGACTGCCGTCTTTTTCAACCACTTAATTGATCTAGGTTTTATTTATCTTGTCACAAGACTTTAACCTAATTTGTTTTCCATTCACTCACAAAGCACCCTCATTGAATAACCATGTTAACAATCCACAGTATTACATTTACCCCCCTCCAACACACATTAGATTCTGTCTTTGTTAATTTACTTGTAGGGGCACTTTAAAAAATGTGTAATTAATTATCATATCAAACCTAATCTTTATATTAATTTTCCTTGGCACACACAAAGGCATACAGACAGTAAGCTTTTCATGAGAGAACATTCTGTTTCTATGTGTTTTATTACAGCAGAGGGAGTGGAGGGGCAGAGGGCGAGATGAATTCCTCCTCCTGTGTTCTTTTCCGAACAAAGTAGAGGTGCATCATGCATATCCTCTTTACTCTGCAACTATGCAAAGATGTCCTTGTAATTGGGTGATATTTTTTAGTGCAATACCCGCGGCATGCATTTCCATTACATTTCTGTCATAAAATACCCTCTTCACTGTCGTCAACTTAAATGGAATGTCAATACTAAGTGTGTGCAATGGGGAGCGTGAAAATAGGCTTAACACTGGGTACCATAAACATAAAGTTTAATGCCGCCACCAAAGGAAGGGCCAATCACAGCGTAGCTTTGCAAATCAGAGAATAATAATCGCAGATTTTCTCAGCCAGCTATCTTAACAGCTTAATATAAATAAGTTAGTAGCACCGTCTTGTGCGCTCTCATTTTCTAATCATCGCCATTTCCCTTCCCTGTGTTCCAGTTTTCTTGCACTGCACATTTTGCTTTTTCTTAAATCCAAACTGCACCCAGCCCCCAGAATGTTGTGCCTTCCTTTCATAAAATAAAGAAATGTGTTGTTCAGTGATGTTGCTGGGAAAAATAAAATAAACGTAAAGCAGACCAAAATGTAAAAAAGCACAAAAGAGCCAAATCAAATTACCTTGTATAAAGTAGAGATAGGATTATGGAATAAGAGACAACACTGTTCATCTGATCTCCATGTGATGTCCAGGGGGAGATTCCCCACACAGGACCACTTTGTGGGCTCATTTGAATTACCACAGCTCTGACTGTAAGTCAGCAGGCTACTGAGAAGAAAGCCTTACCAGCACAGGGTGATTACTGCCGTGATATATTAACCTATACTGGGTTATTTCCTTAGACAAGTTGGATGATGCTCTGATTGATTTTACATTGCCTTAACTGTTAACTACTGGCACTAGGATGAGATGAATATGGTCGTTGTTATATATCAGCTGTTCAGATGACTGTACTCAATTTGCCTACAGTTTGCCAGTTTTTTTTTTTGTTTTGCAAATCTCACAACCATTTCATGCAAAAAAAAAACAAAAGAAAAAAAAAACAAAATGTAATGAAACCTTGTGCTAATATACTAATGTGATGACAAATAAATAAATTAAAGGCTAAGTAAATAAATAACAGTGGAGCTGCCTGAGTGAGTCATCCACATAATGCGCAAAGTATTGTTTTTCTCTCTTGAGTCTTGCCACTAGTCACAAGATAAACATCATGTTCTTTTCTTAGCAACACACACACACACATACACATAACACTTGTTGAGAAACAAATGTTGTCTTGTGATGTCAAGGAAGAGTGCATACAGTGGTATCTCCAAGGTAATTAAACAGAACTAAAGGTCTGCTGTGACTGGGAAGCCTTGGCAGGGCAAGACTAATGGGAAAGCTGATTAAAGTGTGTTTGATCCTCCTAATGAAACTCATCTTCTCAGCCCACAGCATGCAGACAAGTTCAACACACTAGCTTTACAGGTCCACAGAGACTCTCCGCAGTATGTTATTATTCTTACCTTTGCATGTTAGTCATAAAAAGTTCACTTTCTTTTAAGGTTACTAAAGTGAGCATCACTAATCGCATTTGATAAAAAAAACTTTCTAACTAAAAAGCTTCTGTACTTTTGCAAGAATCTTAAAAACAATGAACACACACACACACACACACACACACACATGTATATATTGGACAGATGCTTTTCTCCAAAGCAACAAACAGCAAATGCAATAAATGTCCACAATAAAAAAAGGAGCTGGATCTCATCAAAAAATGTAATTGCATTTCTCCTGAATGAACAACTGACAACATGTCCAGTGCAACGTTACAAATGCTTGGAGTTTTTATGCATAGTCATCTGTGAAAAACATTTTTTTGGATACAGACACAGTAGAAACAGGCGCTGTTTGGCACAAAAAAACAGCCCGGGCTCTGATATGGTGATGGCACATGGAGAAGCCACACGGTTGTTGAGTGTGTTCCTATTCTTGCTCATTTGGCATTTTGCTGACTCACTATGAACTTGACTGTGTTAAATTCCAAAGGTAGCCTCAGTACGTAGGAAGGTGGCTCTGTTAGAACTGTCATTTCACAGCCAAGGGGCTTGTGGGTGTGAATCCATGTGTGTTTCATGTGCTCCACTTACCAAACAACCACACTTCAACAACTTTCAGCTTAGTTAAACTGCAAACTCTTAACAGCCCACAAACACAAATAACATTGTCTGTTCGTGTCTTGTAGCCTCTTAACAGAATGGCAGCCTTCCCAGTGTGTCTTGATTCTTGCCCACTGCAAACAAAAATACGTTTCAAACCGACAATAACCCTGCACAGGTCATGTAGGAATGAAAAAAATGTAGGTGTGACGGTTTTCCAAGGATTTCTACGTTCACCACACCTACACCTGAGTTGCTTGTTCGTATGTATTGAATGTATAAAGTGTTAGGGGAGTGAATGACTATCATCGAACAAAGACTGTGCACCCTGATGTGTGAAATAAAAGCTTGGGATGTGTCAGCATCCCCTGAAGATGTCAGGAAGTGGCTGGTCCATGCACGCTCTTGTTGTCAAACTACTCGTTATGTCCTCCAGTGGTCTTGAGTGGCTCTTTTTCTAATATGATTTAACCTGTTCTCCATGTCCAATGGTTTCTCGTTGACATGATTAACACAGCAAATGTGCCACTGTATACCCTCCCACTTCAGCATAGGATGCCATTTATCACTTGTCATGTTGTTGCATATCTTGCAGGTGAGGATCAGTGGTTTATTTATTTATTTTTGGTGGGCGTGGGGATTGCACTGTTGTCATATAACAGTTCATTATGAAAGCCAGTACTACTCACTATGCCTCTGGAGAAGAAATCATCTGAAGTCAGCTTTCTCAGGCTGCTGAGGGTTCATTACGGTCCTTTTCTGGTTTAATTTTTGTCCCATTTTGGTTTTACAATGTATTTCTACTGTCCTCTTTGACAGAACTGCAAATTTCTGGAGTACTTTCAACATGGAATTCTCTATCACTCAAAACGACCTCAGTCTCAGTAACCTACCAGTTTAATTAAATGAAAACCAACTCAAATTCAGCTACTCAAATATTTGAAATTTGTCAGTTAGTCTTGATAATAAATTGTTTTTATTTTAATTTTATTGCCTGGCAGTAAAAATAATGAGTACAAGTATCAATTTTGACACACTAAAGCAAAATAAATCAAGGCAAAAGTAGATTCTGTAATTTCTTTGTGCTCTCAAAACTTCTCAAATCTCAAATCATCTGTTTATTTTCTGCTGCAACACTTAGATCCAAAATGTGCTACTTTTTCTGCCATTTCAGGTAATGGAAAGTAAATTGATATTTCATGTCACTGTCAGCACTCAATCAATCTCAATAACCTGTTTTATTCATGCACCTTATTTTTGTTGTCAGTGTTGACAGTATTACACACAGGATTTACCAGCACACACTGTGACATTGTGGAGTGAAACATGATCAATTATAATGTTGCCGACTCTGACGTCCACTCTCTCTGTCACTTATCACACTGGTGATGAATGTCTCATTGATAAATAATCCCACAATCCTGGCAGTGTATGGAGAAAGACTGTCATTAATTAGAGTGACAAGCATGTGGACAAGTATGTACTTCTTTCACCTATTTCCCTCATCTATCTCCAATAATTTGAAGGTTGTGTGGGAGAAAATGTAGTAGGAAAACTTGTTTTGTTTGAATGGTTATTACCTTTTTTTTAGTCAAGAATGTTAATTTTAAGCTTACACCTGCGAAAAGTCAACAAAACTCAATAAGATCACAGCAACAAATTTTGTTATGATTTTAGGGTCTGGCTGTGTAGTGTAAAGTATTGATGTTTTCATGTCTATTGGTAGGTTGTTTGGCTTTTCAACCCAATTAAGTAGTTTAATTTTAGCAAAATAACACAAAGCTAACAAATACCCCCTGTGTATATTAAGTGGTAAGAGAAAAAGTCTGCTGAAATTCCTGTTCATGTTCACTTGCTTTGTCTTTTAATTGTTGCTGGTTTGACAACACCCCAACCAGGATATGAAATGGACAAGCCTAAATCATGTTTTTTCCATCTTTTATCTAAATCAGTCCATTTCAAAGCAGCAAAACAGATATCACTTCATGGCAGAGTCAGCAGTGGTCACTGACTCACTGAGCTCGGTAAGCAAAAGGTTTTTTTCAGAAAACCTTGCTGCAATTAACTTAATGGTTCATATTTTTATGACAGAAATTAAATAAATTTTGACAACAAAACTTGACAAAACCTTAAAGCCTCATAAATATTACCATGTTTTAAAATGACAGTATTATTTTTTTGTGAACATAAGCTGAGCCAGCATTAGATTTTAAAAAAGAAGGAAACTGCAAAGACTTCAAGCTTAACTTGAGCTATAAATAAATGTGGTACAGTATCTAATAGACTGGCAGCATTGTTGCTGTGGGGATAACCTGTTGTGTAAAATTATCATTACTATGTACTTAATATTGATGCTAAGATAGTAAAGGGAAGGATGCATCTCTATAAATTGATAAAAGTGTATCTGAGCAATGTGAGACCAAGTTAATATAATAAAACTAATGCATTTTGTTATTAATTTACAGTTTGTGTCAAAACCGTTTACTCATACAGGAATTGGAGGAATGAGTATATATGGAATTTTGTTTTGCATGTGTCCAATGACTGCAACCTCTCTGTAAAAAAACATCACAGATATCTCAAAGGAAAACACAGCCATTCAGCAAAATGCCTGTAGAAGATCTGCAGTTCCAATATTCAGCAAAATACCCTTTGTTGTTGTTTCTCTGGTTAAATTTCAGGCTGAATTCATGATTTTGTATGTTCTGCGATCATGTGTGTGATGTCTTCTTATCAAAATACCATAATTGTAGCTTATTGTTTTCATTTTTCATTGTAAAACAATAAATTATACCATATTTTAAGTGTGGTATGTTTTTCTGTCTTGCTCTCCTGCCTAAATGTGCTTCCTTAGTTAACCAGAAACAATTTAAGAGGCACATGCTAAGTGTTAAATATCTGGACTTATATGGTGCAAAGAGAAAAAGTAAGCTTCATATTTTAAATGTGTATGTGTGTGCGTGTGTGTATGTGTGCTCCAGTGGGGGTGGCAGCTTTTCACTTGCCTACATTTATGTGAAAACAATTTCATGCCATGACAGACTGACTGACAGACACACTGGCATGTTGCCATTCAGCAGAGTTAAGCCTAAAGAAGCATCAATAAATAGTCTCCACCTGTGTTGCATAGCCAAATAAAGCTGTGAGCAGCTAATGCACTGGTCCCAAACTGAAAACAGATATATAACAGAGAATAAGTGCAAGTGAGTTGACTATTTTTAGGAGACATAAAACTGTCTTAAGTAAGCAAGCTTGGCAAACAATATGGCCTGTGCTGATAAGGAGCACAAGTTGGATGTGCTATATAGTGCTGCTGCCCAGATAGCCCATTCCCTCCTCTCCCTCTCTATGCTTCTGCTCTGTGTTGTTGTTGGTCATCTGGAAGTCAGTTAAAGACAGTGATTTATGCCTGGGGCTTCATGCAGCATAGGCTCATTACACACAGCCATTTTGAGAATCAGCAGATAATTACAGTATACATCATAGACCTCGTGGGGCCCAGCAGATTCAGTCTATTTGACTGGCCTGTCATTTATACCATAGGGCCTCAGGAATGGAAAACTGGATGCTAACCTCATTTGGTATATAATTTGCTTTTCATTTTACAGGGATTTTGTGAAAAGAATCATTGTGGAAGGTTCAATTGTCATTTTTTTTTTTAATTGCTCTACTGTGAATATTCATTATAGTTAATGTTTTTTTTTTGTTTTGCTTGCTAATGTTATATCTTTCTTCAGCAAAACACTGCAGAGTTAGGATATTTGAAAGCTGTAAACATCATGTTTTCTTTATATTGGGATTCTTGAGTCTTCTTCTATAACTACTTGAATATATGAAAAACAAATCAAAGCTAAAAAGCAATTCTAACAGCCTCTCTTTTTTTTTTTAATCTTCCACAAAGGGAACATTAACTCGTGCACGA